>KI911110.1:1068172-1117707 GCA_000482085.2 Cladonia metacorallifera KoLRI002260
GGGAGAGGGGGAAGGGGAGAGGGGAGAGAAGAAGGGAGAGGGATTGATAGTGCACCCAGAAAATTGATTTGGGACTCAGTTGTTTATATCATTTGATAAGGGGGGAAAGGGGAGAGGGGAGAGGCAGGGATCCCTTCCAGTACGGTGGTGAAGCATGGAAATGGTGGTGTTATTGAGACATTCGTGTGGGGGAAGGAGGGTTGCGGAGAAGCGGGGATGGATGAACAGGTAGGTGTTTCCCAGGGTGCCATTTGTATAGTCATATAGAAAAAGGCGGTATATATTCCTAAGGTAGTTTTCCAAATGGTATACAATATCCAACCCCTAGATCAAAATTATCACCCCCATTGGCCAAAACCTTACCTTCCGAAATGCTTCTTCTCGAAAGTCCGCAAAATACACATCGCAATCGCACTAAACGCAAAAGCAAGCTCAAACCCCACATCGCCTCCATACCCCGGCGTGCCAATCCTCCTCCCTATCGGCCCTATAAACCATACCTGCGCCATACCCATGACGGCGCCAAAGACACCGAAGCAGAAAGCGAGGACGGCGGCGCCGCCGGGGGGAAGAAGCGCGGGGGAGTTCCAGATGGCGATGTCGTAGACGCGCTTTTTGAAGATGAAGTGCTCGGTTAGGGAGATGCCTTCGTAGATGGCTAGCCAGTAGCCCTGTTGGTGGGGGTTGTTAGTTGGTGGATGGATTGGGTTGGTGGGACGGGGAAGGAAGGGGGGGAGAGGGGGGACGTACGATGAGTAACATGAAGTTTTCCAGAACAGACTCGAAATGGCTGTAACCTGGGATAGCGATAGCGCAGTAGACGAGTGTACCGATGAAAGTCCAGATGAAACGCGGAACAGCTTGCGTGTAGTGTGTCATGAGTTGCAGACTAAACGTCAAGCTATAGATATTAGGGCAATTATTCGCAATGATGCTGAGGGCGAGGATGATGAGGCAGAATTGGCCGAAGCGACCGAGAGGGGGGAAGAGCACGGCTGCGAGGAGGCCGCCGATGCCGGATTGGTCGTAGCCGTTGGCGTAGTCTGTGTTGTTGATGGTGGCGGTTGCGACGGCGAGACCGAGCATTTCGGTGAAAGCTAGCGGGATGATGAGGCCGCCCCATGTCCAGGCAAAGGTCTTGACGCGGCTGACGTTTACGGGCTGGTAGACTGTGTAGTCGGCGGCGTAGCTTGTCCAGCCAGTGGCGAAACCGAAGACGCTGGCGGCAAAAGAGAGAATGCTGCCGGCTTCTGAAGTGCCGACTTGCATTGGTAAGTTGCTGAATTGGCCGCTGTGGGCGAATTCACCTAGGACGATGAGGAAGATGATGGTGGATGGAATCCATGACCAGGCTTCGTAGTGGTGGACAACTTGGTAGCCGAAGACGGTAACTAGCCATGTTGCTGCAGCTATGATGATGATGCCAGCATATCCTGGGACGTTGGTGTTCACAGCGTTGATAAGTTGGGCACCGACTATCACGTTGACGGCAGACCAGCCCACGCAAGCGAGTACGTTGAAGCACGCAACTGGAGCAATTTAGCTCTCTCCTCTGCTATTATAGAGAATGGACGTTGCTTCATTAGGTGGGGAACCATGTAGCCACTTACTGAGTTTGACACCGTAGAAGCCGAAAAAGTAGCGAGAGAGGACCATCTGACGGAGGCCGAAGCGGGGACCAAATGTGGAGAAAAAGGCGACTGGAGTGATACCCAGGCAGTTGATGAAGAAGATTGTGAGAAGGGAATCGACGAATCCCAGACTGAAGACTGGAATTGCCAGTGCGCCAATGGCGAAGGAGGAGACGACCATGTTGGCGGAGAGCCACTATCGATTGACATATCAATTCCGCAAGCCTTCAAGAAGACTGCATGTTCAGTCCACTCACCATTGTCCCGACTTTCCTCAGATTTGTATCCGTCCTCTCATTTTCAGGCACTCTTTCGATTCCTCTGGGTTCAACGCCAAACTTGCTGACAGTTCGTTGTATGCGAGCATATAGGGTATCGCCAGTGACGAAGACTTCGCCAGAAACTGCTGGAGCTTCATCTACAATATAGGATGGAATGCGTCCTTTCTCAGGGTCTGTTGTGACGCCTCCATAGGCTGGAATGGGCACCTTCTCAGGGTCTGTTGAGTGGCTCTCCACTTCATACTCGTTCCTGAGGCCCATTGTCGCAGGTGGGGCGAGAAAGCGGGGACCTCTCCTGGGTCGCGTGAGGTATTATCTCCCGTGGGTAGGTATTATTTATTATTAAGGAAACATAAAATCAACCACGAGTATATGTGGGAGAGGAGGTGCTCTACCTTTGCGACGCAACAAAAAGAGACAGCGAGAGATCAACAATAAGTAGTCAAGAAGAGGTGGAGGTTACCGATGGCTTTTGCCCGTGGACCAAGAGACCAGCTCCATACACCTAGTACTGGAGTAGCTCGCTGATAAGCAGTCATCAATTTAGCAGTCTTTTACAGTCAGTGGCAGATCTCATGATCGCTTGCTGTCAGCCAAGAATGTCTTCTTCGCAGTGTGATTCGCAGCTTTCCCGAAAGCATGACGCCTAGGCCCGGTCTTCGCCAGCCGGCGATAAAAATTGGGTGTTGGAATGATGGAAACAGCGCGGGGAGAACATGCCAGCCTTTCTGCATAAGGGGGATTGTGCTTTGGTGCCCGCCCCTAGACTAGCCCTAGAGTGAAGAGATAGGCGAGGGTGATAAGCAAGGAAAGCGTATGATTTGTTGGCCGAAATGTGCCGAGAGACCCTCGGGACGTCAAAGCTTCTACTTCTAGGCCATTTCGACGTGCATGGCATTAGGTCGCGTGGGAGTGGGCCGCTGTCCCGGTAAAAGTCGTCAGGTGCAGGAACGAACAACAGCGTCTCTATCAGACTTGTTGAATGCTATACACGCCCAATGCGAACAACAATCCACAGCAAAAAAACCTACTACAAGGTCTGGACAGCTTCAAGTAATCGATACCAATTTTGCTGACCCCGAAATTACTGTCATGAGAGCGGCAGAGCTCCATCGGAGTCCCCCGATAGCTGTATCTATGCTTTCTGCCACACATCACACTCGTAGCCCTTTGACGCTTTGGGAAGCTTGACATGCCGCCTGGCTGCTCCATCTTGGCCCAACATGAGTGCGGGAGAGTGGGATCTAGGGGTCGCGGCGGCTTCCATCTCATCTTGCACGGTAGCCTTCTGTAACATGGGGTTTTCCAAGATGCATTCCGAACATGGCCGGGCACCGTTACCAGGTTTAGAGAGATACATTGGCCGTACCTATGTGTTTGCGATATCGCTCTCGAGCCGTGGATGGGTAAAGGGAAGAGTCAGGGTTGTAATGAGTTCGCAAGCTCTTATCCAATCCCTGAACCTATCAGAAGTTGATGTGCAATGTGCAATAATAGAAATCTTTACGTAGTGGATAACCCTCTCCCTGGATCATCTCCTAAAACTACAGGCAAATAGCACAGATAGAGAGGCTGAATATGTAAAGGTCCAGTAGAATGTTTATGCGGAAAGGTACACCCGCCTTGAGAGGCTGTGGGTGTGGCCCGAAGGGACGAATCTTGCTGTTTTGAATGAGTGGATGGTGCAGGTTGGGGAGACGGAGGAGAGGGTTGTTGATGGGTGGGGGTGTTATTGTAAGTTGAATCATCGATTCGAATTGGTTTTCCCATTGTTGGCTTGTCTCTGCTTCATCTGGAGTCTCCGATGTAACCTTTATATCCCATCAATGAACGCATCTACAATGGCTCATGCTTGGTCTTCGAGAGTCATTCCACTTCTGCTGTCATATTCCTCTTACTTCAACAGAGGCAGGACATATAGATAGAACACATACTTTCAATAGACGACTCTCACATATCTGAATGTTTAACATGTCCAATTTCATCATAATGCTATCTAGCGTTATTTAAACGCCCATATGCGTTAACTCCAGTGCTTGCTTGCATGCGATCCACCCCCATGTTACGCTGGTAAAAAAATGTCTCTAAGATTTAATATTCACAACGAACCTTATCGAAGTCGTCTGCGCCTTTCAGAAGGCGACCCGCGAAACGAGAGGAAAGAATAGGGTATCTTAGAAGCGAATGTCTCCTCGTACACAGCCAGTCCCTCCAGAAGTTCCAGCTCTTTCGTTACTACCGCTCTGCTTTCGTCTCCCCCTCTTCCTCGTCACCTGATTCCTCCTCTTCTCCGCTGACTTCTTCGAAGCTCCGCAATTTATGCGGAGCTGTAGAGGAAGGGCTTGTGATTGTAGGCGTGTTGGACTGACTTCCATAGTGAACCACTTGCGGCGGGGTTCCTCCAGCCTGATCGCCGAGCAAATGGTGCGGATAAGGTTTCAAGTCCTTGCTACTTGTCGAGAATGTGCTGACAATGGGAGGCCGCTTTTCACCACCATTACTTCCATTGCTGTCTTGAGGTACATGGGTGCGCCCGGCTTCAGCTTGGGTAGGTGTTGAGGCCGTATCATTTGCCGCTGCCACAGGTGATACAAGATTGCTCTCATCTTCAGGCTGTTCGCCGCTTAGAGATGACCAGCCACCTTCAATGTCACGCAGCAACCGTACATATTCTTCCGGCACCAGGCCTGCGTCTCCCGATCGAGGGTCTTCGGCCACTAGCCAGCCCTGACCATGACGGTAGGAAACCCATATTACCTGACCCTCTTTCAAAGGAAGCTCATTTTCATTCTCCCGAGCAAAATCGAAAAGCGCAACCGCCTTACCGTGCATCTCTTCATCAGGTGAGGCGATTGTGAATTGGTAATCTCTTGAATATCGCGAATCGCGGTCTGGATCGAATTCACCAGAGCTTTCATCCTCCGAGTCTTCAGGTCCCTCGCCTTGTCCATACGTTCGATTGGGCAGTGTGGCACCCAAGCGAGAATCGCGCGGACGAGCGGCTCCGTAAGTATTGGGAGCAAGCAACGACTGTCGCCCTTGATCTGGTGGATATGTTACAAGCTCTCCTCCAGGACCATCCGCACTTTCATGCTCTTCACCAATGTAGTATGTCCCTGTTCCATCCCCGTTCACACCTGCAAAGTAATTCCGTCGAGCTTCGTGATTAGGCGGCAGTTCATTCTCATCTTGCTCTTCCACCCCCTGCTCTGAACCTCGCCCTTTACCTTTGCCATGCTTCGATGCTGAAGCAGCAAAGGTTGACTTGTGCTTCTTATGCCTCGAACTTACGACGACTGGACTTTGTAAATCTTCGTCCTCACTGTATGGTGGTCCATCTCCATAGGCCATCTGTGGAAGTTGCTGAGTGGAAAAGAACCCATCGCCTCCCCAGGGTCCTGCGGACCACTGTGAGTTTGCACCCTCCCACGTCGCATTCGCAGGATCAGACAGCCTGCGCTGCCTCTCACTGGCTGGCGTTGAATTTCCTGAAGGCGGTTCCGATATCTCTGGAGGAGGACCGTAATGCCAAGGATGTGATATTGGGTAGGCAAAATCTCGGACTAGAGCATAAGATAAGGTCGAATGGAAGGCAGGGAACGCATAAGAGGCTGGCCTGGAGCGGCTTTCAGAGAGCCTTGAAGCAATGGAGTAGGATGACATTCGATTCTTTGCATATGAGGGAGGGCGCTGTAGAGGCGCTCGCCTGTTCGGATGGCTTGTGTTTAAAGGTGGTAATGTAGGTGAATTAGTATTAGGTGGCGACGGTTGGGCCTGGTGCGGGGAGGAGGTAGGAGACTGCGTTGGAGACATTACGGCCGTCATTGCTTCGTTATAATTCCAAATCCTGGATTGGCGAACACCGTGATAACCCCCTTTATGCGCATGCAGTAATCAATCCTCCGAGCTCCCAATACTTTTCGTGTTCCGACTTTATCGCCAAAACCCTTTGCGCAAGACCGCCGGCTCTATATTCTCGTTTGCTTCGTGAAGACTGCCGTTGGTCCGGAATGTCAATATCAGAACGCCACCAGAAATCTCACCCGTGAGCAAGGGATGTATCGTATGTATAGTATTTAGTGAGTGGCGAATCATGCACGGATCGACATGTGCACCGTCACCCAAGATGGGCCCAAGTTGTCGAAGTATTAAGGAGAGAAGCAAAGATTGGTGTTGTCCATCCACAGACCAGCTGTGCTTTCACGCCGAACCTTCTTCACAGCGTAAAGGCTCCGGTGATGGGCGATTGATGAAGCTTACAGAGAATAGAGAATCCGCGACAGTGGATGGGTGACAGGACCGCCGAATGGGCGGCAAGCGCTTCTTGAGTGCTGCGGCGTAGTACCGGGCCCCAAGGCTTTGTTTCCAAGCCTTGACGGACTTTGACGTGCTGATCTTCCCGAATATTCTTGTAGTGAACTGATAGTGGCAAGCTCTTCGACCGGCGACCTTGTATGTTTTGGCGACTGTCTTCAATGTGATGAGTTGAAGTGGTGGTCTGTTTGGAGAAATAACCCGCTGGCGGGAAGTTGTTTATTTATAGCAATGGATAGATATCGTCATAACCGTTCACCAGTCTTTTCGTTATGGCTCTGCTACCTGAATTGTCTTGGCAAAGGTTTTGATAGACGATGCGGCTCCATTCAAAACCTTTGGACTACGGATTCCTCAACGTCTGCGGATACTGTGCTCGTTTGACTCGTTGCAGAGACCTTTTGCTTGCGATACGCTAGGGTTTCAGATTATTTTTAGCGGCTTGGTTACGGCCACGCTAGTAATATCATTCTTTTCAATGTCCAATTCGAGACATTAGGCTTCAACATCACAAACTACCATCTTCCTCTACGCAACAATCTACTACCTATAGAAACTGTATTCTGGTTACTACCTTGTTACATACCGTTGATCAAGTCTACAACATTTAGGTAAGCTTAGCAGCCCTTTGTGTAAAACAAAAATGACCACGTGATGAGCATTTAATATTGGAGCTGTCTGATCACTTTGTGAGGACAAAATTCTACCTATACGCAATACAATCTCTGAAAATCTTATGTCTTCTATCGAACCATTCATTTTGCCTGTCTGATTGTCTGGAAGATAGACTAATACTAAACTTTACCTGGAAAAGCATCTCTCCACAACTCTGGACTGTTGGCCTTAAAGAGAGCCTCTTTGGGGCGTTACTCGTAGATATGGCCGCAGACCCACGTTTAGCACGTGCTATGGATCCGCGGCGAACAGCTACGCCTCCCCAACCTCCGCCTCCCCCTCCTCCAGCGCAGTCGGAACAGAAACCCGTCGGTGGCTACGACGGGGCCGAAGATGTTAACCTCGATAGCGAGATCCGTAGGGAAAGGGAAGACTTCAAACTAAAGTTTTGCACAGTATGTGCGAGTAATAATAATAGGTACGTTGATCGATTCATCCATCCGTAGCTACGCCTAAATGGGTCCATTGCCACCTGAGCGCAGTGTTTGGAAGCCACCGCTGAGCCTAATCATTGTACCTTTACACCCTTGTTGACAATTTCATCCACCAATCCACTAATTACCAGTATTGCAGATCTATGGAAGCACATCTGCGTCTCTCGCTAGCTTCTTACCCGGTTCTGTCTTTCGGTACGGGATCTCTCGTCCGACTTCCTGGGCCGTCCATAACACAACCCAATGTCTACTCATTCAACAATACATCATATGAGAGCATGCGTCAAGAACTCTTGGCTAAAGACCCTCGACTGTACCGAGCCAACGGCATACTACCTATGTTAGAACGTAATTCCTCTGTCAAATGGGGTCCCGAACGGTGGCAAGATTGGCCCGTCGGGATGCCACGATTGAGTGAATATCAGCAAGGCAAGGGAAGCAAAGGAGCCGAGGGTGGTGTAGTGGACGTTGTAATCACATGCGAGGAAAGATGCTGGGATGCGGTAGTGGACAACCTGATCGAGCGAGGAAGTCCATTGAACAGGCCGGTGCATGTCATTAATGTGGATATTAAAGACAACCATGAGGAAGCACTGGTTGGTGGGAAGGCAATCCTGGATCTGGCGGACTCTTTAAACGAGGCTGCGAATGAGGAGAGGGTTGACACAGAGGGCAGGATGAGTTTCGATGAGAGAGTGCCAGACATAATAGCAGATTGGCAGGAGAGATGGCCACATCTACCAGCTTTATGGACTTTGGCATGGTTTTGAGTTCTTCCGGGAGGAAACTTCATGGCGTTTGATTTGCAAGATACCAGAGATTTTGTACCTCCTGCATTTTGTTGATGAGCTTATGAGCAAAATTAGAGTAGGTCTATAATAGAACAGCAGTAGTAAAAGGCTCGTTGAAATAGTCGAGTCTGCCCTATTCACCCTTGAATATGGGAGCCACATGCTCTTTTTCACCGTTGAACGAAGACGCTGACACTTCATGATTGGTGGAGCGGTTCTAAGAACAAGACCACGAGGCATTTCATTGCCAAGAGACGGTGCGGGTGGGAATGGGTTCGCTTTTGCGGCGCGGGCGTTCATTGGCCAGCCAGCCTTAGGACGTCTCTACGCCAATTTAAAGCAACCTGGGTTTTGACCATTAGGAATATCAAAAGGAGAAAGCACACTGCAGTAACGACCATGAGTACATATGTATGAATTTTGCTTGAGTGCCATCGCAGGGTTGTGCCTTTTTGGATCCTTTTCTACTCAAATGCCTTGGACGTCCTGATTCATGCGCTTAATGTCATTGTACCTCCCCTTTGTCCTACCTCCAAAGTCCGCCATCACCAAGCACAGGTCGTCACCTCTACAACAAAGGCTCACAAATTGCGTGCCACAGCTAGAGGCGCTGAGCGTCCAAGTAGTCAGCTACACGCAACCGTAATATGAATGGCCGTTCTGGCCCACTGTCACCAAATTCTACCCAGGGTAGTGACTGGTCCGGTGTATCCCAATACGGCCATCCTCCATATTCACCAAATTTACCAAACCAAAGAGGAAAACTGGCAACTCCTCCTATATCTGGTTCTTCGAATGGAACCGGGATTCGAATGTCAAATGGAATGATGAACCGCCCACCAGGCCCAGGCCAACCCTCACCGCCCAACTCAATAGCGCGCTCCAGCTATGGCACGAACATGTCCACTACAGACAGCCAACGGAGGAAGACATTGCAGATGGAGGAGAAGCTCTCGCAACACTACTCGATACTCAAGAGATTTCTTGCGCAATCGTTACGAGATGAAAAGGGCAACCCCAAACCCAACAGAGCAAGGGACAAGCTGTTACGACTATCGCCTGTTCAATTTCAAGAGCTGAGCACAGATGTGTACGACGAGTTGTTGCGAAGGCAGAGCTCGTCAGGACAGCAAAGAGATGGACCCGGTCAGGTTCCCCCATATTTACTTCCCAAAGAAAATTTTCATCCAAAGCGAAACCAAGCGCGTCAAAAGCTTGCTACGTTACCACCTCCCAGGTTTCAGGACCTGGCTACCGACGTCTTCTATGAACTGGAGCGGAGATTCCCAATGTTCGCTGCTAGGGATATCAGCCGTAACGGAAGCCCAGCGCTGAGCATGCATGGCGGTCCACCAGGTCGGATAGGTACACCAACCGGCATGAGACCAAGCTATGGGCCCAGGAATGCGTCTTTGGGGAGTCAAGTAATGGCTGGACTAGGTATACCAGGTGTAGACGGAGAAAATGACCAATATGGGAGACCTATGGCGAAGACGTTCCAAAGCAGTACTATAGTACCAAACAAGAGTACCATGGTGGAGGACGATGACGACGATACGAGCGATATATATGGCAGCCGCAGGGACACCTCGATGACATCTCGGAGTATGGGTGGGTCTGAGAAGGACCGCAAAATTGCGGAGTTTGAATCTCAGGTTGGGACTTTTGAAAACCGAATCGGAGAGCTGCAGGTAAAGGTTACGGCTTTGGAGGAGCAACTGCGGGAGAAAGACTCAGCGCTTGACGATCTTCACAGGTCTCGGAATCAGGAGCAAGGCGTAAGTCTCGGTCAATGTTGCTTTTAGTCTAAGCCATCTAACCATATCGTTTGCAGGTCAACGACTCGGAACGGGAGAAGTGGGCAAAGATGCAATCTGATCTCGAAGCGAAGCTTGCACAAGCCCGTGATCTTAACGAGAATTTACAGTCAGAGCTGGACAAGGCTCGGAATAACCATGCTGAGACCGAACGTGAGATGCGAGCGCAGATGGACCGGCTCACCGGACAAGCAAGCGGAGGAGGTGAATGGAAAAGCCGCTACGAATCTCTGGACAAGGCACACCAGGATCTGCGAACACAACTCTTACGGCAGGAAAAAGTCACGACTGAGGTTAGACAAGAAGCGACTGGCTTCCTTAATCAGATGAAAGTACTGTCTGAGCGTAGTGGTCAATCACTCGAGCGAGAGGAGAGGCTGGTGCATCAAGTCCATCAGCTAGAAAAAGAGCTTCAGCAGTGGAAGAATCGATATGCCCGATCAAAGACTCAACTTGGGAATTTGCGCTCCTCCTCGATAGAGAGCACTATATCACAGCCTAGTTCTGCCAGAGATGCGGCTTTTACCTCGCAAGAGGGCCTGGTCAAGGACATACATATAACGAAATTCCAGATGGCGATCGACGAGCTGCTGCAAAGCGCACGCGGAAGCAAGCCTAATGCTGTGCTCGCCCAGGTCAAGTCTGTGGTAGTTTCGGTCCGAAACATAACGCTTGATATGGGCGACACCCAGTCCAGCAAAGATGAAGTGGTTCAACAGCGGCACAAGCTGAAAACGAAAGTCTCGGCAACGGCGAACAATCTGATTACAGCTGCTAAGAACTTTGCGATGTCGAAAGGCGTTTCTCCAGTGTCCCTGCTTGATGCTGCAGCTTCTCATGTTTCAGCTGCGGTAGTAGAGCTAGTTCGATTTGTGAAGGTTCGGCCGACACCTGCGGGAGAGCTTGAGGATGACGACCAATACACTCCAATTGCGGACTCTCCAGCTGATTACTATGGCCTCTCTCACTCAAGGTCCAGCGCCGCGGATGGCTCCGTCTACAGCTCTACAAGCTCTCCTCGACCTTCGCAAATTCCTAATGGCCCAATCAAGCCCACAATACCTGTTCAAAACGGCATGCTTACTAGCGCTCAATACGTCCCTCCTTCAAAGCCTGTGAACGGGAATCACAGAGCTGCAGATGACCGTATTGAAGATTTGAAGGTAATTTGCTCTGTTATTGCTTCGAACTCATCCCAACATTGCTAACATCACTTTATAGAGTTTCCTCGAATCCCGGACCGATAGCCTGATCCCCTCTATACAATCTCTTGTCTCCAGCATACGCACAAATGCCGAGCCCCCAGATATCCTTGACCATCTCGCTGCCATAACGTCGACCACATCCCAGATAATATCGAAGACGGCCCAAGACGCAGATAGCAATGACAAGAGAGTACACAGCATGTTGCAAAATCTAGCCGAGAGCCGGGATAGACTTGAGGACGCTGGCAGAGAAGGAGAAGAGATCGGTAATGAAAAGGATTGGAACTCATTCGTAAAAGGTCTTCCGCCTTTGGCGTTTGCGATTGCAAAGAGTACGAAAGAGCTGGGAACCTGGGTTGAGGGGCTAGGCGGTGACGAATTCAGCTAGGCGGGAGCAGCAACGTAGGTCAATTTTCGGTACCTGCTGATTGGGTTGGATACTTATTCATGGTTTTTGGGATCCATGACATAGCCTGGCGTTTTGAGTGGGAAGGCCACTTGATGGTGTGGACATTGTTCGTCACTCGTCACTCGCATTTAAGGGGTGGGTAAATAATACATAGTTTTTATTGTATAATATAAAGCACTGATATATCACGTATTGCCGTCCTCTTATGACCAAGTCAATGACTTGGTCATCTTGTGAGCTGGTTTTCACATAGGCTGTTTTGGTGCTTCATAGTCGTGTTGTAAGTTTATATTGTCAGTTGCTCTATGGTCCCTGGCGTGCCCCTACGAAGATGTTAGACTTGAAATCAGAAGGTTGAAAGACTGCGGTTCAATTGCGGGACCAGATTGGTCCCATGAACGACGCTAAACTTTATCACGAAGCCAGCTACAATTCTCCCTAAGATTGAAGCTGCTGGTTTTGACCACTCCATCGACTGAGGTACTACGTTAACACGAGCATCATGGATCTTAACAGTCTCAAGGATCAGGTCAGCAATCTGACATTGTATGACCTGAAGGCAGGTGTACGAAAGGTCCAGAATGGTAACCTCTCCTTCGGAGTACGAAATTAGGTCAAGCTTACGGGTCTCGTAACAGCTGTCATGAACTATACTGAGATGGAGGCAAAGGTTTGCACGCGAGCGTGTTGGACTCGGGACTCAATTTGACAGTGACTACAGGTTCGAGAAGCCACAAATAACGAACCCTGGGGGGCTTCCTCGAGTCTCATGCAAGAAATTGCCAATGGCACGCACAGCTAGTATGTGCCCGAAACAGCCTCATATAGCTTCTTTTAATAAGTGGGCACAGTCAACTACTCAATGAGATTATGCCAATGATCTATAAACGATTTACAGAGAAAGCTGCTGAAGAATGGAGGCAGATCTACAAGGTGCTTTTATTGCGGACATAAAATTGAAGACTATGACTTACGAATTCTAGGGCCTGCAACTTCTCGAGTTCCTCATTAAGAACGGCTCCGAGAGAGTTATCGATGACGCCCGATCCCACCTTTCCTTATTGAAAATGCTACGACAATTCCACTACATTGACCAAAATGGGAAAGACCAAGGCATCAACGTTCGCAATCGATCTAAAGAGCTCGCTGAGCTTTTAGGAGATGTTGACCGCATCCGATCGGAGCGAAAGAAAGCTAGAATCAACCGTAATAAGTTTGGTGGTGTCGAGGGTGGCGCCATGAGCGGTGGTACGTCCGGTGGTAGCCGCTATGGGGGCTTTGGGAATGAGGACTCCGGTTCCTATGGAGGGTATAGTGGTGGCGTTTACGGTGATGGTGGTGGATTTGGAGGAAACACGTCCGGGTTCCAGGACTCTAGTAGGAAGGATCGATTCGAAGAGTACGACGAATATGACGATGGCGCCACAACTTCTCCTCCCCCAAGAAAATCAGAAACAACTGCAACGAGCAGTAAGGCTAAAGCGGCAGAACTGCCGAAGCCGAAAGAACCGGAAATCGATATCCTGGGCTTTGACGATGACATCCCACCTGAAACACCACCAAAGGAGTTCGGCTCCAGTCCGAAGCATGCTGTCTCTAGCTCTTTAGGAAATGGACTGGGATCAATGCAGGCAAGTGGTGCAGATGACGACGAATTCGATGATTTCCAGTCAGCAACGCCTACTACTACCACGACCTCCCAACCTTCGATACCCAATCTGCCACCACCCATAACAACCAGTACAGCTGCAGGCACGCAATATGCCGCTCCGAAGCCTGTGGCTCCCTCCCAAGGCGCCAATCTTAATGATCTTGTTGGCTTCAATTCAATATCCCCAGCTCCTAGCGCTACTAGCAGCATGGCTTCTCCCCCAGCCAGTAACTACATCTCATCGCCACCAGCAAACGCCTTCGCATCTCCATCACTTATGCAAACATATCAATCAAATCAAGTGCCGCGGCCCACTGGCTACCAAGCTGCCACACCGAACTATTTCACATCCGTCCAAGTACCCACGCCCGCCTCGCAACCATCATCTACACTAGGCGGTAAGCCCTCCGCCACTCCCACCAATTCCTTTTCAAAACCTCCCACGAAACCATCAGCCTCTGGTGGCGACGCTTTCGGATCGCTTTGGTCAGCAGCAAGTGCAAATGCTGGTATCAAGACAACTTCTACGCCAGCGAATAGTGGACCAAACCTTGCGAGCATGCAGAAGCAGAAGGCAGCCGCAGGCATTTGGGGAGCGCCTGCTGCAAGCTCGACAACAGCACCGATGCAACCAATGCAGAATAATGGCCAGAAGGGTGGAGGAGCTTTAGATGACTTGTTAGGTTGAAAAGGTTAAGCGTTTCAACAGTGACTTCCCGCTACAATCGCCTACGACGCTCCGAGGTTTGCACGTATATACTGATACAGGGCGTATGGAGGGCCAGAATGGCGTGCGGTTGGATGCTATATAAAGAATGTCCAGTCTGCGAGAAGGACTCAGATTTGTTTGAGCCGTCCCTATATGGTTCTCGGATTGATAGAGAAGTAGTCAAAATTACGCTAAAAACTGATCTAATCATCTAGTAGCTCAAGCTTCATTTTGGACCAATCCCAGCGCTCTAACACCGAAAGTCCTCTTGTATGACTTCTGATCGTCGGTGCTCGTAATGCTGATACTATTGCAAGGATTCAGCCATCTCTCCTTTCTCGATTTAAAAGGGGTAAAGATGGGGGGTGTCATCGACCGTGATAGACATCTGCGTATTCCAAGCCTGAATTACCAGCTTGGCGAAATTACCTATTCTGGGAATCAATGTGCCAGATTTAGGCCCTGTCGATATCGTATTACAGATAACTCATTTCCTGTCGATCAAAGACAGCCTGTCATGCGAAAAACCTGCCGTATCTAAAGATAAAGCTGCCCGAAACATGCCGTATAGAGGGTTGCACCTTCACACGGATGGTGGCGATGGTAGGCGGTGTGATAGTAAAGTGTATCAGTGCAGCCTTAGAATGGAGATGTCAATCTCGCGAAATTCCTTCCATAGCGCCTTTCTGAGCGAGCGAGGCCAGCACGTTTAAACGCCTCACCCGTGGCTAGGCCTAGACGGGGAAAAGATAGGGATTATCCACAGCCGAGAGCTCTACGGATAAAAGGTCAAATTCGAAGGTTGGCCCAACGGTATTTTGTGGTAGATATATTGGAATAATTTCATCTGTGCCACAGGCATTACAACCCCCCACTTGACACTGTGACTGAGCCTCGTACTGTCTTTATAGTCCAGTCCCTCGCATTGAACAAAGCTCAACAGCTCAATTGCGTGAGTACTACTCCCCCACACCCCACGACTCCCAAGCTTCCCAACACCTGCTTTAAGCACAACAGCCGCGTCTGGCGCTCTGGTCGTGGAATTTGGGCCTGCCAAAGACACGAGTTGATTGTCCAATGGGTTGCCAATTGACCTGTTACAACACACCGATTCGTGCTACCCCGCCCTCTCAAGCCCCTTCCCTGTTCTCTGAGACTTTATATTGTCTTGAATACCGAAGCTCACAATTTTGAATTCTCTAGAAGAACAACACCTTATCCCTCTAAAGCACAAACAATCACAATGGCGGCAGCACAGAGAGCTATACCTGCCCACCTACGGGAGGGTGGTGTACCCAATGGCGAGGCTACTGCCTCCAAGCGGAACAATCATCATCAGAAGTCTCAATCCCATATGGTAAGTCTTGAGGCTTTGGAATAAGTTGCAATATATTGTGCAGACAATAAAGTGCATGGGTTGTGCGGGAAGCCCTGGCCATTTGTGCTGGGAAGGTGTGAATATCCTGTGGGGTAATTGCTCCTGTTGCCCCAGAGCCTGCAACGATGCCCAATTGAAACAACAACACCTACAACTTCCATTACAACATTACTTACGCACGCAAGCATTCCTACTCAGCAATATTAGAGCATTAATTTCCCTTGCATCAATCAGATCACTACAGGCTTCCTGCTTGGTACCGCACTCTTCAGCACCTACAGTGCCTCAACACAGTCGCTGTACCACCATACACAGCTCTACATCCATCTATATCTATTCCTATCTCTTGTCTCCCCTTCTGTCTTCCCAGAATCGAACCTTTGTGGCTGTCGCGCACATAATCACTGAAGCTCTTGCATTTACCATGGCACTAGATTCTGCATGTTCACAGCTAACGAGGCCTCGTGCCGACTCTAAGGCCTTCGAAAATGCTTCCACCGCTATCGCCGCCAACCAAATGCGAAACGCCCTCCACGCACTACAAGAGACATGCAAAGATGAAAATGAGAAGGAACGATTCGAGACTGAGATGGAAAACTTCTTCGAGTTGTTCCGTCGTTGGCTGAATGACAAGGCTAAGGGGAATGTTCTATCTTGGGACCGCATTGCTCCACCAGCTCCCTCACAAGTCGTTGACTACAATGAGCTTGCCAATTCCGAGTCTGTCGAATACCTCAAGAAGCTCGCGGTGATCAAACTCAATGGCGGTTTGGGAACATCCATGGGTTGTGTTGGGCCCAAGTCAGTCATCGAAGTCCGCGATGGCATGTCTTTCCTTGATCTATCCGTGCGCCAAATCGAATATCTCAATCGGACTTACAATGTCAATGTGCCTTTCGTCCTGATGAATTCCTTCAACACGGACGAAGATACACAAAACATCATCAAGAAATACGAGGGTCACAGCATCGACATTCTGACTTTCAACCAGTCCCGATATCCTCGCGTCCTGAGGGATTCCCTTCTCCCCGCCCCCAAATCCTACGACTCGCAGATTTCTGATTGGTACCCGCCTGGCCACGGAGATGTCTTCGAGTCTCTCTACAATTCTGGTATTCTTGATAAGCTCATTGAGCGAGGCGTCGAGATTCTGTTCCTCTCTAATGCCGACAACTTGGGTGCTGTCGTTGACCTTCGCATCTTGCAGCACATGGTTCAATCGGACGCTGAGTACATAATGGAATTGACCGACAAGACCAAGGCTGATGTCAAGGGTGGTACCATCATCGACTACGAAGGCTCAGTCCGTCTTCTTGAAATTGCCCAGGTTCCAAAGGAGCACACAAACGAGTTCAAGTCTATCAAGAAGTTCAAATACTTCAACACCAACAACATCTGGCTCAACTTGAAGGCTATCAAGCGTGTGGTCGAGAATAACGACCTTGAACTGGAGATCATTCCTAACAACAAATCTATTCCGGCTGACAAGAAGGGAGAGTCTGATGTCAACATCGTTCAGCTGGAGACGGCCGTTGGTGCAGCTATCCGTCACTTTAAAAACGCCCATGGTGTCAACGTTCCGCGTCGTCGTTTCTTACCCGTCAAGACCTGTTCCGATCTCATGCTTGTCAAGTCAGACCTTTACAGCTTGAAGCATGGCCAGCTTGTCATGCATTCCGACCGTTTCGGCCCGGCACCATTGATCAAACTTGGCAACGACTTCAAGAAAGTCAGTGATTTCCAAAAGCGAATTAGCAGTATTCCCAAGATTCTGGAGCTAGATCATTTGACGATCACCGGTGCTGTTAATCTTGGACGAGGGGTGGTTTTGAAGGGCACAGTGATTATAGTGGCTACGGAAGGCAGCACAATTGACATTCCTCCCGGCTCCATCTTGGAGAATGTGGTTGTTCAAGGAAGTTTGAGGTTGTTAGAGCATTGAGCTCAGCTCCAGCTTCTTCATAGAGGGTTTGACGGATATGACAATTGGTTAAACGTGGTTGTCCTTTCTGCGCGTGCCATTGCGGCCTTGAATCATAGAGCATCGGCAGGTTTATCTGCCTTGACAGGAATGAGAGCACACTTATAAATAGATAATTCGCTGCTACAGTTCCAATTCTCAGATCTGGCGTGTATGCGACACTAGCCGGCTTCATCCGCAAATTCAATCGGGTCCTTGGCGCTTGTACTATTGTACCAAGCTTTGCAGCTAAGCTTTTCCCACGCGGCTAGCCCGAAGAATGGGTGAAGAAACCCCCAGAAGGTCCAGCCCGCAATCTTCAGCTCCTATCCCATCCTAATGTAAATATTGCGACTCCAGAGTGATTGAACCTCGATACTTGTCATGAAAAAGCCCTTGGCTGCCTTCGAATACCGACAATAGGGCCACGTATCCGGCTGACGCGCATAGAAGGGTAGCATCCACCAATTAGAGCAAGGACGGATGTTCTAATGCGACTGATGACGCCGCTTTGTTCCCGACGCATTCGACGAATCTATCCCGCCAAGTTTCACATATTGTGTCGGATATCCCTGCGCCAGCATCCAATTGTCGACCTAACTCTCTCCTGAGGAGGCGTCATCTCTATCACAAAATACTACTATAGGCCTGCCTGGAGAAACCTGGGTCCGGTAGTTTCGGGCACGCGACCCCTCTGTCAATATAACCATATCCGCTCCTCAACATCTACCACGACAATATTTTTCCTCTAGTCTTATAGGCCTGTGAACCTGCGAATTGGACGAGCGCCGACTATGCGGTCATTGCATTTCCAGCAGTCGTCCCAATGATCTTCCGGTCAGCCTACTGGCTTGGGCCCGCCCTCACGCTGGTAGCCTTACTACTCCAGATACGCTGGGTGCAAGGCGATGCCGATTTCGAAAGCGTGAGGATCCATCCGGAGTACAGATATATGGGTGGAAGAGGCGGTGATCCGAAGGACAAGTATTGGCGTAGGTTTATCTTTCCGATCATACCCCTTACATCGCTAACATCACGCAGACGAGTCGATGTGAGTGTATCTCAATGCTTGTTTGACAAAAGTGTTTTTAACGAAAGCCAAAGCTTCCATCCTCACTACGATGGCCGGTATGCCAATGTCCTATTATCTGATAGAACCTACAAGTGATAATTATACCTAGGTTCATTGACCATACCCTGCCTTACGAAGAACAAAAGACAAACCTCACACGTCTGATGCAATCCTACCTCTGGACAATGGCAGATTTGGGCGCGGAGACCTGGATCATACACGGGACATTGCTGGGTTGGTGGTGGAATCGCAAGGTAAGGCCAGATAACGTATCCTTACCGCTCCCTACAACTAATCAGCTTTAGATTTTACCCTGGGATTCCGACATTGATGTACAAATGACCAATACAACTGTCCACTTCCTCGCAAGCTATTACAATATGACCATTCACACCTTCAAGAAGCGCAATTATCTACTGGAGGTCAACCCCAAATATACAGATGACTCATATGAAGACTATCTAAATGTCATCGATGCACGATGGATTGATACCGAAACAGGCTTATTCATCGATATTACAGCCGTAAGACCCAGGCCAGGCAAGAAGAATGTTCTTTGTTCCAAAGACCAACACGAAGAGTTGGTAAGTGTTGCTGAACGCTGGATGCTCTTTGGTACCAATATGCTAACAGCCTTCTCTTCTAGACGCAAGACTTGTTTCCGTTACGTGACAGTATATTCGAGGGCCAGAATGTGAAAATACCTTACGACTATGCAAAGCTTCTCACCTCTGAATATGGCGCGGCTTCACTCACCAGAACAAGATACTCTGGGTAACGCTTTTCTGGTTACCCCCAACCTTTACAAAGTGCTAATGATGAAGGCAGACATGAGTTCAATTCGACAAGCATGGAATGGGAGCAAAGAAAGTCAGTTACCCCACTGGCGCAATTTATGCAATTTGACACCAGGGACCCCTGCTCCAATTCGCAAGCAGCGTTTCGCGCCCGCGGAGGGAAGATTTGCAGGAAAGGAAGGAGGCCCCATGGCTGACATCGATGATGCTGGCAGGAGACCGCTGCCATGGCTGAAAGGATGACGCTGGCAGGAGACGACGAACAAACCACACATTATCACAAGAGGCTATGAAAATAAAGGACGTGGTGAAGGACGAAGGGCACAACGCAGAAGACGGAGTCTTCATTCAGGACGACATAGTGTAACAGGGGAAGACAGGGCAATACGGCAATCATGCCCATCTGCGTGGAACTACGTCGATTTATTTGCAGCCAGGTTGATTGCAGCATAGCTTGCGTTGGATCTGGAATGACATGGCATTTAGCGATCGCAGTACAGGTTTGGTGTTCTAGGGTCGTTTTGAGTAACTACCAACTCAGCCAAAATGTAGGACATATCGAGGGTAATAGGGAAAGTCTAGCAAGCTAGGTACAGGACAGCCTTGGGGTACATACGATAGTTATGCATCTGAGTCAAGGATACAATACGATATGGGTAGGACTACCTTAGCGCCGACATTCCTTCTGTGTGCAGATCTGGACCATGTTAGGAGCAAAGCATGAGTAATCAACAATTCGGCGGGTTCAGTCAGCAGCTGTGCTTACGGAGCACATACCGCGCCATTTACCAATTAGAACGCCGATTCAGATGTTGCGATGCGTCACTTCAGGCAGCTGATATGGAAATGTTCCAGAATGATTATTAGTGGCTGCTCGTCCTTCCTTCTGTCCAAAATTGCCTCAATGACTATTAACTCACCATACTTGTAGGCAAACTTCCATTGCACGAGACTACGCCCTCATTTCGAGACCGCTCTTTTCAGGCGTATCGGCGTTTATATAAAAGCCGATGGTTTAGCGTTTATATTGAGTTTCGAACAGCTCTCGAACGGTTATACAGCTTCAGGGGATCCTGTTCACATTGTCGCCATCCTTGGTCGGGACATGCTCTATGGCTATGCCTCCACTTGATACGAATTTCTCTATCTCTCCTGCGGAAACCATCTCACCTACCGTCGCTCCTCAGTCAAGCCTCAACGCCAGCAGTAGCCACTCTCCAAGTGACTTAGCCTCAGCTCAAGCGACGAGAACAACTCCTCCGACAAATGGTGTGAATGGAGCTTCAGCATTGAATTCAAGATCTTGTATCACCTGCAGAAAGCGCAAAGTCAGATGTGACAAAAGACATCCGTGTTCGAATTGCAACAGAGCCGCTATCGAATGTGTCTTCCCAGGCCCAGGGCGGGCCCCAAGGCGCAGTCGAAAGCCAGAGAACCAGGAGCTATTGGCACGATTGAGGAGGTTGGAAGGAGTGGTGCAGAAATTTCAGAAGGGAGCAGATGAGAATGGTTTGACGATCATCGAGAATGTCGAGGCTGAGAATACAAGTCCTCAGTCAGCCAGTCCAAATGGAACATGCAAGATCAAGCAAGAGCAACATGGTCTACCAGGGATCTATGAGAATTGGAAATCTGACTTGAAAGATGGGACGACTCATACAGATAGTACCGCAGGCGTGACCAAGGAATTTGGGAGACTGGTAGTGGAGGACGGGAGGAGTCGATACGTCAGCAACAAGTTCTGGAGCAGCCTAAGCGAGGAAGTGATGGAGATGCGAGATATATTAGATGATCCTACAGACGACGAAGATGATTATCCTTCGCCGGGATCAGGCTCAGATGCAACAGCGAACCATCAAGGCTTCATTTTCAGCTTCAGTTCGACCGTACTTTCTCTTCGCAATTTTCATCCCCCACGAGAACAACTACCCACATACTGGGACATATACAAGTCTAACGTCGACCCTATAATCAAGCTTCTTCATGTGCCCTACCACCAAAAGACATTCTATAGGGCCGCGCAGGATTTGGACAATGTCAGCAAGCCGATCGAAGTCTTCATGTTTACAATTTACTATGCCGCAGTAACCTCGTTATCGCCGAACGACTGCATGGCGCGCTTAGGGTTAGAGAAGCAGCAGGCACTTCGCAAATATCGTTTTGCGACTGAGCAAGCGCTAGCTCGGACCGGATTTCTCAACACCCAAGAGTTCATTGTCTTACAAGCAATGCTACTGTTCCTTACATGTGCCCGTAGATCCGACGATACGCGTTACGTCTGGACAATAATGGGTCTTTTAGTCCGTCTCGCCCAAGCTCAGGGTTGTCACCGAGATGGCCAACAGTTCGGTCTCAAGCCTTTCGAAACAGAAATGCGCCGCCGACTGTGGTGGCAGATATGTACACTTGATATACGCGCTTCGGAAGATCACGGTACGGATCCTACAATTATGGAATATAACTTTGACACCAAGCTCCCTCTCAATATCAATGATGAAGACATCAGTCCCGATATGACACAGACGCCAGTAGAACATGAAGGTGCAACCGAGATGACTTTTGATCTTATCCGCTTCTCAGTCAGCACGACGATACGTCACATGAGCTACGCACCTCCAAGACAAGGGCGTTGCCAAACGAAGATGAGTAATGTCACCCTTGAAGAAAAAGAAAAGCACATTGATGATCTGCATCAATACCTCGAACAAAAATACCTTAAATACTTAGATATGAGCATTCCTCTCCACTGGGTTGCAGCTTTGGTAGCTCGCCTTATCATGGCTAAGATGTGGCTTGTCATTCACCACCCGCTTTCGCGCATCGATCGTGGAGCAGGACTGACTCAAGAAGTGAAAGACCGCCTATTTGATACTTCAGTTGAAGTCATTGAGTTCTCCAGATTGTTGGAAACAGACAAGAGTACACTTAAGTGGGGCTGGCTGTTTCGTACTTACGTCCAATGGCATGCTCTGGCCTTCGTTCTTTCGGAATTATGCATTCGTACCACCGGTACGGCAGTTGAAAAAGCCTGGGCAGTCATCGACAGTGCTTTAGCAGACGAAGAAACACACATTTCCCCAAGCCAACGTGGCATGTTGTGGAAGCCGTTGCGGAAGTTACTGGTCAAAGCTAAGGATGAGAGATTGAAGGGGCTACAAAACCAGAGTCGATTCCCACTCGATGGGTCTATGGGACCGAATATTTCGTCACTAGGCATCCCTCCAGGGCCAATGTCGACAATGGATGGCATCACTGATTTCGTTGCCTTTGACACCTCTTCGCCCATTGACGGATTTCCAGTAATGATGACTACGCAATCAATGAATCCGAATGGTCTCGACCAGCAGCAGTATGTACCGATGGATCGGATGCAACTAAATGGTATGGTAGATCCCGCCTCTTTTCTCTTAGACCCAAATGTCTTTAGCCCGGACCAGCCTGTTATGGATGAGAATATGAATTGGACGGGATGGGAGGACATGATGAAGGACTATCAGATGGATGGCACCAATGGCCAGGGCGGTATGCCTAAGGATGGGATGTTTAACTGGATGTAATGGTGTCGTACACACGTCCCGCCTTGTATGCTCAGGACTTGTGGGGGTAATAGGTTTGTACGCGATGATACCATGGGGGGGTAATGGAGCTTCAAATCTCTCTTTTCAGCAATAATTCATGGGATTTACGACTAGCGGTGGGCGGGCAGGAGGATAAGGTATGTATGAGTGAATGCGAGATACCAATGAACGATTATGACGATATCATTACAAGAATCTATCTACATCCTCTCCAATCGGGGCAACCGCTCCTTCCTTGGCTTTCCCACCAAATCTGCAAATCAACCACCTCAAAACTTGCACACTTACCTCTCCAGCGTCCAATATTACTTCTAACATTCACGCCCGCACCGAGCAACACCAGAGACCGCGTCCCCAAAATCCACATAGACACCATGACTACGAACCCAACTCCCAAAATAGTTCCACAACTGGCTATCAATACCTCCGCAAGGACAAGGTATTCTTCAAACCACCGTCCCACCGCCTGCGCACCCATGAACACGCTCGCCAGCTATCTCCCTCAGAATGACTCGCAGGTGGGTCGGTGGAATGGATCTTGTATATGCATCATTAATCTATGTATACACGAACCACTCAAAAGGGTCTATGTACAGCAACTCTTGTCCCAGTACGCCTTCGTGATGCCACAGATTGTTGACACCCGGCCGTCGTCTCATTCCTCGTCAACACCAGGAATTGGCACGCTACAGCTCTCCTGGACTCTGCCTCTTCATTGCCGTACGATCATTCATATCGAAAAGGTCATCTAGGTTGTCCATACTGGCGCTAAAGCCGGGCTGCTCCCTGAGGAGTAGACTGCGGTTGATGAGGTAGGATCGTTTCACCCAGCTCGGCTCGTTGGTGGAAGGGATGTTGGGGGTGTTGTATTGGGCGTTGCGGTCGAGAAGTGATTTGCGGGGGCTGAGGGTTCGATGGATGTTGGTCTTGGAATTGAGAGGAGGCGCCATGTGGAAAGAGAGAACTGCGGTGATGAAACATATTGTTGTTGTGAGAAGATGCACCATGTTCACTTGGTGCTGGGCTTATTCGAAGGTATTTGCTTGTATCGAAGTCGTATTAGCTGACACGGGTTCATGCAGCGGGCCAGCCGTTGGACAGAGAGGACTGAGAAGCACTGAGAAAAGGAGTATGTGACGTTGAGAAAGTATATGCAGTCGAGGATAAGGTACGTCGTCAATGATGTACAGGAGAAAAACGGGCACCTATGTCCAAATGCGATACGAGTTGGCCGATTCCAAAAGTTTGGCTGTCCAGCAGCGCTATACAGGTGTGTGAAAATGGAAGGTAGATTATGTTGAAGGTTTTGCTCACCAGAACAGTGCACAGAACTGTGCACTTTATTGGAGTTCGAATACGATATTGTAAAGCAAGACGAGTGTCTCCATACTCACTTACAACGAATCGTTTCAAAGGTCATGCCTATTATTCCAAGCATTCCGCTTCGCTGGACCTGACAGTATAATAGAGTCCCCGAATTGGAGGGTTCGGAAAAAGAAGTTTCAAGCAAGACGGAGGACCGTTTTCAATGCAGGATTCGCCACACAGTCGACCCCTCTGTTGCCATACAAACGAGACATAGTCAAACGTATGGGTCTCATTGATTGAAGAAGCGCTTTCATGTGGGAGTACTCTCCTGAGGTATCAGGTTATCTACTACAAGCAAAACTCTCGGCCTTAAACGCCGTACAGGACTATCAATAGCAAGACCCGCGGGCAGTCGATCTTAGCTGAGACAAAACAGCCCTCACCTTTGATGGAGCGCACTATGACAAGGCTGAGAGGTGGGGTTATTTCATTCATTGATCGCCCGTACCGAAGATGTTTCACCTCGGCGCTTGGCGCTTGTCCCAACCATTCACGTGAGGATTAGCCTTCTTCCTGGGTTTCCGCACCTTTTTATCTGCAAATCTTACAACATATCCCGGCTTAGGGGTTCAGTTATTACTGAGGCTTGGTAGGCTTGCTGGCTAGCAAAAGAAACGGCTCCGTAAGATATACCTTCTCCTCTCAAAACGCACTCAAGGTTATAGATGCAGGACAGAACGCACAGATTTGGACCACTGGGGAGTTGAAAACAAGTGGATTAAATATTAGGTACTACTATTCTATCCTTGTATTAGTACTGTCTATCTAACAATCAACACTATCTAATTAGAACAAACAAATTCACCGCCGTAGGACCCAGGGGTATCTTGCATTCCAAAGTACTCCGATACACTCCAGCATGCATCATGGATCATACTCCACTGTCCAAGTCATTTCACACCATGAACCTCAAGCCAACGTCTATCACGCCAACCAGCTTGAGGACGTCAATCCAACTTCTTTGAGATGGCGGCTATAAGCACAGCCAGGGCTCCCCGTTACAATGGACGTCGGTAGTCAGCGCTGGGATGGCGGTTGCGTTTGGTAGTATGACAATATCCTCATTGCTTTCCTCCTCTTTCTCAGGCTTGGAAGTCAGCTCTGGGATGGCGGTTGCAATTGGTAGTATTACAATATCCTCATCACGTTTCTCCTCCTTCTCCTCCTTGGCTGGTGGGATACCTCGACACGCCGGGCTATCAAACAACTTGCACAATCTCTCTATTTTATAGGCAATATCATTTCCCGCGTGAGGAGGCGGGAGAAATGAACCCTGGCACTGGCGATCATTCTCAGGGCATTCTTTGACTGCAGCTGTTGGAGTGGGAGAGTGTTCCAAAGTGCAGGCGCGTAGGAATTCGAAAAGGTTGATTAGTTTTGTTGTGTTTTTGTGGTTGTCTTGGTATTGGTTCAGACATTTCACGTCCTCACAGGCGCAAGCGGGGATTAGAGCGGTTGGGGTGGGAGAGTGGGTCGTGGACGAGGTTTGAGTAATAGGCGCCTCTGCTTGATCACCCCGTTCGGAGAGGGTTGGATGACCTGGGTTCCTCTTGGATATCACGGCAGCTTCGGCTGTAAAAGGAGCAGCATGCCCTTTATTACACTCCGGATCCTCATGACAAAGGAAGAATGTAGGCTGGGGCTTTTTCAGATCAACGGCCCTGAGCTCGAGGGTTCTGTGTTGTTTCTCCAAGGATGCGATAACCTGGGGATCAACTGGAGTTAGATCCACAGTCGCGCCAGGAAAGGTCTCCTCTTCGGGAGGAATTAATCCATCAGGCCCAACAAAAGGCCATGGAGTGTCGTGACGTATGGGGCATACACACTCCCCCTCAACAAACTTGCAGGGCGCATTACACATCGCCATTGGTATTTTAGGAGGGCACTTGCACTCCCCATTCACTATCTTGCAGTTCTCACCACATAGCGATGTCGGTTCTGGATGATCATTCTTTTTGACAAGGCTGGCGGGTAGCTCGAAAATTAGGCTTGAGATGTTGATTCTGTGTGGCCCGTGCGTGGGAAGGGTGATGGGGAGTATATGAAATATGGGATCAGAAACCGAAGCCGTCGTGGTTGGGAGTGGACTGGCGTTCGCATTTGGGAGCAGAAGCCCTATTAGGCTCGTTCCGAAGAACAGCGCGGATCCTGTGAAATGCATTTTGGAGATGCAGCAGTGGGTGAGTGAGAAGAAGGGTCAGTAAGTGAGTGAGAAATTAAAGGAGAAGGCGTGTGGGATGAGGGGATTCTCGCCTTTTTGTGTTCGACGCCCAGAGCTGTGCTTGCTGGAGAAAAACTTAAGATCTGGTCAAAGCGTACGTTACTATGGGCCTCCACTCCATCTGTTATGGGACGTGAGACTTGAAGATAAGAAAGTGACCCACAGGCTATGGCGTTCTAGCATATAATCGTATATAAATTCCCATACCTCGACCATGCCCAAGCTTAACTCCACTTAAGTTCGAGCTTCCAAAGCTTCCAAATGCTTAACAACTCCCAACTCCCGTCTACTCCCGGAAATACATCCTAGGAACTAGAACCCACAGCTACACAGCTTGCTAATTAGGTGAATCCCATTCGCAGAGCCGAAGACGTGGTTGAAAGCCAGCCTTGTGGTCAGACCCAACCAAAGCTCTACAAGGCTGAACAAACTTCCGCCACGGACCGCGATAATTGGGTTTAGGGACCTAGCTTTATCCACAATACAGATTCCTGGGACAAGAGGAAAGGGTCGTGGAGGGATGATTGGGTGTGATTGGTACGGTTTTTATGGCATAGAGCGGGAGGTTCAAAATCTGCCGAGGAGAAGCTCTTTCATCCGCAAAGAGCCGAGCTTGTAAGCCCCGCGGTACACCCAAAACCCCACAACGTAGCCTGGTCATGGCGTACATACCCTGCGCGCCGCACCAGCCAGACAAGTATTGAAAAGTCTCAATATAGTCCAATAACAAAGGTCATTGATATATTAGCAACTGACATGCTTCTCAAGTTTTGAAGCTCATGTATGCTCGTTTTCAATGCTGCCTGATAATCTAGACCGTGATCAGAGTATCCATCTCACATCTTCACCTCCCCCGGCACCCCCACATCCCTGACATCCAGCCCCTTCCTCAAATCCCCCATCCCCGGCATCTTCCCCCTCCTCATCAACTCCGCACTCTGCGTCATCACCGGATCCATCTGCATACTCGCCACCGCCACAACCGTATCTCCCTTCCCATAAAACGCCGCAAACTTCCCCTCTTTCGGCTCCCCCTGCAATACTAAATCTTCCCATCCGTTGGGCGTGTTACCGCAGTAGCGTAATTGACTGCCTAATGCGGACCAGAAGACGGGGATGAATGGTTTTGGTGAAGAGGGGGAGACGATGGAGCGAGCTACGCTGCGGCCGGCGTTTTGGGCAACGTTCCAGTGCTCGATGCGTGTTAGGGTGCCGTTGCCGCCGGGGCCGTGGTAGGGGTAGGTGGCTATGTCGCCGAGAGCGTAGACGTCGGAGAGGCCTTTCACGGCGAAGTTTTCGGAGGTCTGGAGGGAGCCGTCTTTTTCTAATTCGATGGCTGGGTTGTCTTTCAAGAAGGCAGTAGATGGAGATACGCCAATTCCAAGAATGACGAGGTCAGCGGGGAGGGAAGTACCATCCTTCAGCTTAACGGAGCCGACAGCTTTCGAGTCTGAGAATGATGGATGAGCGGAGTCGACGGAAGCGTTCATGTAGAATTTGACACCCTTCTTTCCGACCTGCTCTTGGAATATTTTGCCGACTTCGGAACCCATCACGCGCTCCAAGGGGACGGATTCCATGCCTATGATGCTGACTTCGTTGTCGGAGGACAGTGCGTTGCCGACTTCCATGCCGATGAAGGAGGAGCCAACTATGACTATCTTCTTGCCTTTCTTCTCACCGACGGCGGAGAGGATGGCTTGTACGTCTGGGATTGTTCGAAGAAGGAAGATGTTGGAGAGATCTTTGAAACCAGGTAAGGGCAGAGCTTTTGGTGTTCCACCAGTAGCGAGGATGAGTTTGGTATATTGGTGGGAGGAACCGGAGGCAGTGGAGACGGTTTTGGACTTGAAGTCGACGCTGGTTACATCGTCATGGAGGGTTTCAATCGAGGAGGTTTTGAACCACTCTTGTGACCGCCATTCTAATTTCGACTTGTCGGCTATGAGAGCTTTGGACAGCTTGGTTCGATCAATTGGGAGATATGGTTCGCTCGAGATCATAGTGATAGCACCTTTGAAGTTTTGTTCACGGAGTGCTTGAATTAAGCCCATCGCTCCGCTTCCTCTGTAGGTCTAATTAGTTTCTGAATACGAACATGTCAGAGTGGCATCCTTACCCTCCTACTACCACCACCTTCTCCTGCCCCTGAACCGAGCATTTTG
This sequence comes from Cladonia metacorallifera KoLRI002260, assembly GCA_000482085.2. NCBI lineage: Eukaryota > Fungi > Ascomycota > Lecanoromycetes > Lecanorales > Cladoniaceae > Cladonia > Cladonia metacorallifera. The sequence goes on from KI911110.1 coordinate 1,096,629, forward strand.
TATTGACTTGCCTCCTATTAGCCTTGATTGTGCTCTCCTCTCCCTTAATATAAACGCCGCCATCCTTCTCCAGAACCTCGAACTTGGCCAGGGGATCCAAGGCTGGGGCGTCCTCTACGTCACCTGAAGCAACATTGAAGCAAGCTATAACATTTATCAGCCCAATCGTACCATCGCCAAACAAAGCGATAAAGTTGACAGACCACCATGCCAAGCACAAGTTAACCTCCCATCTGGCGTTAACACGCCCAACTTCAACGGCGCCCCATAATGCGTGCAATTGGCACTCATAGCATGCGTCTTATCTCCCACCTTAGCCAACAGAACCTTACCACTCTCGATTCCTTCGACCTCAACTTCACGCTTCTCCCCACTCTTCAAGTCTAGGCTCGAGAGCCCTTTGATCTTATATTCCTGTGCCATAGCTCTTGCTGCTGTGGAGAATGGGGATATTGGGGATTTTGAGCAGCGGCTAGGATTGCGTAGTGCAAATTTGGTTAAGGAGAGGAAGAAGGATGGCATGTAAGAAGGACTGAAGGGGAAAAGGGAGGTGTTGCGAGGTGGAGTGACTGTTCGCTTTTGGACCTGCAGCATGTCATGACGACTTCGCTTCGCCTTGCCCTAATCGATAAGGAGCTCCGGCCAATCGTAGCGCTCGATTTGCAATCTATTTAACCTTCCTTTCTTTTGGGCAATCATGCTCGAAATTGTCTAATATATCATGTGAAATGATTGCTTGTATGTAGAACACAAAGACGGGTTGGATAGAGCCTACGGTGCCAAATAACTTCGACGTTGACTTAGCCATTATCGTTCCCAGAACTACGGTATACCATCCAAAGACGCTTCCTCAGCACAGTTTCATACACCAACACCCCGCTGAATCGCTGATCGAGATACATGAAGTCCTTCATCGTTCATAATGAGTTATCAAGGAAAAAGTCTGTCATTTCCAGATCGTTTCTCATCTCCGACCGGGGTCTGACTGGGCTGCTGTTCATACTGCCTTCTAGGCCCATCTATTGGGCCCAGATCATCTGCCATCGCATCTTCGTAGCTTGGAGGTGCTTCATCAGGGATGTCACCCGGCGAAGGCTCAATATGATCACTTGGCCCCTGCTGAACCGGAGGCCGAGGAGATTGAGGCGGAGGTCCATTTACAACCCCAGGTGGACGTAAATTTGAGGCCATATACGGTGCTTGGCCGGTAGGCCGTCTGCCTAATTGGTCGAGCAGTGCCTGCGGTGGGGCTATGCCAGAATAGACATCGACAGCAATTCGTAAGGGCTGGACGCTGAGTTCGGGCTATAGATTGTCAGTTAGACTCAGACACGAAGGAAATAAAGACACACGTTGATATTAGGCGAACCCCATTGCAAGCCCACTTTGACCTCTAGCACGTACTTGCGCATTATATTACAAGTTTCGAAGGATGGGCAAATCGTGTTGGGCAGCGTACGCTGCTTCCACAACTTCGAATCGACTTCCAGGATCCTGCTGCCGTCACTGCCGACCACCTCGTTTAAGGGTGTTCTCATATTTGCTAAACTGAGGATGGTCCAACTCGAAACTTCCTCCCGACGAAGGTCGTGAGCTCGGACAGTTGTGAACGCTATAAGGTTGATGCTCAGTATTTGGAGATATATCTTGGCGGGGCTGTCGTTCTTCTTCGTGATCAATATCCGTAAAGGCAGCGGTTCGCTGCAAGTGATAATAGGTGGATCGGGTAACCGCCCGTCGATGCTTATGTTCGGGGGAAGCACCGTGGATGCTGAAGGACCTGTTGGCATAGAAGGCTTGCGGAAGAGCCCTGGTTTGCCGGGAAAATCAATACTTGGACTGAATTGATGGGATCGTCTCGCATAGAACTCCCGTTTATTTGCAGGAGGTCGAGGCGGTTCTATAGGTAAGAACGTGAAAGGTGCAATCTGTATCCGGTATTAGCATCACGGCAGAGTAAAGGACATCTCAAGGGCCAAGAGTAGGCGGGATATGAGACCACACATACTGCTCTGAAGTTCTCTTTGTAGAATGCCGGCCGCTGTACGGTTGCTTTCACATAGTATCGTATCTCTGCCTCACCAGGCAATCCACTGAGAGTAGGTGGAAGCGTCTTCTTTACATGCCTATCGGTGTTTCTTGCCATCTCCATCCGCAAAGGGCTGAGATTGGTGAGCAACGAATTGTTGTTGGAGCAATCATTGTTCAATCTGATCTAGAAGAACCGTCAGACATACACTGTAGCTAGCATAGATCCCGGTAATACCTTGAACTGAAAAGGATATCTATATGTGTTCCCTGGTAAAGTATAGTTGCCGCTCCCTCCTGATGCCCGGAGAAGGTCTTGCGTGGGGAAGACAGTCTGAGTCTGATAAAGAAGCTATGGCTATACTCAGCACAACATCCCCAAGCCTTATTGCATCTAATGGGTACTTACTCACCTTGTGAACCTCTAGCTGTGCCTGATCCCTCTCATAAGGATCATAGGTGCCTCGTGGATTTGTTGGGCCAGCCAAACGAGTCCTACTTTCCCCCTCGAGCTTCACTGTTATCAGGGATATGGTTTCATTGCCGGTTATGCTTAGGATCACGATTCCGGAAATAAGGTCGAGGTTCGTAAAATGGGCGTGGGGTTTATCGAGCTGTATTCTCACAGACATGTCGTACACGGGTGGGTAGGTCCTCGTGAAGGGATTAAGGATGCCAACGATAGCATACCTTCTAGGTTGTAAGTAGCGAATTCTGTAGCACGCATCGTGGCTGCCTTGTGCGCCATATTTGAAGCCACCCAAGTTCCGGACAATGCGGCTGTGCTGACTTTCGGGTGCAAGCGTTCTGCAAGAGTCGCTAAAATTACCATCGTGACCTGATTTTGACGAGTACGCATGCTTGTATTCTAAAACTATCCTACAGACTTGGTGCTGCCATGATACGTGTAGGTATGTGCCGCAGTCTATCTACATGGTCGACAACCTGGTCGAGGAATGCAAGAGTGGTGAGAACGCCGAGTGACCTCGCCCTGTTCAAGTAGTACTCCCGCTCCCATCTGCATCCATAATGCCATGCTCAGTACAAATAAAGAAATTCACTGTTGAAGAAGAAGTAGCAATACTACCACGACCGGCTGCATTTGAGAATATTCGGAACATTAATCAGAGCACCGGGTCCGCCGTCTTCACTAATAATCTCAACGAGAACAGCAGTTTGCTTATATAGGCGTTCTAGCGCTGTGCTGGATGACTTACCCAGAGATACTGCTTCTTTGTCAGTACTCACAGAACTATTTGCGCTGGGATAGGGAGGACGCTCACCCAAGATCGCAGAATTTAAAGCCTCCGCTACCGGGTCTCGTTGGCTACTATCTAGGAGCTTCCCATGAGGGGATTTCCTAGGATCCGGGTATGAAAACATAGAGAAGATCTCCGTGAAAGTCTCTGTCACAAGCTTGCTCTGATCATGCTGAAACTCTTTCTTGAGTTCCTGGCCATACTGAATCATTTGGGTAATATGTGCATCGTACTTCATGTTGGCGTCGGCTTCTTCCGTGTCCATCTTATCCCAGTCATCGCCATCTCTCATTGGCTCGTCCAGATCCATTTCCGGGTCAAAGCCATCATCCGATATGGCCGTTGAATGTCCGTTCATTGCTTTGCTGCCTTTGTGGTGTGAGGCATCAAGGATCTCTGTACTTTGACGCATCAATTCGACGAATCTTCTACACCGTAGCCGGAAATATATTCGGGGATTCTCAGGTAATACTTGTGGGTAGAACGTATTAGTGAGCTTCAACGCCTTGTCGATGTCTCCCTCTAGAATAGCTTTCCGTATTTCTAAGGGCATATCAGCGAACTTGACTTCTCTTCCAAAGTCTGAGGTCACATACGGTGCCTGTTTGTAGCGTCACGGTCTTCCTCAATGGAGAGATAGCTCTCAAGTCTTGATTCTGGGCTACCCCTCAAAGCTGTAGCTTCAGCACGTACCTCTTCCGCAAAAGCTTTAGCTGTTTCCACGTATCCATCGTGTGATAGATACTGGGCTACAAGTGCCTTGCACAGATCATCTTTGTTGAGAGTAGGATGTAGATTAGAGATATCGGCATTATTGATTTCGTTTGTGACAGTCTGTCTTGCCTCCTGTTTAAAATCAGAAACGTCTTTCGAACAGCACCGAATCATCCACTTACAAACACCATGCCGTCTATATTGAATACGAAGGGTTTCTGACCAAAATTGACACTCAAATGCGCATGAGGACGTTTCATGCCAATGGAAGGATAGAGCTTGATGTCCCTTAGGTCTTTAAATGCGTTGTCTAGGAGCCCATTAGTCATCATATGTGATTTCCAGAACGCTCGAAAGATACGACACCTACTCAAAAAATTTCCGTTCTTGGTAAAGAAGGCACAGCCGGTCATGAAATTAACACCGCAGCCGACAACGTCTCCCGAAGTGAACGTAGGCCCGTATGGTTTCCCTGGAATTTGACAGCAAAATGACTTGCCGTCATCTCCATGATATGCCCAACTGTCCGGCTCCCAGCCAGGGAGCTTCTCTAACGATACATTTGCCCCGGAAAACCCGATTCCTATCATACCCTCTTTACCCTTAGCGATTATATTGACTTCGTAGTAGTAGATGCCGCATTGAGAAGGCATGGGATGGTCTGAACGGGTAGCAGCGGCTTCGTGGTCACCCATCTTAGAGAGTCCGACGTACTTGAGTTCCAGTCCGTCTGCTGATATCTCAATGCTTCCAAGTTTGTCTCCTTCGGCGAACTTTGACGGCAATGGAGGTACAATATCCTCCTCCACGTGCGGTTCTCGTTCTATTATCTCATATGTCATGCCGCGGTGGGAAGGGGCCATCTTGTGTAGACTGACACTGCTGGAGCTGGTGGAGAGTGATCCAGTGACCGAAGAACGATTAGGAGGTTCGTCGCGCTCAGCAGCTATTTTTGCTTTGTGGGCGGCTTCCAGCTCCTCCATGTACCGTGAGTGTCTCAGATATGTTGGCTTGAAGAATCCCAAAGGACCTGAACTGCCAACCCCATAGCTCTGACTTGGAAATCGTGGACTTGAGTAGCTGGACATGTTGTTCCCTCTTCCCCAGGATCCCGGTATGGTGATCGCTCCTTCCCCTTGTGTGTCGGGATCAGAGATGGGCTGAGGTATTCTGGACGGCTGGTCTGAGCTAGTAGGATATGCGGAGGTACTCGAATACCCTATTCGCGGTGCGTGAGGTCTCCCAGCTGTCCCAGCAGCCACTGACGCATAAGACGTTTGCCGTGGCATCATCCCAGGTGTTGGGTTCGAATACGATAGATGTGGCGCTCCAGGGGAGCCATGTGGAGGTGCGTTGGTCATCTCAAGCACCACTCTTCAACAAATGAATGATCGATCACGTTCTTGTAACACACTTCTGATTATATCTTTACGCTGTTTGAGCAACGACGTACTCTTAATGAGGGTGAACTTAAGAACAGGTAGGCTGCACAGTTAGCTGTAGTGAGGATTAGGGCGACCTTACATAACACGAAGGCGACTATCGTGCTATGACGCCAGGATTTGTAATATCATAGTGCCGGATAGCTTCAAGCTGTTGTGAGGTGAGGCGGGAATACAACCAGGACTCATGATGCAGGTGTTTGCCGTGGAGAGCAGCTCAGGCGACTGGCGCTGCTGAGAGAGACTTGAGGTGCATGACTTCGGCTACAAAAGCCCCGCACTCCGCTCATCATAGGTCCAATCCCCAAAACAAAGCTACCCCTTATCATGAGCTAAGCACAATTATACCTAAGAGCCTACTATCTTAGGTATTGAATATGCTTCGAGATAGGAGCCTCTGGGTTGTTTCTCTATCAATACTCTAATGTCTAGGTATCAACACTGGGAATAGTCATGTCCTTACCAGAGTTGAGAGTAATATGCTAGCATTGTGATCATATGCAGTTGAAGAGTGGACCCAGAACGAATCCTGTTTCAGCAATTAAGTCACATTCAAGTCACATTGTGGAGGTCACGACATATCTCTTTACTAAGACCTTTTAAATCCATCGCTCTCAGCTGTGTGAAGATATAGAATTGTCCCAGTCACTGATTGGTGTGAATATCTGTCGGAGTGTACGAGGGATTGATTGCTTAGCTGAACGTGTGAGCTGGCCCCAATGAATACTCGAATTTTGGGGTAGGTCCTCGAATTGGTGACTAAGGTAGCTCACTGGAAGCCGTATTGTGAACAAGGGATGGTCGTTCTGTGCCAGAAATAGAACTTACTATGGCAACATAAACGCATCAGGAGTATAAAGCGTCAGGAATATTGTAGGCATACAATTGAGGAATGCATTGTCGATTGCCTTGCCTTGGTCCACCTCATATAGCAAATGCACGAGCACCGTACCTATGAATTACATGTATAGAAAATAATGTTGTTCAACTTCTCCTTTTCCATCGATAGCCGTCTATAATGAACTGCGTGCACATTTTCCTGAGCACGCGTGCCTCCATAACGCCACGCTATGATACATTACGCTGACACGGTGTCCATGTGGAATAACATCCGCCAAATTGATTAGGTCGAACTTGTAGAGAGCCGGAGAGGACTTTAGGCGGGTATGGCCAAGCCAGGAGCCGGAGAGCTTGCAACAACGGAAGGGTTGACAGCAGGGCTTTTGTCGCTACCAACATTGCTGCTGCTGTTTTCTTTGCTTTGGCTGTTGGAGGTTCCTTGCTCGCTCTCAGAACCGAACGCTTTCGGATTCGGAGTCCGCCACGAAGGTATCTCCCAAACTCTGCCAGTGAATGACTTAATCTTGAAGCCAGTCCTTTCCCATTTTCTGCAGGCTTTGCCAGTCCGGTCAAGAGCACGTAGCCCGGCATTGATTGCACCTTGGTTTGCTTTGGGTCCGAGTTTATGGGTGGTACCAGCAGCAGTACCAAGGGCACCTTTCATAGCCTTTGCGGCAGCAGTCCTCCCATCCGGTCTGCTAGGGTCTCTATATGGCATGTAAGTATTATTGGGAGGCATATTCAGATGAGAGATGACAATCACTCACGCTTTTGGCCTTTTTCTAGGGTTGGTCTTGGTTTTGTCCTTATCACTGTCGACGCCAGCGCCGAGTTCCCGCTTATCACCTGTCTTAGGCTCTGGCCCGTTCTCTGCCTTGACGTCTATAGCTGGTGATGACTGATTTTCCTCTTCTTGTTTCGAAGGTGGTGTAGACTCCGATTCCGACTTGACTTTGGTGGTTGCTGCCGGTTCATCCTGAGCAACGGTTGTAGTTTGTGATAGCGGCGATGCCTTCACTTTAGTTGCTTTAACGGAAGACTTTTCGTGAGGGAAGCCGTAGAGTTTCTCTTTCGGGAGGCTCAATCGGATGATCTTCGATGGCTTTGATGACTTGTTTGGTCGAGCTGAAGCTGGACCCGAGGCGGTCGTCGTAGTTGTAGGCGTTGACACTTTGGACAGTGAGCTGGCCCGACGTGGGGTATTGGCTGACTTAGGACCTGGAGGCATGACCTGCACTCTGTCAATGACTTTGTACATCGGGTAGCAGACGGAGACTTACGGTGACAGGTACTCAGTGTGCGGCCTTAGCGTGAGCAGATACGTTCCGATGAGGCCGACAGAGTAATCGTGTTGCGAGTTCAGGCGATGGCTGTGCGGATTTAACTTTGCGACCGTGAATGGAGTCCCGTGCTTCTAATGGACTGTTGGTGGTTACTGTGTCTTCTCCATTTTTTTCGTTTCAGGATGGATAATTTGATGAAAATTTATCGCTTTTGTATGGGGTGGGGGTGGGTTAAAGGAAGTGGTGATGATGGATGGAGGAAAGGAGGCGTGGTGGTCGGAAGTCGGTAGACGAAGGCATCGTGATTAATGGAGCTTGATTATTATCCATTGTTGTAGGGGGGCCAGGCGCGATTAACTCAAGGTAAGGTAACGCCCTCTGCCCTGGCGAGCCTGCGACGGAGCAAGATGAGCAGCTCGCGGTAGAGAGAAGGCACCAAGCCGGAAAGGGACTAGTCAGGTATTGGATCCGGAACATTATGTAAGCAAGAAAAACCTCCACAATCATTCCCTTCGCCTTGCCCAGAAAACCCTTTTCTGTCGTGTCCTCCTGGGAAATGTTGCGCTTGGCTTTCGAAGAATGTGCCATGAAGGTACACTGTCATTGCCATCTCCAAGAGGATCATCACAACATCTGTTTCGAGTGCAGCGGCCTGAATACGAGGCTCGGGCAACAGTGCCTCCTAAGCACTCAGTCTCTCATTTACATGCCTGACTGTTGGCAACCTTCATGTTGCTTACAGATGCAATTTTGCTCAAAGCTTCAGAAAATTTTCTTTGGCTCCGCCATGAACAAACAATCCTACATATTGCCGATTGTGCGCCAATGTGGTGGGTAGACAACGGCGTGTGCCTGGGATGACATTCCCACACACCAGGCAGTCCCACTCGTATATCTACGCAGAGCTCGAATCTGGGTGGGCTCCGGTTTCAGAGGTGCATGAAAGCGGAAAAGGATTGTGTTTTTGTCTCGTTCGAGCTCCTCTACGAAGATTAGGTCGCAAGAAGATTGCATGCAGAGCGTGTAAAGGGTCTGTGTTCTCATCTTTCTTCGGCGCCTTGTCCTGAGTTGAAGATAGTCTATAATGGCCCTGTTACAGAGGTGTAGCAAAAGAATTGTTGGTTGCGCACACTTTTGAAGTTCTGCCGTCTTTTCTATGCCTGAAAATTGACTCGATGCGCGCAATTGATTTCCGGAAGCGCTCAATGGAAACGTGATGGCACGAAAGCCTGCTTGCTGTAGGACGAGCACAGGCGGCGGCAGAATGAAGGTCACGCTGATGACAGCCGTAAGCTGATGGGATAATAGGGCTCTTACGAGCGCAAGACATGCGATATGCGACTTAACAAGACGCTTTCAGGTAAGTTTATGTTCGGGGGGTTTCCTCTGTTACTGCCAACAGGATTCCCTGGGAACCTAGGGGGTTCCGAGTGGATGATGACGCTTGTACCGATTCGGGGCTGGAATGCGGCCTGAAGGATCTTCTACTTGGGGCTCACCGCTAGGTCGCGGGCACCATCAAGGGACCTGACCTATTCTCTCCATGATGCACCCAACCAAAGTGCTCGATTACCCATCAGCTTCAATTTGCACTGTTACTTGTTGGCTTAGGATCCAGGAAGGCTGATACCAGGTACGCATAACATGCTTCATGCTATGAAACTCGAAAGCCACACGGAGATCGCTTCTGTTCTCGCTGGGGGCGTTGCGATTGCCTAATTCGAGGGGCATTGCCTAGGAATGTCTTCTATAAGATCTCCTTCCACCTGCTCTAGAGATGAACCAGTAGTCGAGCTATATTCAGCTGATTAGCTTTCCTTGTCGCCCCTTACTTGTTTGTTTACAGGCTTTCGCACCACGCTCATTATATTCTATATATCAAAATGTTTATTAAACAAACTTCATTCTCAGCAATAGGCGCTATTACCCTCCTTACCCATGCGTCAACATGCCTCGCAGGCCATGACAGGCACCTCCACCGGCCGAGACAGGCTACCTGTAATCCTGGAGTCTCAGCAGGCCAACTCTCACTTCTCGAATCCGAAATGACTACCTTTCGTGGATGGATCGAGGCATGGTTCGACTCAACGGCTACGGCAGATCCTGGTGCTGCTGTTGCCCAACTGAAACAAGAATTTGAGGCCTATGATTCATGGATTTCTGCTTGGCTAAATTCGACAATTGGTACTGCTCCTGCACCGGCACCAATCTTTACTTCGGTGCCTCTTCCTCCATCTCAACATCGCAGTTTGGCTCCAAGTCCCGCTATATCTTCAGTGTCCCCGGTTATCGTAACCCTTTTGACTACATCAGTTCCGCAGGCCACTCCATCTTCAATCATCGTACTCCCGCATAGTGCCATATCGACCCCCATTGGTAATTCATCAATCGTACAGCCGCCCATCGGCATCGCAACAACTCTTAGCACTGATACGTCTGGCACTTTTCCTTTCCCTTCAGTCACTTCGGTCTCCAGCGTTTCTCCAGCCTCGTCAGCCCCATCAAATCCAATAAGTTCAGGAGGGACTTTTGATGCAGGATCAAACAGCAATGTCGCCGTCTATTACGGTCAAACAGCCGCTACTTCCAAAGTCACCTTGGCGCAAATGTGCCAGGACCCCAGTGTTAATATTATCATCCTAGCTTTCCTTACTGAAATCGCTGGCCCTGGTAATTACCCAACAGTCAATTTCGGTGCCGCTTGCGGTGGTACCTCTCCTGCCCAAACCACTGCAGGGGCCTCGGGCCTGCTTAATTGCCCGGCAATGGCCAAGGACATCATAACTTGCCAAGGTCTAGGAAAGAAAGTCATGTTGAGTATAGGTGGGGCATCTGCTACCAGTGCCTTTACTAGTGTTGCTCAAGCCCAATCATTTGCTACTCAAGTCTGGAATCTCTTCGGCTCTGGCACAAAGGACTCAGATCTGAGGCCCTTTGGCAGCACCATACTCGATGGCATTGACATTGGTAAGTCACATTCCGTACAGCTGGCCGATGCAATCCATCTGCTAAAATTGTACACCCAGACAACGAAGACCACAGCACAGCCTACTGGAGCGACTTTGTCACCGCCCTCCGCTCCGCGATGAGCTCAGACAAAAGCAGAACTTACTACATCAGCGCGGCTCCTCAATGTCCTCGACCAGACGCATCCGTACCCTTAAACGCAATGCAAACCATGGACTTCGTCTGGGTCCAGTTCTACAACAATGGCGACTGTAACGTTGGAGCGTCAGACTTCATCTCCAGTCTTACGGCCTGGAGCGGCGATCTTTCTGCTGCAGGTAAGGGACCGATGCTTTATATTGGTGCTCCTGGCTGCACCGCTTGTGCAGGCTCGGGATACCTAGATCCTACGGCAATGGCAGCTGCTATTGACAGTGCAAAGGCTGCCAACCTAAAGAATTTGGGAGGCGTGATGCTTTGGGATGGGCCAGAAGCGCTTGAGAACACGGCAGGTGGGAACGATTATACTGAGGTTGTGAAGTCCGCTTTGACATGAAATATATGATGTGCGTGCTGGACATTGGGCATCAATGGGGTCTACGGTCTGTTATGTTCTTCACAGTCATTACTGCATGAGTTGTTTTCTCTTTTTTTTGCACTTTGTTTCCCTATTTCCACAAAGCACCTGTTCGCAAGTGACTTGACGAAATACAATATGTAAATCACACAGCCATGTCTGGAAAGCAGGGCATATCAGCGTTCTTGGAGTTTAGAATCGAATTGTAACCTCAATATCAAATAGATGGAACATGCCTCTTAATCATCCTTGTAACCTCAAATTCCGTCTCTCGCACTTGGTAACGACCACCACCCTTCATGCAGCTTATCCGACAATACGACATTCTACATCCTGCACTCGCAAAGACATATTGGAAAAGTATCTTCTGCAATTCCGTAATTCCAATCACAAACTCTGCAGGGAATCCTTCCTCAAATCGTTTTACAATCATTCATCTCCGTCGAAACAAAATAAGCTGACTACAGGCCTCCAATTTGATTTACTAATCAACCACAAAATAATCTACCTAGGCCGTTATCATACAATCCTCCCCTTCTATCCGCTCCCACGTATCCCGCCGCCATAAGCACCACCACCACATGACCAATTATCCATCACTCAACCCCAACGGGTTCTGCGCATCCTGCTTCTTCCCCGTCGCATCCGTCACCGTATCCGAAAGCCCAGAAGTCGTATCCTGAACGGTTCCGCCAGCGCCTTTAGCGGTGTCACCGACGACGCCCGTGACGCCTTTTACTCCGTCGCCGAGGACGTTGCCGAGACCGCTGACTATGTGGTGTTGTTAGGAAGAATGCCGTGATTTGGGGAATGGTATAGGGAGAGGGAAGAGTATAGGGAAGGATGGGAGGGCAAGGGAGGACTTACCGGCGCCGCCGGCAGTTTTGGCTACTCCACCTACTGCTGTGCCTGCGGTGTTGGTTGCGCCGCCTACTGCGTCTGGGAGTAGAGGGTTAGCCTTTGCCTGAGGGGGTATAGAGTGGGGGTGTGAATGCTATGGTAGAAATAGATGAGGGATTGGGGAATTGACGTTGATGTTTGATGAAAGTGAATAGGTTGGATCATAAGTATGATATACGTAAAGAGAACTTACTGCCTGCCGTCTCCATTATGTTTATTGCTTTAGCTGTGTCTGGTGGTAGGTTTGGCTAGGATGCGCTTTAGTTGGAAGGCTGCGTGCACTAGGTAGCAAGGCTGTTGAGTACGAATTTTTTCGACTGCGTAGAAATGCTTCTTAAGATCTCAAGATTTCGTAATGTATATCTTATGAAATGAGTACCGAAAGTTGACGGATTGAGAGGATATATAATAGAAGAGGGGTTGACCAGATGACCCCACCAGCCGCGTACTCAAGATTTCCTCCCACATCGTTTACATCATCGTGCATAAGGCAGCGGTTGTGAAACCCAACATCCTTGATGTTTGAAAACAAGGCAGGATATGTATTTTGTATTCAGCCCTGGGGCCATGTTTGGTCTCGGGCGATGTCACGAAGTATATATCTGAAGGACGGCAGAAGATGGGTAGCAAGTGATTCCCATGAACCGCTCTCATGTTAGTTTTTCTTGCGACATCTGTATACCTATATCCCAAGAAGCTGACTTAGAACGATACTTGTTTGCAAGGCTGATTTTGTGTACTTTGTTGGTGTCTCTACGAGGTACGGTCCATGATAATTGCGAATGCACTTAGGAGAGCGAGGTGCTGAAAGGTAAACATAGAAGTCAACAGTGGAAGCTAGGCAGAACCTTGTATAGGCTTAGCGTTAGGTCTTACCAGCAGGGCCTACCCTAACATTACCTCGCACTTAGCATTACACATCACAACATCTTTCAAATCGACATATTTTATGACAACACCTAACTAAATCATCATATCATTCAAGGTAGTGAATCTCCGAAAATTTACAGGCGCTGTTGGCATCTGCTAGATGTATTTCCGGATGTGGAAATGTGAAAATACCTACTTCACGAACCAATATGATGGCAGAATTGCTAGCATCTCAGCTTTCAAGGGCGAAAAACATGCCCAATTGCCCTTGTCAAACAGTGACTGGAGAATGGGGACAATGGTTGAGTTACGCTCTGTGCTAACCAATAGCAGTATGTCGTTGTAGCAAAATTTCCCTATTCAGTATTTCCAGACAAAAGCATTTTTACATTCCTGCACCACCACAACCCCCGCATTGTTCTCCCCAGATAGGGCATTTGATCCCATGACTTCAGATAACCAACTTCGGATCTCGTCACCAGAGGCCGGAATACCACCGGCCTTCCCCTCCTTAAGCTCATTGTGAGGCCGGAAGATTTCCGGCCACGAGCATATATACGCAGAAATTTTCCCATTCCGCTTCATCTTTCCTTTATGTGCAAGAGTCTTCCGACTGAGGTCTTGGCGAAACAAATTTCGCAACAGATTTTTACTCTTTCAAGCCCTCATCTGCATTAAGATGGGTATATTGCATGATCCGATCCCTTTACCTAAACTTGCTAAGCTCGTCCCCGAACTTCCTGAGATTGTCCTTAAGGAGACCCCTTCAGAAGATGAGCTGAAACACTATGCCCCATTCACCGTGTCCTTTGAGAATGGGTTTCTTCCACTTTCACCCCCACCTACCACCCTACCGCCTGCTTTCAGGGTACTAGACTCGCTACTCAAGCGCGCCCCCATGAAGACCGCCGATGGGAAAGAAGGTCTCCTCGCCAAGTTTACTTTCGGTAGAGCAGTCGAGGATGAACTGCCAGATCTCACTGAGGAAATTCATAAGGTGAAGGGTGATTTGCGGGTCATCACTGCCTTGTACAGGGATTATTGCTTCCTTGCAAGTGCGTATTTGCTGGAGCCTTGTCACCAGAAGTTCTATGAAAAGGATCAGGAGAAGAGACGTTTGCAACAGGAAGAGAAGGCAAGAATAGCAAATGAAGAAGCCCGGAAGAAGCAAGCCGAAAAGCAGATAGTTGAAGAGAAAGAACCTAAGAAGGAAGGAGCGAAGAAACATAGCACTGGGGAGTATGGGCTAGCAAGATCGAAGCTGCCGGCAAATTTAGCCAGGCCCTTGGCAATGGTTGCTAATATGTGAGTACATGATTTTGGGACCGCATCACATTGCTGCTTCTCTGCGAGACATCCTTGATGCTCTGAAATGATTCAGGAATTGTGCCTCATTTTACAGAGCGAATGATAGAATCAGATCTGGGTGGCTTGATCACGCGTTGAACAAAACTTAGTCTTGCCGATAGTGTCTCCTTGGCCATTAATATGCTAACCGTAAATACAGAGCAGGATTCAAACCATTCATGGAATATGCTGGCTCATACGCCCTTTTCAATTGGCGCATGGAGGAAACATCATTAAGAATGGATTACGACAACCTCCGCCTGATCCGAGCATTCCAGGAAGGTCTTGACCCCAAAAGTTCAGAAGCAGGTTTCATCCTCACCCATATTGACATGGTCAAGCACTCTGCACAGCTAGTCAGAGGCGCCGTCACCGCTCTCGAGGCTTGTAACGATAAGGAGGGAAAGCGCTTCAGACCGGGAAATGAGCCAGATGAAGCTTTATCGAACAAGGACGTTGATGCTTTTTGTGCCCAGATGGCTACGGACGCTTTCAGATCTGCGCTTGATGATGTGGTGAAAGCTCTTACTAAGGTCAATGAGGTTATGAATAAGATGTGGTGGAAAAGCAAACCAAGTGATTATGTCTACTTTCGCACCTTCATCTTCGGTATCACGAGCCAGGATATGTTTCCAAATGGGGTCATTTATGAGGGGGTGAGTGAGGAACCGATGTTTTTCCGTGGCGAGAGCGGAGCGAATGATAGCATGGTAAGTGTAGTGAACAGAGTGTTTTGGTCCGCGGGGTTGTTCCAATGCTGACTGGAGGTAGATACCAATGTGTGATAACTTCTTCGAGATCGCCATGCCAAAAGACCCCATGACAGAAATCTATGCTGACTTCCGCTCCTATCGCCCTGGTAATCACATTCGATTCTTGGAATGGGTCAAACATAAGACGCAAGAAACGGGTGTCAATGAATGGGTAATGTCAGACAAGCGTCTAGCAAGTAGGTTCACCGAAGTACAACTCCTTTCAATCAACTAGCTGAGACCACTAGTACTCTATCTCCATGGCATCAACGAAGTTCGCAACTTTCGCTGGCGTCACTGGTGTTTCTGCAAGGAATACATCTTGAAGAATACCAAACATCCCACTGCCACCGGCGGAAGCCCCATCATTGATGTAAGTCCTCTGGTCTAATGCTTGATGACGATGTGTCGCTAATTGTTATCCGCAGTGGCTTCCTAACCAGCTCTATGGAACGTATGCGCGGATGGAGGAAGTTGCGAAGGTAGATGGTGTGGCGGAGGAATGTGGAGAATTGCTGGTACGAGTGCGCGATCAGCGCGTGCAGTTGACGGAGGAGGTTGCGAGATTTAAGAAGGCTATTGATGAGGCTAAGGAACGGGAGGAGGCGGAATAAAGAGATGTTCCGGCTCACGATGAAGGAGTGAATTGTTCAGAGCTCGTATAGTCCTTCAAATCCAGCGAGAAAGCGGAAACGTAGGGATCCTTTAGTTATAAATGCAAAACTCCTCTCCCGCTAACCTTTCTTTTGCTTTTTGATCCGTATATGTTCATAAGAGGAGACCTGCTCGGTCTCGAGTAAGATGGAGAAAGGGAGTTCTCTAATATTGATAACCTTTACTCTGTACGTGACTTATTGCTCAGCTTCACTAGCGAGCAAGATGTGCTACGCATATCTTGTCATTCGCGGGAAAACAAGGTTAATTCTAGTCACTCAGTAATGACCTAGCGCCATCCCTCTCTGATCTTCTTTCCTCCCCTACGGCGGTCCGCAAAACTAAAGGCCACACGAACACCCTTGGAGCGCGCCCATTCGACTGCATCAATAGAAGTATCTTTGCAACCATCTAGGTTGAGATACTCGAGCTTGCCTTCGAGGGCGGTGACAATAGCTTTGACGCCGACACCCGAGACTCTGGTATCTGCCAGCGAGAGCCTCTTAAGAGCAGGGCAGTTTTTAGCGATGGCAATGGCGAGTTCATCGTCAGCGTCAGCATCGTTCAACTTCAGCTCCTCGACCTTTGCGAAATAGCCTTCGTCGGCAAGCCGTCTGTATAGATTATTGTCAAATATACTTGAGCTGATGTGAAGGTAGATCAAGTTTCCCTTATTCGCTTGAAGGATGTCCAATAGCCTGGCGTCGGAGCGTTCTAGACCGTGAGGCAATGAAAGTCGGATAAGTCGAGAAGCGTCGCATTCTATTGTACGTTCTATAAGTTGGCTTCTGCCTAGGATTAGAGTGTGGATTGAGGATGGGAGTTTTAGAGGAAAATATATGTTAACGCTAGATACGTCCAAGCTCTCAAGCTTGTGTAAAGTATCAAAGTCGGGATCGGGTGAGCGACCATAGATTTCCATGGTCCCAATAGTCATATTACGAATGTTGGGAATCGCAGCCAGGAGATCGCCCAAGTTAAGGCTACCGGAATTGTCAGCTGATCCCCCCTTCAGGATCAAGGAGTGGAGATGAGGCAAGGAGCCCCATAACGGCTCACGAAATTGCCGGGGTATTGGAGAGACATCGTGGACCTCCAAGTTTTCTAAGTTTGGACAGTCACGGAATATCTCGCTTACTGTGTCAATGGTGATTCGGCATTGCGACGAAGCATAAAGCTTTCTGAGACTTGTTGAGCAGGGGGAATTCTTGAGCAGAGAAGAGCTGAAGTATCCCCCGTTCATCCTCAATTCCTGCAACACTGGACAAGTTGATGTGATGCATCGTGCGACTGCGTCTCTGCTGGGTCCGAATTTATCCACTGCTGCTCTAGTGACGTTGCCATTCGCACGCTTGATATAAACTCGGACGGTCTCTACTTTGGCAGGGTTCTTTGCTCGAACAAAATCAAGATCGGTCCATAGTGAGGGCATCGCAACGAGAAGTGTTTGCCATGACTTGGATACCCGTGTCAATTTGCTGCAAAACGATTAACAACAGTCGACGAGTAGACATGAGTGTGGGTCTTACACTATTTCTTCAAATCGGAGAAATTTCAGTATCATTTCAATAATTTCAAATGGCAGAATGTCGACAGGATTGAATTGCACGAGCTGCAACTTCAGCTTGTTATGCACTTCCTTCAGTTTCTTGATGGGACTATCAGCATGTCACATAGTCTCTGGCGAAAGGCTTGGAAGCTCACGTTGAATTGAGATGAAGAGTTCGGCACTTTGCGCATCCCCATCTCATAAATCTCGAGAGCCATTTTGTGATTGTTGTAGAGCTGTAGGATTTGGCCCGTACGAAGGTAACCCTTGAAGAATGAGATACTGGTGTATCGCGACGACGAATCATAGTGCCCATACCGTGCAATTAAGTTTTTCTTTCTGAATCATTCTTCTTCCATCTTTCAATGCAGCATCTAGATCTTTTAGCTTGATGTATGTTGCAGCTCGATTGTCAAGGATAGAAATTGGGGCCCGGGGACCAAATTCGAGAGCCTGTTACGCATCGTCAGAACAACATAAGGAGCTGTACGTGGACCCTTACCTCTGTGAAGCATCGTAAGGCTTGTTGATATTCTTTTGCACGGTAGTGTTGTTGCCCAAGCTCTTGAAGCTCCTGAAGCTCGGTATCGGGAGCCTCTCGTGCTTTATGCATCACTTCACGAAGCTGGCGATCGGTTTCCATACTACAGCAAGCAGACTAGTACGTCTAGCACCGTACAAAAGTCGACGTGGTAACACAGTACCATGGCCATGATACGCGAAGCTTAGAACTACTTCGCGTCATAAATCCGAACTAACTCCGAAGCTAACCGTACTTCGTAGCATATTGAGGTTTATGATCTGAAATATACTACACAACTCGCATTTGATACTCGTCAGGCATTGCGGTTGTTTGCTCTTGGTGTGAAAATATATACGTGTTCCGGTTCCAAAGATTGCTCCAATCGCTAGTTTTTCAAGGAAATACTCGATAAGAGAATCTCGCCCATGTCTAGTCTGGACGAGCTCTTCAAGGCAAGACATCGAGAAGAGAATAATTGAACATATGTTGATTAGGCCTAGAGACCATCCTTACCAGGTAACAAGAGGAAGCTTGAGGCTACTCGCGACCCCGGTTCGTGTTGGCCAAGCATTGCGTATACCGTTCTAACAATCCCTAGAAGAGGTATACAAAGCTACGAAGCTGAGGGCGAATGGAGATGTGAAGACCAATGGAAGCGCTACCGTCGAGGATGACGATGATAACGGGGATATTGAGGCTGGCCCGGCGATGCCCATTGACGAAGAAGATGCTGGCCCCGAGGATGAAGAGGGCAGATTCTTTGGTGGTGGTATAACCAGCAACACCAAGGATGTGCTGGACTTTATGGACGAACAAGATAAAGACGAACTGGTAAGAAGACTCTTTTATTTCTGGTGGATCAGTGCGTTGCTAAAGGGACTACCAGAGACCGGAGAAGGTTGACGTAGCTTGGCTACGAAAGCTCGCCGTCAACTTTGAGAAGAAGATATCTAAGAATGCGGAACTGAGAGCAAAATTTGAGGATACACCACAAAAGTACGCGGTGCGGGCCCTTAATTCCCTGGTGGGTCCTATCTGACTTCCGCTAGATTCATGGGCTCAGAAGCGGATCTAGATGCAGATGTCAAGGCGCTGTCTATTCTTTCCGAGCACCCAGAGCTCTATGGGGAGTTCGCCAATCTCGGCTGCGTAGCATCACTGGTCTCCTTACTGTCACACGAGAACACGGATATCGCCATCGACGCCATTGAAATCATCAACGAGCTGACAGATGAAGATGTTGAAGCCGAACAGGAACAGTGGGATGCTATTGTCGACGCCTTACTTGAAGCGGATCTTCTCAATTTGCTATACGAAAACATATCACGCCTCAACGAGGATATTGAATCAGACCGGGCTGGCATATACCACGTGCTCGGTGTCCTCGAAAACCTCTCTTCTCGCCCTTCAATCGTTTCTACAATCGGTAAAGATACGCAATTCCTACAATGGCTTCTTACTCGAATCAAGATACCTGAAAAGACAGTTACTCAGAACAAGCAATACTTCGCTGAGCTCCTTGCCATACTCCTCCAATCATCAATCACCAACCGCGCGAAACTTATTTCTCTCGACGGCATCGACACATTCCTCCAACTGCTAAGTTCATATAGGAAACGAGACCCAGCAAAAGGCACCGAGGAAGAAGAATACGTAGAGAACGTCTTTGACTGCCTAACCTGCTGCGTCGACGACACCGACGGCAAAGCCAAATTCCTCGAAGCCGAAGGCATAGAACTCTGTCTAATCATGCTACGCGAAGGCAAAATGAGTCGACCGCGCGCTCTGCGCCTCCTAGACCACGCCCTCGGCGGCCCCGACGGCGGTCCTTGCTGTGAGCGTCTCGTCGAAGCCGCAGGCTTAAAACCAACGTTCTCCCACCTCATGAAGAAACAAGATAACGAAGCGACAGAACACCTCCTCGGCATACTCTCCTCAATGCTCCGCTCACTGCCCGCGAATGAAGCAGCACGGATCCGATTACTAGCTAAATTTGTGGAAAAGGAGTATCAAGTCCCCGCCCGTCTTGTGCAATTACGACGGGACTACGCAGCGAAAGTCGTAAGGGTAGATCAGGAGGTTAAGAATGAACGGGCTAAGCTTTCTGCGGAGGAGCAAGAGGATAGAGCTGATGAGTGGTTTTCAAGGAGGCTGGATGCTGGGTTGTATGTTTTGCAGACTATTGATGTGATCTTAGCGTGGCTGAGTGCGGAGGATGATGGGGCGAGGAGGAGGATTAAGGAGTTATTGGCTGATCGAGACGAAGGGTTGGGGGACGTGAAGGCTACCTTGCAAGGTGAGCTTGCTTCATTGTTGGCATGGTTGTCTCAGTTTATGTTTCGCTAACAATGTTATAGAGCAACTCAACAGCATGAATGCTAGTCCCGAGGAGGAAGACCCCATGCTCAAAGATATGCTTAGCACACTTATACAACATCTATAAATCCTACATATATACAGATCTATATTTTTACACATTGTGCAGCCAATATCCCAATGCATGACGATGCACCCACCTCTATCATAACCTCGCCTTTTCCTTCTCCTTTTCCTCCCCAAAGACATCCCTCCGCCACACCACCTCCCTCGGACTCGGCCTCTTCCTCCCCCTCTCCACATCCCCCATCAACTCCACCTTCAGCACCCTCTCCCTATCCCCCCTCCTCCCCGTCCCTTCGACCTCCGGCCCCGCATCCCCCATTCCCATAATCAAAATTCGCCCGTTCTCAATCCTCTTCAGGGGTGTGGGGCTTATGCATTTTTCGCCCCAGGGTGGATCACCGTCTTTGAGGATGAACTTTAGGAGGTCTTTGCGTTGGGATTCGAGGGTTGAGTTTGTGGAGGGTGATGAGGGGTTGGGGGATGGTGGTGGGGGTTTCAGGTACGCGGAGATGAGATGTAAGAGGAAGAATTGTGGGGGGTAGAGGACTATTTCGCCGCGGAGGGAGAGGTCGAGCCATTCGCTTGGATAGAGGAATTGTGCGGCTGTGTGCTCGATGCCGCCGTCGGGGGTGGGGATGTGCATTTGTGTTTGTGTTTTATCTGTTTCCTGGGAAGAGGAGTCGGAGAGGGGGAGGAAATAGAGGTACATTTGCGTGGAGAAGCGTTTTGGGAGGTTTCCGGGGGTGAGCCAGCGGGTGAAAGGGATGAGGTTTGCGGTGTCTATTATTCCGTTGCGTTGCGCCACCCAGGAGGTGAAGGGGATGGTTTCGGAGTGGATGGCTTTGCGGCCGGCTTCGAGATCGGGGGTGGGGAGGGAGAGGAGCGTGGTGGGAGAGGAGCGGTGGTGCGCGAGGAGGATGCCGCTTTCTTCGAAACATTCGCGGATGGCGGCGTGCCGGTAGGGGAGGCTGTCGATGTGGCGGAGGGGGGAGGGGGGGGGGGGGGGGGGACCG
>KI911110.1:1117853-1289956 GCA_000482085.2 Cladonia metacorallifera KoLRI002260
GGGAGGTGGGTGGGGGGAGGGGACCGTCTTGGGGGGAGACGTGGCCGCCGGGGAAGACGTGGGCGGAGGCGAAGGAGGTGGATGTGCGGACGCGGTGGAGGAGGAGGATGCGGTTTGTGGGGGATATGAGGAGGATGCTGGAGGAGGGTTAGCATGTGCTTTGGGGGATTGAGTAGCTGTGAGGGAGGGTTGGGAGACGGTGGGGCATACCTTGCGCTTGGACTGGCAATGGGGAGTTCTTTGGGAGAGACGTGGGCTTTTGTGGAGGAATCGGCGTGGGGGAGACCTGTCATGGCGTTCTTGAAGACTTCGTCGTCTCTGCGTGAGCGTGCCATGTAGGATGGTGGGCGAATGGATGCGGAGACAAGCTGTCTGTTCTTCACGCGCGCATGGGTTCTGGTGGAGAATGGTCGGGTTAGGATCAGGATTGAGTGTCCTTTGGGGGAGGATAGTTCTAAGGGGAGCTCGGGGCCAGCTCGACGGATGCAATTGAGCATGAGATGTTGATGTTATATGCTATGGGATGTCAATGCAATGTGAATCTGGGGAATTTCCTATCTCTTCAGTTGCCGAGGTTGGCGACTGGCCTCCCCATTCCCGGCCTAGAAACCCCCCCAAGATCCCCCCCTAAGATCCCTAAGATCTAGGCTTGCCACATTTGGTTTAAGGCCCGCTAGGGCCTCTTAGCGGCCCGCCGGGGGCCATCCAACGGGTCGGACTTTCTGAGGCTACAGTACCTTATTTAACCAGTCCTTTGGTTCCTTCATCGCAACAGATACTGACACCGTTGTCGTACAAAAGCTAGTGGTGAGCAGTCAATTGATATGTTCATGTATTCATATGCAAGGTTAAGTTTTTGAATTGTGGATTTCATGCGTGGGACTCTCGAAAGCGTGCTCGTGGTTTCATCCCCCGCAAAAGAGGTTGCGCTTTTCTTGACCATTCCATGATGAAGCCCAGGACAGACACATTCCGTGAGTCCGGGGCAGATTACTCTGCTTTTATTGAGATGAAAGATTACTTTCAAGCGTGGCCTACGAATGATCCGGGAAAGTTGAAGAGAGTCAGGCCGACTATAATGTTACCCAATACGCACGAGAATTATCTACCACTACGCTGGTGACAGCCTGCAATTTCTGGGTTGATAACTTGTATAGACTGAGACGACCGAAGGTGCAACTGACTTCTTCTCCCCGAGCTCAAACGTGAGTTGTCTTGCCATAGCAGGCTCTTGCACGTTCCAGTTTTGTTAGCAATATGATGGAGCTTTCAGCCTGAAACGGCAGCGATATAAGGTAAAACAGGCTTCTTATTGGTTGTTCCATCTACGTAGCCGCGCTGCATCGATGAAGTGCCCGATAGACATCATGAAACGTTCCATCTTCCCCACACAAATTTGGCACGCAAGTCTATAGATAGGTTCAACTCTCATTGAAACAGTTTCACGCTGCGAACGCAGCTTCACAGCGTCAAAAGGTCCCTCCCCCCTGGTCGGTAGCCAACTTCATTGGTGAAGCCCCCAGCAGCCGTTCGCGCTGACGATAATTGTAGTATTCGAAACAGCCTTCATAAACCTCTATTGAAACTCATAACCGTGGACCAGCTGCGTCCAATTGGCATGTTTTCCTCCAGCCTCCACTTAAGTGTTCATTGATTAAGTGCATCAGCTTATAGTTGAAGTGCCATCTCGGGCGATTTAAAACTTATCCAAAACTTCTCAGTGCCTTCCACGACATCGAAATAAGTATAGGTTGACGTTGCCGGAGGATTTTTGGCCTCTCAATCGCTCTTTCGCGCCTCCGCTGCCTGCTGGTTCCGAGCATTTTAGGAGCAGAAGCTCTTCAGAAATATGTCTACAAGTACATCAGAGTCTGCTTGTGATGATAAGATGGAACGAAAGCGGCCTGCCTGCGAGAGCTTCACTGACGAACGACCATACAAATACACGAAAACCGCAAACAATTTCTCCCCAGATCTCAAGCCGCCGGAAACATTTACACTACCGTTGTCTCGGGAAGCACTCAGTCACCTAAACAGACTCAATCGATCATCCTCCTCGGAGCCATCGTTGCCTATGTCGCCGGAAGCCTGCTCATTAGAGAGCGGTAATGATAGTGAGCTGAGCGACGAACCGGAGGGCGCTGTCAATGCTGAGCACTCGTCTTATCTTACCGGACTCGGAGAGAGAGGCATATACTTTGCTGATGATGAGCCTGATAAGTATCCTTCGAACATCAAGACATTAATGAAGGTCATATCTGGTCAAAGAGACAATTACGCTGCACCGAGCCATACGGCGGCAAGGGAATTGCGGATTCTCGCGAGAAAGGCGCCCAACGAGTCTGAAATAGAGCACCATGTCTTGCCCATGATTGCCCCGATCCGCGAACTGGGACTGGACGGCAACATCTCCACCACTTCGGATCAGAAATGGCATCGCATGGTTATGATACAACCACACGAGCCACAATTGTTGACAGTACCGAAGCCTGATAGGACGGTTGGCTATTCTATAGAGGTCTTTAGAAAGTACCCAAAAGCTATGAGATGCCTTGCTAATACCATGTGCCCTGTATCCGGAAACCCCGAGTTGGCTATTCCACTTTTTACGATCGAGGTCAAAGGAGACCAAGGGAGCACCAAAGTTGCGAGTCTGCAAAACTTGCACAATGGGGCTACCATGTTAGCAAACCTCTTAGAAGTCTGGAATGCCTGCCTAGGCGAGAATACGGATGAATTTTTCAATAAAGCCCATGCAATGTCCTTGGAACTCACGGCAGACACTGTTCATCTGTCCTGTTACTGGGCTCGCAAAGAAAATGGAGAAATCAAATACTACGGTCGATCTCTTTACGGCTGGATTCTATCCAGCGACGAGGACTACAAAAAAGCGCATCGCTATACCCGCAACGCTCTTGAGTGGGTTAGGAAGCAAGCTCTTGAATGGCTGTGCCCGGCCTTGTCGGCTCTCGAGGACAGGCTGAACACTGGATCTTTCCTCTCTAAGAATCCGTTTACGTCTCTTGATCAAGGCAGTGGCAAACGGCCTCGTTCCGTGACATCAATGTCCTCTTTGGCATGTACTCCTGTGAAGAAGAAGCGGGGTACAAACAAAACGTCAAAGACATTGCGGGCTGCTAAGAAAGCAGTGGTCAGGAAGGCGGCGGCCAGGAAGGCGGCGATCAAGAAGAAGGCGAACGGGGAGGAAGTGGACGAGGAGGAAGCACCAGCGGAGTCAGAGACACCCTAAGGCGCAATTGCAGTGGTACTTGGTAAGAGCGTATTCGAAAGCGCGATCCAGGATTCACGACCGGCATGAAGTTTGCTAGCGTCATTGTCATTGACTCTTTCTACATGTATTTCTAGCAGGATACCCTTAGGTATAAGTTTGGTATTGTTTTGGTCATCACTTTCGCTATAATCTAAGAATCTAACAAAGCAGAAGCGCAGTCATGCCTCCACGTAATCGGCCAGAATACTACAGTTCTCTTGCGACTACTCCCATTTGAGACCCCAAGTCAGAGAACGGATCACAGATTAAGATGTCGCTAAAGTTGTGTTTACATTTTTATCACGGTATCTTTGAGTAGAAATACTTATTATTGAATAATTTTAAGAACAGAAAAGCTACAGGGAAGAGCAGAGGTTCTCTAAAGTGTTACGGGCCGGGCCTAGGGGCCCTTGTGCCTGGGGCATTGGTACCATATACAAGGGTCCGGGAGTGGCTGGCCCCCGGGGAATGCCGGCAGTTTAACCCCCTTTAGCACCTCGCAGAATATTGAGGCGAAATTGTCCACCTTTAGAAGGCATCCCCCAATCATTAATTGCCTAGAGAACACCTTTTAGTCAGAGCTCTGGTCTACTATTAGATCCAAAATATATGAAAAATCCTAGGGTGCCGTCGGATCTTCCTTTCGCCTTCTCAGCGAGTTCTTCAGTCTGTGGTGGCCTTTTAGATAACCCTGGATCAAAAGCCGCAGCAATAGAAATGTGGGTTCTGAATTGAAGTATAGAACAGGTGGCCATACGCCACGGAAGTGAATTATTCAAGATTTGTCTTTGAATAGTGATGAGGTTTTTTTAAAGTACCACGGCCAAACTGAACAAGACACAGTGAGCTTGGAATTCACCTCCAGGGTACAATCATCCAAGCGTATCACACAAAATTCAGCCAATCACCATCCCAACACAATTTAGTTGGATGTCACCTCAATACTGTCACCTATGCTATCTCCAAATCTTGAGACAGTAAGGCAGTTTCAACATTGACCTTGCAAAGCCCTTACAACAATACTGTCATCGAACAACATCACATACAGCTCAACGAATACGGAAACATCACTTTCCGGGAAAGATCAAGTACAGCAGTGTCGTCTTCAGTGGTCATTGCAGAACGTAGCAGACTTCCTTGAGGTGATCGCTGAATATCTGTCAAGATGCGCCGATCAGCTCGTTTGGCAGCCATTGCCCAAAATCGTCCACATCCAGCTTCCTTGATGGACTTACCAAATGAGCTTCATCACGCAATTGCGGCCAACCTCGACTTTCCCGCTTACCTATGCTTGAAATATGCGAATTCACACTTCAATCGGCTCATTAAGCCGATGACTTTACCACAGCTGCGTAAAGCAGAACTTACTTTGGAGGCCATGAAGAGTAGGGTTGTAGCCTGCTCAGCTTGTCTTCGCCTGCGAAAGCATTTGGAGTTCTCTGATAAAATGCGCAAGAGTGTCGACACCGATCGCCGTGTCTGTATCGACTGTAGCGTTCTGCGTGCCGAGAACACAATAGGCCATCCAATTACCTGGGCTGACTTGCGCCATGTGATTTGCACTAATTGCGACGAGTTCAAGGAAACGAGCTACCGAAAGGCTTTGGGAATATGCTATCGATGTTGGAAAGATTCTGCCCGTAACGAAGAAAGTCGCTATCGTGCTTGGGAAGACCGGTACGACTTTCAGCAGCTCAATTTGGATGGTAGTTTGAGGCATCACCATGCACTTGTATGTCGAGGTTGCTATAGGGATTTAGACAAATGCCCCTCGGTCCAGGCATGTCTTTGTCGCATTGATCGCACGGCGCTTTGTCGGAAATGCCTTGTGATCACTTCCGGCTGTTGTCCACAGAGCTACTATGGAGGTATATCTAGGTGTCTACGGGCTTACTTTACTAAATAATGACACCACAATCAGATCCACTCAAATATGCCATGTCTTGAATCAGCCAGTGGTGATTGGTGCAGAAAGGGAAGAGGTCAGCGTCAACGAATGCACAGATTTGTAGACTGAGGATCAAAAGCTGCTGGGAAGGCAGGAAACAAGCTAATCGACAAGATGGAGGCGATTCATTGACTGGGCTTTAGATCCAATGATTAAAAGCTATATTAGTCTACCAGGTTCGCTAGCTAGTCTGCAGAAAGGTATCACAATCAAATTGAAGCCTAAGTGATCTACCAGGTGAAGATTTTCACGGTCACAGATATGTCACCCTGCCTGTGGTACCCACCAGAACAGGCAGGCCCCAGATACTTGGAAACTTATTAACATTTAGTTATGGAGTCCCCAGATAGTTGGAAACCTATTAACATATAGTTATGGAGTGAACCGTATGGGGCAGAAGATTGCTGAGGAGCAGAAGATTCCTTCCCCAGGATTTTAGTACAAGAACATGAGGCAGTTGCAAGCTGCTGAAATGAAAACCTAACGTGCAACAGACCCCCGATCCAAATCTAGAACAATGCAGAATACTGGGTTCTGATTATTACGTCCGGATTGATATGAATAAGATGAGGGGTACGAGGCTGCAGCTAGATAAAGTTTATTTCCGCTCATTACCTAGCTCTTCATCTATCTCCCAGCCCGCCACGCCCAAATCCGCCCTTTCTACCACCACCTTTCCAACTCAACACATCGACCACAATGTCTTCTCTTCCTCCAATCACGAAACTATCTCCTGAGCTTCACCTAGCAATCGCCGACCAACTCGATTTCCCGGACAACATGAATCTTCGGATGGTGGACCGCTACTTCTACAATCTCATCAAACTACTCAGCTACGAAGAAGGCCTTGAAGCTGAGAAATCGCCCTTTGCTGAGAAGAATGACTTGTTCGCATGCAGTTCATGCCACCGGCTCCGTCGTAAGGAAAAGTTTGTAGAAGCAAAAATATTGATCAAGTCCGACGGGACACGATTGCACTTGTTTGGAGACAGAAGCCGGACCCTTCCTGTACCTTATTGCATCGATTGTGGATACGGACAGGAGCTTCCAAGATGCAGATTAGGTGATATCATCGCCAACGAGTCTATACCCACAATGCTGAGTCAAATTTTCTGTAACGGCTGCGAGGATTTTCCAGAGCTCAGCCAGCGAAAGACACTCAGCATGTGCAAGACGTGCTGGCAGGAACGTTCAGCTCGCTTGAGGCCAAAATTGGAAGATAGGGATTTCCGTGGTTATCACATGAGCAAGCATTGTCATCATTCTATTATTTGTGAGACCTGCCTTAATTTATTTGCGGGTTGCCACTGGGTTCAAAGGCTAAAGAAGTTGGTATGTCTCCAACCTGGCGATCAAGGAACCCAAAGACTGACAAGCATGTCTGAATTGAAAGTTGTCTGACGAGCCCATGACTGTCCTCTTTGGGCCCACTAGCAGAAAAATTTTCAAACGGCCTATTACATAGATTCATCCTCTAAGCATCTCCTCGGTACGTGATCCGCGCACAGGGTATATGTGACCTTTCTCAACGCTGCTGTGAAAGCTTCTCTCTTCTTGAGTCCATGCTCCATCCAAAGCCACGTCAGCTGCTCCAATATGGTTCATCGCATTAGCGGAGTCTGCAAGTTACCAATCATTCCCGCGCACCAGAATCCATAAGATCATGCAAGGTTCCTGTCTTGAGGTGAGCATTAAAAGTGACTGGACTTTCGGCAATGCAGACAGATGTCAAGGGTAATGGTGGTCAATAATTTGACAGGCTTCAATCGCCATGCAATACAAGACCTCGGTAATGATAGCATCGTGACAAAGCATAATAGAGGCGGTAACAAAAATCCATTAATGCCCCGGGGGATCAGGCTGCGTTTCTCCTGTTTGCAGACCATGCTGGTTCTAGACGGGATGAAACAGTGCAATCCACTTCTATGTCGAAATTTGCTGACTCGCATCGTTTACGGATTCTGGCAGTACTTCAGTGTGAGACCCTGCATCAGCCTTGATTATATGAGCCTTGACTTTACGAAAATGACTCTCGTCAAGATTTTGAATTGTTTGTGGTACGATGGTTTCTGATTATGCCTCGATGGTCAAGCTATCTTCGTCATTATCTGCGTTAACGGTCACCACGCTTTCACAATTAAATGTGATGACAACGAAGATGGCCTGACTACCAATGCTCAAGTCGAACCTGTCGTAAAGCAGCTTCTATGGAGCCGTTGCCAGACATACAATGTCCTGACTGCGAACTCTCATCCCGAAATGTATATCCAGCAATTTTTTGACCTCATCAGGTATTAACCTTGCACCATCCCCACCACTCCGTTCCTCCTATCCCCATCATATCTCCCCATCTGATTCTCCTCAACTCAAATATCTCACCTCCCCGTCCTCTTCCTGCCCTCCCCTCTCCCCCAATTGCCCGACTCTCCACCTTCCAAAACCACCAAAGACATGTCTTTACACCCAAACCAAAGCTCTCCCACAAACGCGCAGCCACCATCCCAGTTCCTCTAGCTTCACATAATAATTCTTCCCAAACCGCGCCCCACAATCCTTCATGCGCCTCAAGCCCACACCTCAATACCTCAACACCACGATCCGAGCCCTCCGTAAAAAGAGACTCGTCCACGCCGAATAAGTAGTATGAAAATACGGCGTTGAAACCACCTAACACCTGACCTTCTTTACACGCAATAAGCCACGACCTAAGCACATTTTTCGCAAGGAGATGAATGTCGAATGGAGTGAGGGCATTGATTTTCTGCTGGCGGTATTAGCCAGATTGAGGGACGTCGCTGCGTTGAGTGCGTGGGCAGTAGTAAGGTATGTGGCCATACTGATCCTGGTCACAGTCGAATAGAAGGGGAAGGGGCTTGTGCTGTTGAAAAGCTGGGGAGATTTTTCTTTTGGTTTGGGTGAGAGGGGTGCAGAGTATTATGACGAGGACCGGAAACGGTGAATGCTAGCATTGGGGTAGCGATCAAGACGGGAGGATGGACGAATCGATGCCAGATAGAGAAGTATGAAGAGAAGGCGAGAATCGAATCCACCCTAGTTCTAAGTTACATTACTTTTCAGTATGCCATCCAAATGCACCCAACGTCTTAGATGACCACTGTTCACGTTCACGAGTACAGCTTCTTATCGAAACTATGCAACCCATGCACATTCCCCTCCGCCTGAGCACTCACTGTCCGTAGCTCAAATCTCACCTTCCCGTCCAGCACTCCCTTCCTCAGCTCCCCAAGATTCTTCATGCCAATATCTTGCAAGCTATGTTGCAAGCCGGCAATAAGATACGGCACGAACTTCGTAACACTGCCGCGATCGAGAACGGAGCCGGAAACACCCTGCGCAACGAGTAATCTGTCGCCCTCGCTAAAGTAGCGAGCAGTGCCAGCGTTGCTTGCTTTAGAAGTCTTGGTGGCGGCACCGGCTTTCTTATCTTCCATGGCGTCGATACTGCCCATGCCTCGATACGCCTTGACGAGCTGGCCCTCGCGGCTGACGAAGTAGTTTCCTGGGGATTCAGTCGTGCCAGCGAGTAGGCCGCCCATCATCACAGTGCTTGCTCCCAACGCGAGCCCCTTGACTATGTGGCCAACATTTTGTATACCCCCGTCAGCGATGCAAGGAACACCAAATCTTGCAGCGAAGTTGGAGACGTGAAAGACGGACGCTGCCTGTGGCCGGCCTACTGCCATTACCTCTTGTGTTATGCATGCGGAACCGGAGCCCATGCCTATTCGCAGACCGTCGACGCCAGCAGCGATGAGCGATGCGGCTTGTGCTATGGTGACAACGTTGCCACCTATGACATCTATGCCTGGGTATTCTTTTTTGACATATTTTATCATCTCGACTTGATAGATTGAATTGCCTTGTGAAGAGTCGAGAACGACGATATCGAGACCTGCGTCGACTAGCTTCTTTAGACGCTCTTTGTCCTCAGGTCTCGTCCCAATTGCCGCGGCGCAGATAAGTTGTTTCGAGTGTGGAAGTTTGGATGCGAGAGGGTAGTGGAGATTCTTCATTAAATCCGAGCGTGAGAGGAGGGATATTAAGTGATTGTTTGTTGGGTCGACTATGGGGAGTTTGCCTTTCTTGGATTTGGAGAGGACAGCGTTGGCTTCGGTGAGTGTGGTGCCAGATGGGGCAGTGACTAAATCAGTGGACATTACCGCTGTGACTGGGTCTTCAGGAACGGGATGGAATTGGATGTCACGGGTGGTTATCATGCCGATTAAGCGTGAGCGAAGAAGGCCGCTTTCTGCAGAAGGTCAGCGCTGATCATTCGGCTGCTACTAATGAGAGTCTTTGCGTTGGTGCTCTCTCATTTCATAGACACATTGTTTTCCGCAATACGATTCGACCGTGTTGGATGAACGAAAGTTATATGGTATTTTTCTTAATCATAGAAAGCAATTGATTCCATCTTGCAGTATGACCTACCTGTGACTGGAAAGCCGCCAAATCCCCATTTCTCCTTCAGAGCTTTCGCTTCTCTCACAGTTGTCGTTGGCGAAAGCACTACAGGGTCAAGTATGAACCCGTTCTCGAATCGCTTAACTTTACGGACCATTTCTGCTTGATCCTCAGCCGAGCAATTGTGGTGAATTACGCCCAGGCCTCCAAGTAAAGCCATGTGGATTGCCATCGAATGTTCAGTGACGGTGTCCATGGGTGAGGAGACCAAGGGTGTTTTAAGAGAGACCCGCTTAGTGACATGAGTGTCCAAGGAGACATCTGACGCAGCAAAGCCTACAAGAGATGTCAGCAGAAACGCTTGCCTGTGTTCGAGACCTGGAGGTACCGATGTAGCCTGGAAGCACAAGGAAGTCATTGTAGGTCAAACCCCCGTTGACTCGAGAATCCAGAAGCGTCCTGGCATCTAGACCATCTGAATTCTTATATTCCTGCTCTAGCACCTCAAGTGCTCTTGTATAGTCTAAAGCCCTTTGTTCGGGCAGAAGTTGTGAGGTGCCACTAGTGGCATCGCCATTTGTGAGAGTCATGGCTTTTATTCGCCGTGCAAAGAAGAATGCGTATCTGCCAATGATATATAGTCAACCGTCTACGGCAATAAAGACGTTATGTCGACGGGTTGAAGTTACCTTCTCCCAAGTAAGAAGAAATCGATCGCGTGGGAGCCTCGAGAATTTTGATAGTGGGGCGGAAAGTTAACCGCGACGCGCCAACCGCAACCGGGACTAGCGCCCGCTTATCGTCATTGTTTACAATCTCTATTTTGGCCGGTTTTGCAGTCAACATCCTCGTCGGTTTGATATCGCATGGGTGCACGCCTCCAAAGATACTATAAGACGAGACACTACCTCTCTATAATGGCGCGCAATCACAATTTGGACACCGTATTCATCTCAGTCACATATGCTATTGTCTTTTGACGAGGAATGCAGGGGCAGGAAGGGTCTACCGAGCGTTGGATGAAAATCAGCATCTGCGACTGCCGTGATGGCCTACTATCAGCCATCTCGTCAAGCGCAAACTACAAATCATTCTCCTACTAAATCTAGTCCTTTGCGCTATGCGCCATCTAATGCCTCTACCAATTCTTCGGCTTACTCTTCTTCCTCAAATCCTTTCCCACCAAGCCGTACTAGTACGATGTCTTCCAACACTTCTAGCGCATATCAGCAATTTGGAGCAGGTCATAAGAGGGGTATTAGTGATATGTCTCCCACCCGGGCTTCGGCAAGGGAAGAGACAAGTCGGCCTGACATGGCTGCTGCAGCAGGGTACAAGACCATGAGACAGTCACTACGACCGCTACCACAAGCGCCAATCTCATCTCCGTCTGCACCAACCGTCAAGCCCAATTTCCAGGACCAGAATAGTGTTGAGCCTCCGAAATCGCATTACGACATGCACGACTACTTCTCCCACGCCAGTGCATCCAAGCCAATCCGGCCAAGTTCTGTAAGCCTAGGGCGGTCTGGCAGTGTGACGCCGATGTCATCCACGTCTCACAGGAGCGGGCAGCACCAGCACAATCATACGGGTTCTCAAGGGTCCATTCTCACCTCACCTGATCTTACTACTCTCAAAAAGTCATCCACGCCATATCTGAAGACCCTTTCGAAGTTCGCTCAGGGCGGGTCTGCTGAAGAATTCGCTATCACGTCACCATCGGTTGCTGGCCTCTCAGGTCGGAGGCAGTTGAAGCGAACAGACTCTACTAGAGGATCAAAAACAAGTGGAGTCTCAAGCAACGCGAGGCGATCTGCATGGTCGGAAAATAACTGGATGGAAAAGCAAAGGCAGTTCTTGCAGGCTTACGAATATCTATGTCATATTGGAGAAGCAAAGGAATGGATTGAGGATATCATACATCAGACCCTGCCTCCAATTGTGCAGTTGGAAGAAGCCTTACGGGATGGTGTTACACTCGCGGAGATTGTCCAGGCATTTTATGCCGATCAGCCAATTCGAATCTTTCGACATCATAAGCTCCAATTCCGTCATATTGATAACATCGATGTATTCTTCCGATTTTTGGCTGACGTGGAGCTCCCTGAACTCTTCCGTTTCGAGACAATTGACCTCTACGAGAAGAAGAATATTCCAAAAGTCATATACTGTATTCATGCCCTGTCATGGTTGCTGTACAGGAAAGGGATCGTGGATTTCCGAATAGGTAACCTTGTCGGACAACTCGAATTCGAGCATCACGAGCTAGAAGAGATGCAAAAGGGTCTGGACAAGGCAGGCGTCAGTATGCCCAGCTTCTCTGGCATGGGAGCAAGTTTTGGTGCCGAGCCGGAGCCGGAGCCGGAGCCGGAACCGGAGCCTGTTGAATCAGAAGATGAGAGGATAACACGTGAGCTTGGAGAGCAGGAGACAATGATCTTGGACTTCCAATCTCAGATTAGAGGAACGCTTGTTCGCATGGGTCTAGGCAACAAGATGCAAGGTCTGTGGGACTCGGAGGAAATGCTCACCGATCTTCAATCCATCATAAGAGGTAGATGGGCGCGAGAAGTCGCGGACTATAGGCTCAACATGAAGAGATTTGCCGTTGATCTGCAAAGCGCAACGCGAGGATTCGTGTTACGGCGGAGGCACCGAGACAGAGAGGATAGGTGGAAGCGTAAAGAGAAAGAGGTCGTTCATCTGCAAAGTCTGGTGCGAGCGAGGAAGGCTAGGGTCGACGTCCAATTCCTTAGGTTGCAGGCAAGGAAAGAGGAGTCTGGGGTCCGATCACTGCAAGCAGCTATACGAGGTGCGCTCCAACGGAGCGTAGTATTTGAGCAATACGAAGAGACAAGAAATGCTGAAGACACCGTAAGCAATCTGCAAGCCGTGGTCCGGGGAATGCTCCAACGTCAAAGAAACCGGAATGACCACCAGCGCCTCCAACAAGCGCAACGATCAGTCACAGAGATACAAGCAGCGGCTAGGTCGATGTTTTGGAGACGACGCGCCGCGCAGGAAGCACAGGTCTTGAAGAATCTGACCACGACATGGCAATCATTACAGTCAGCTTCCAGGGGCTTTTCATGTCGACAACGCCTTGAAACGACGAGGAAAGAACTCTACAGCTATCAAAGATCTATCAGTGCAATTCAAGCCACTGTACGCGGGAAATCAGCACGGCAAGACCTGCTTAGTTTAAAGTCTTCATTATGTGATGCAGGAAGTATCATTACTGCTCTGCAGGCTTCGGCTCGTGCCTACTTACTTCGACGAAGGCATTTCCATGATCTTCGGACTCTGAGGACTTACACACCTCAATTGACATCGTTGCAAGCCCAAACTCGAGGCCAGTCTTCGCGGAAAATCCAACGACAACTTCGCCAGAATCTTTTGTCCAATACCCCAGAGATCATTCAACTGCAAGCGCTGTCACGGGCAATGCTAGTCAGGTCAGATCTTGGCGATCTTCTCAGTCAATTGGAAGATGAAGAGCCCAGCATAGCCGAAATTCAGGCTGCTGCCAGAGGAACCTTGGTGCGCGCAAAGTTTGTCGAGAAGCAGCGGTTCTTTAAGGCCAATATGGAGAGAGTGGTGAAGGTGCAGAGTTTCGTCCGTGCTAAATTGCAAGGGCAAGCTTACAAAAGCCTGACTACGGGTGCAAACCCACCTGTGGGCACCGTTAAGGGTTTCGTACATTTGCTGAATGACAGCGACTTCGACTTTGATGAAGAAGTAGAATTCGAACGCCTTAGAAAGACCGTTGTGCAGCATGTACGGCAGAATGAGATGGCTGATCAGTACATCACCCAGCTGGATATCAAGATTGCCCTGCTCGTCAAAAATAAGATTACCTTGGACGAAGTAGTCAAACATCAGAAACATTTCGGTGGTGCTGCGGGGAACCTTCTTACAAACACCGAAATCTCATCCAAAGACCCCTTCGATCTGAAAGCGCTTAATAAGAATTCCAGAAAGAAGCTCGAGCATTACCAGGAGCTTTTCTTCATCCTGCAGACGCAGCCTCAGTACTTGGCAAGGCTTTTCAGGAGAATCCGAGAACAAGCCACGGCTGAGAAAGAATGCGAGCGGGTCAAGCATCTGATGATGGGGTTGTTTGGGTACGCTCAAAAGAGGAGAGAAGAATATTATCTGATAAAACTCATCACGCGAGCGATGAAGGAGGAAATTGACCACTGCCCATCTGTACAGGACTACTTGAGAGGCAACTTCTTCTGGGCCAAGCTGTTCAGCGCGTATATCAAGTCTCCAAAGGATCGAAAATACATGCGCGACACCCTCTCACCCATCGTCAAGGATAGCATCATCGATAACCCCGAGCTCGACCTCGAAAGTGACCCTATGCAAATATACCTCTGTGCCATTGAAAATGAGCAACTTCGCACGGGACAAAGGAGTCATCGGAGCCCGGACATACCGCGCGAAGCAGCCATTCGCGACCCAGAGACGAAGCGGAACTTTATCACCCACCTTCAAGATCTTCGGGATATCGCTGATCAATTCTTTGCGGGGCTGGAGGATAGTCTACAGAAGATGCCCTTCGGCGTTCGATACATTGCGCAACACATGTTCCAAACGCTAAGCTCCAGATTCCATCATGAAGAGCAAGGCTATATTTTGCAACTTGTCGGACACTGGGTATGGAAGAGTTATCTGCAACCTGCTCTGACGGAGCCAGAGAAGTATGGAGTTATTGATCGAGGTCTGTCACAAGAACACAAAAGGAACATTGGCGAGGTGTCAAAAGTCGTCGGCCAAGCTGCGGCTGGAAGGCTATTCGGAGGGGAGAATGTTTTCTTGCAACCTCTCAACAGTTATGTGGGAGAATCAATCGAGCGTCTCGGAGAGATTTGGGGCAGCTGTAAGCGCCGTGTTTTCCTTCCCAGCTAGTCGGGTTATCACTGACGAAATTGCATTAGTGATTAATGTACCGAATGCGGAGACACAGTTCGATATTGACGAGTTCAATGATTTGTATGCTCGGACAAAGCCTACTCTGTACATCAAGATGGCGGACATCTTCTCGGTTCATCATCTTGTTGCTGCAGAGGTTTCAAACATTTGCCCCAGCCGGGACGATATATTACAAGAAGTCATTCGTGAGCTTGGCAGCGTTAAGAATAACGAGAACGAGCTTCGTAACGTCAGTACGTCCGAGATCTGTCTCACCCTTAATCCCAAGCTCCACGAAACTGAAGGTATGTTTGCCGAATCCCTGGTGCGAATTTGTTTGGCTGATATGATCACCAGATCCTGATGCTGAGATCAAAGCTCTTTTCATGGAGACTAAGCGCTGTATCCTCTATATTATACGGGTGCAGTCTGGTGGCGACCTCATGGAAATAATGGTCAAGCCCATCACCATGGAAGACGAAGATCGCTGGGAGATGCTTGTTCGAGATGAGCTTTCAGCAGGAAGCAGGAAGCGTGGTGCATATGCTGAAGCCAACACGCTTGCCGACATTTCCGCCATGAGCTACGCCGAACTTAAACGCACAGCTCTCGAAAACATCCTTCGACTCGAGCATTTTGGTCGTCTTACTCGTCACAATCATTACCAAGACCTCCTCAACGCCATTGCTGTCGATATCCGGACAAAGCATCGTCGACGTATCCAGCGTCAGCGGGAATTGGAAACTGTCCGCCTTACACTTGCTCGCCTCAATGACCAAGCAGCCTATCTCGAGCAACAACTCAAAACTTACAATGATTACATTGAACAAGCCATGGTAACGCTACAAAACAAGAAGGGCAAGAAACGTTTCCTTATGCCCTTCACCAAACAATGGGAGCACGAGCGTGAGCTCCAACGCTCGGGCCGGGTTCCTAAATTCGGCTCCTTCAAGTATTCAGCGCAAGACCTTGCCAATCGGGGGATTCTGGTCGCCTGGGCTGGCTACAGCGATCACCTCTGGGATAAGATCGACCTTACCATTTCGTCAAACGAAGTTGGTGTCTTCACCATTGAAGGCAGCAATGGACAGATTTCTATACCCGGGGCTAGCGCGCAGGTGCCGTTGGATGACCTGTTGCAAGCGCAGTTCAATAATACACAATTCATGGAGTTCTTCCCTGATGGGAAGGTGAGAGTGAACGTTAACCTATTCTTACATTTGATCATGAGGAAGTTCTACAAGGATAAGGATTCATGAGAAGATAGGATGTGCGAGTAGGCAAGGTCCTGGCAGGCGTTGATGGGGGAAGAAAAATGCTTCATGATGATGACATTAGTAGGAGTTGGGGCCATCCACAGCATTTACAAGGGTAGGCTTGATTGGAGAGCGTTCACCGTGCTTATTACACGACGTACATGGCGCCAGCGCCACGTGTACATACATCTGAGTGGTTGTTGAATGCCGAAGGAGTTTTGCCATATTAGGCCTCGCTGGTTGTTTTGATAAGGGGTTCCTCGGTACTTGTATAGTTGCAGCGGGAGATCTCAGCAGCGAGTCTCGAAAGGGAAATTATGGACTTCGTGCGTCCGTTTTGGTAGGAAGATGCTCTAAGCCTTGTGAGTTTCGAGAAAATCATGGTTCTGGTTGCTAGAAAACCTAAGAAATCCTCTGGTTATGGTAGTATTATTGTGCCTGCATAAATGCATAAAGGCATAAAATGCATAGAGTAGGGAACTCTGCATAATGGGCCACTTTCGCGACAGCACCGCGTTTGAGCAATTAGCCTTTGGGAGTGTTTAAGATTTTCATGCGTGTCTTGCTAGCACTACTGTAAATACCAGATCTCTTTATTGAGAGCAGCAAGGGGTTCCGAACGCTGCTTACTAAGCTATTGGAAGACTGTGATTGGCTAGCTTGCGAATACCACTTAGGGGAAAAGGAAATAATTGTTCAGGCATAGTGACACCAACAGTGATATGATATCTATTAGCCTATGGACAGATATTGATGATCTAGCTTGAATGCATTCACAGGAGGTCAAGAGGATCGGGAGCTGCTTTAGCTCCTTAGTATGACAAGAATGTGCTTGTGCGTCTGCTCGCGATGCAGGAATGACTTCATGACAGCTATAGAGGCGACGCCCACGTATGTATTACTCGGGAAAGCACCTTGCCTGTCCTTGTGATATTTAAGGATTATCTCCTGCCTTTCGTGTTTTGCCTTCTGTTTTCGACTTCTTTTCGGGCCCGTTGTTTCTTACTGTTGGACGACTTCGTCGGAGGTATGGTGAAGGTATGATTGATTGTATTGACCCCAAGCCTCCCATTTTCCCTATTTCCATGCGATAGTCTTTTTATCATGATTTCTCCCTTCGTTTGGCTACTTGTCTTCTTTGCGTGCCTTCCCAGACCACTATTTTATCGTTCTTGTTCGTTCGCTCATTCACCTGCGCTGTTGGCAGTCGTTCTCGCATCCTGACTTGATATTGCCTTCGTAGTAATTATTGATCTTTTGCTATCCTTTTCATACCGGATCTCTGAGCACGGACGACATCTATCGGACCGTTTTCCGATATGCGCACTTCATCAGGCTGGCTTCAAGTGTTGTGATCTCTTAGATGTGCGGTTCCTCCTTGGAAGTAGGCTGTCTGGGGTCCTCGCGATAAATCGTAGTCATGTGCGAGATGGAGCCAAGATATTGAGACGAGAATTGACAGCGGCACAGCGCATAGATGACGGCGTATCTGAGGCTTGCTTGTATACTATACTTCTTTTGGATCAATGTTTTCGTCTTTCTAGCCCGGACGGGTTGTCGCTTGGACCGCTTTCCATTCCACATCACTTAATGTGTTTGCTTCTCGTTCTTGACTCCTTTTATGTCGCAATCCTTTTTCGTGTTTCGATGCTCCCGCTGTCACGAAGATGTCTTTCATGCTTTTCTTTTTTTTGTGACACCGCTAGTCTTCAAGAATGACTTTGCAAGTGTTGCCAGAAACGTGCGGTCTCGCGCCAGTTCCTCCTGTACTAATCGAATGGTGTGTTCAACTACCCGTTGCTCAGACCACGGAGTCAGCCTTAAATGTGAAGCAACGGTGCGAAACTAATCGGATTGGAAGGCGTTTTGTAGCGAAGCAAAGGGTCACTTCCGTTTTCGCGGTCTATTGTGCGACACCATGTTAGAAAATTAACGGACATTCTAAGTGGTGCTGGAGTGCTCGACTCACAGAGGAACTCGTGTGCTCGAGAGCAGGGACGAATTTTGCAGTGTAACTCTCCAGACGAGAATGGGCAGGCAAAAACAGCTTGCGAAGTCCGGTTAGTACCACGGCCAAAGGTTCTCGCAAGTACGAGAAGAAGTCTAGAGGACAATTGACCACTGTGTCGTCAGCATGACGTCTTCAAGAAACGCAGTGTTCGGGTAAAGAATGGATGGTCAGCGTGGCCAAAATTATTTGACTGTCACAAGCTGACAGCCTTTTCCGTATATTGATCTCGCCAGGTCTGAAGCGTGTTAGAGGCCCTTGCACATTTTCCCAAAGGTGATAAGGATTGGCCATGGGAATTGTGAGGGAGGTTAGGGCTTTGCCAGGCACTGTAGCCATGCTTATGGCAAAGAGGAGACTCCTGCGTCTGTGGTCCCGTTGACAGGAATTATCGGAGGTAGATAAGGTTGTTAGCCTCATTGGGGCTTCAAATTCTAAGGTACCTGACCTCTCTATCAGTAGAAGAAGCCGGAACCACGCTGTATCCACTCGGCAGATCCTCTAGTATTGACACGTCTATCCTCTGAGGTAAAGAACCATTCCAGCTGATCTTACTCATCTACTTTCAGCGTATCAAAATCTTCAATCTCGTGATCTACGAGTACAAGTAATTGACTTGAGGCTTATGTCACGGAGGTTATTAGGGGTCAAGCTTGGCGGTAAAAGGTCGAAGCAAGCTTCTCTCCTTTAGCCCAACGACAGCGAGCCGCTTGAGAGGTATATTTGTATTCGTTAATGGCTGGCTGAAAAGCGAGCATGAGCTGACGGCTCTCGTCTCTTGACCCAGCCACCGACCCTCTCCGCCCGTGATGGCCATTCCGGATCTGCATGTTGTAGTTTCATTTTACGATCGGGGTGGTGACGGGAAATTCTTCAGCCATAGATCCTTGGACATCTTCTTATCTGGCGCCACTAGGCGCAGATTCGTACACTGCGGGGAAGAGCGTGGATGCTTTCCGGGGAACCAACACTATAAATCATACCATTCACTTACGTACTGTGCCATGCATGCGTACAGCGATAGCCCACACTCTTCTGGGGCTTTCTCTCCGTTAGAACCTGTTTCCAAAGCATCTGACGGATTTTACCGAGATCTCTATGCAGTTCGATCGTTTGGGTCTCTGAGACGCCAGCAAATGCACATACGCCGGATACCTGCCTCCATACATGTCGTCAGCAAGTCATGCCAAATTTGATGGATATTCTACCGAATTGGCAGCATGTCAAGGTCGGTCAGATTGTGCGGCAGATCCACTGCGCTGAGATCCACTGCGCTGAAGATGGGTTTCAAGGCTGGGACTTTGGTTATTGGCTTGGCTACATTCCTGTTGTGATCTCACTATATTTTGGGAGGCTGGGAGACAAAGGAATTCTTACTGCCGAGTAGTATCACGATCGTGACGACTTCTGCATGGGGTCCGGAGCGCTTCAAGACTTGTTCTTCCAAGCTACCTCCGGAAAGGAACGGATGCCAATGCCTGTGCAGTCCATTGATAATGAGTTTGAGAAAAAGCAGACTTCTAGTATGCTACTTATCAACGTCGCAAGAGCCAGAGTTGGGTATCTGAGTACATGGATATCAGGACCATTTCGAATATGATCTATGGTGCCTCCTGTGTGTAGACGTTCTTTATTGCTTTAGATTTGTTACATACTCATCTCTCTGGGTTATTCAGAGTCCCAGACACTGGAAAT
This sequence comes from Cladonia metacorallifera KoLRI002260, assembly GCA_000482085.2. Taxonomy (NCBI): domain Eukaryota; kingdom Fungi; phylum Ascomycota; class Lecanoromycetes; order Lecanorales; family Cladoniaceae; genus Cladonia; species Cladonia metacorallifera. The sequence goes on from KI911110.1 coordinate 1,137,377, forward strand.
AGAAGAAAGTTACACAGCATCAATAGGGTTCCGAGCGACGTGTTGTGAAATTCCCATTGGCCGCTACACTGGAGAGTATCTCTCCGCCACTGACATAACGCTTGCATTATATGAGTAGGTGACGCCCGCTAGTGCGTCTGGGGCATACTGCACCATCCCGGTCCCGCATGCATGCATGCACGGCGGTTGGGTGGTTTCGATGAGCGTTTGGACTGAAGTTCAGATGAGTGGTAGACGTAGACGTACGAACCCTAGCCTATTATCGCCCATTTGGTAAAGTCAGGTATGGAAGCCGAACCTGGAGGAAGGGTAATCTGTATGCAAGCTCGCTTCACTCCCATTAGACTGGATATTTCACATCAGCATGTTGAGAGCGTGCGCTCACGCGGATTTTGCGGATTTTCGCAAGGTTCGCGAGAAAACGTAGCAGCCTTATTGAGAAAGTTTGTTGCTTACTTACTCTGGTACCTGTCCTGATCTTAAAGTGTTTTCAACGTGGAGGACGACCCTCAAAATGCTATTGGAGGGTAGATTCGCAACATAGTTCGTGCCCTGCGTCGCTTATTCAGCCATGCGATCTCCACTGGGGTGAGCTTCAACATTTCTCTTGTACGCGAATAGCCACATGTTCATGAGTCAAATGTGAATTGACCAGCCTATCGTATGTGCGTTTCTGTTATAGTGGTGAAATCTTGCAGACTGGCGTACATTAATGAAGTAAGAGGGACAACCCTTTCCGAATTTGTATCTCTGAAATTCTGGTTAGAGCGGATCAGCGCAAGGCATCCCTTTTTCATTCTAGCGTAGTATCGGCATAGTCCAATGCCTAGCTGGATCCTGTGCCCATTCAGCCCAAAAGGTCCTCGATGGTATGCAGCAGAATATCGTGAGACAGCGCATAAAGAGACTTAGATTACACGCGGTTGATTACAAAGCGAATGCACAATTGCCTCTAGTTTCACGAACATATGCACAACGAAATAAGCGTGCTGTAGAGATATCACGGAAGCACACGCTTGCCTTTGATGATGGTCGAGTTAATCGCTAATAGTACTGCTGCATGTCTAAGCCAGGAAGCCACCGTAAAAATCGTTACCGCCCCATGTCCATTGAAGGTTCGAAGAAAGTACAGCGCTAATGCAATCTGCAGCCGTCGAGTTCCACTGCACCGTATGTACGTACACTATAGCAGACAATCCAAACCATTGCCCAGGAAACGATCTTCGCATTCGATGTCGCCGGTATTCGGTGCAAGCATGTTCCCATTGTCAGGTCCGAAAGCGTCATCGAACAGAAAATAGTCCGGCTGACTCTCTGAATGTTCCGGTGTGGTACCGAATTCGTAGGACTCAAGTGGAGGTGAAGACTGGGTGGATAGAGGTGGGGTAGGAATCCAGTATGGTAGACCGTTGGGGTTTCTGAGGTCCATGCTCGGTTCAGTCAGCTGCTGAGGCTCGTGGAAAGACGTAAGAGATGAGGTCGCTGCACCGCTCTGGTGGTAGCGAGGAAATCCGGGATTGTCGAGTCGCGTTAAGCTCCTGGTACTAGTGCTTCGTTTTCCGACCTTGCAGTATTTCTTTCCAGCCCTGTGTCTTCTGCGACCTACACCAACTCGATGATCCTTTTTCAAATCGCCTGTCTTGGATCGGAACCTGGTGGTGGACTGAATTCCCTTTCTTACCGCAGATGGCTCCAATTCCCAGATGAACCCCTTCTTCGAATTATTGTCTGTATTAGGAAGTTCGACCTTCAGGAAAGCCTTAGTTCCGTTAGCAAGACCCCAAATATATGTATAGTCAAGGGATATATATACTCCGTTCATGGACAGATTATGCCTGACGCTGTTCTGCCAGCCCTTGCTCGACGGGTCTTTTGCTTTATCAGTTTTTCGCGCAATCCAAGCATATATGTCTCTGAGGATCATTTTGTGGCCCGGTGCCTCCATAAGTGCCTGATATATTAAGTTCGCGTAGCAGGGGCCCTTTTCCTTGCTCTCATGGTCTGTTTCGAAGCCGCCTAAGGGCACATCCTCAATAAGATCTTCCTGCGCTGGCCTTGAATCAGGTGCAAAGACCGGATAATGGCCCGTGGCAGTCAAATAATTTTCTGGGGTCAAGCGGTTTGCTATGTAGTAATAATAGGCCTCTTGCGCTTGGGAATTCGAGGTGAATTCGTTCCCCGCGCTGGCACCCATAGCATCCGCCCAAAGTGGGCGTTGAGACATGGGCAATGGGAGAATAGATCGTGCTAGGGATAGGTCCGTGCCTGAGGCTCTTAGCTGTCCATGGCTGAATTGAGTCGGTTGTGGACTTTGAACTTGGGGACTGGATAAAGCGTGGTGCATCAATGATTCCTGATGGGCACTGTACCAGCCGTTCTGCTCACTCGTCGAAAGGGCACTAGGTGCTCTAATCAAGGGCGTAGACCGAAATGGAGAGTGGCTGACTTCAGGGTAAGGATTCCAATACGCCTGTCCAAAAGTTACCGCTGGCAGAGTGTCTTGCCATGGGAATAAAGACTCTGAAACAGGACTTCGGTCAACCGGCTCATGTTTGATTTGACTGTGAAACGAGACAGCTGTATCTGAGGCCTCACAGACGGGTGACATGGTGAAGAAAGATGTTCCCTGATGCGTTGATGAGCAGCAGAGTCAGACTAAGAGTTGTTGTGGACGAAAGAGGTAACCATAAAGAGAGAAGAGCAGGCAGTCAACAGCAGGAAAAGCGCTACTATTTATCACCTCTGACGTCCAGAAGTACACGTCTATGCCTTTGTTCCAGAATGACAATGAAATTACCTGTAGGTGCCTGCAGAAGAAACTTCGCGCTTATCAGTCTGAGGTTTGACTCAAGTGAAGCTAGAATGACCTGTGGTAGGACATCATAAACCAGTCAAAGAAATCTTCAGTCTCCCTTTGATCACCCGGGCGCCAACTCACAGCACGCCAGTCGGCTTGCAGTAGGCTCAGTCTATTATGGCACACCTTATCTGGCAGCAAACAATCTGGGTGTGGCTGGAAGAACGTGTGACTAGGCAAGTCTCTTTGAGCGGCTTCCATGGCTTATCTGCGTTATATTATCTGTGTTCTTGCGGTTTTGTCTAGACGTTGACCGGAAATGATCGTCCAATGAAATTGTGACAGTGATCCTTAAACCGGCGAGTGCCACCTCTAAGATTTCTGGTCGGCTGCCTGCCTCTGGTTGTTGAAGGACGGGCCATCAGGTACAACTCAGGGACTTGCGGGCATGTGCCTATTGGACGGACGGGAGTCTGCATAGCGAATGAGCCCAATGGTTGGGGAGACACAGGAGGCAATGTCACCGCATCCCGGCACTAGAACATGTATAGAAGATCTTTCATCAATGTCTAGCTGCATAATACTAGTTCAGGTGGCGGCTGCTGATGGCACCCACGCCCAGGTGGGGTTTTCCTTTCAGAACGTTGGAAATCTTCAGCCCAAATTGAATGCTTGATTCCTGACAAAGCCTGGACACCTTAGCGGTTGCATCTAGTCTGTTCATGACTCAGACACCAGGACTGACAGATGTTCTGCCGCACAGGAGGGTCCCTGCATCAATTGTTACATAGAATCTGGGGATAAGGTACTTGGCGTTAGTAGCTGCCGGCCTAGTATAGCCAGGAGTTATTGAGCTGATCCCAGCGTCGTGCAGTGATTTGACCCCAAAGGAATGTTAGGTCTGCAGTGAATATAACAGGAACCTACTAAGGGTCGTGAAGGAGTGCAGTTGATATATAGAGCTTTCTGCTGCGCTGCCATTACATTATGAGAGACATAGCCGGGTTGCAAAAGGCTAGTCACTGGACTCCTTGATCTCAGAGCGGCGATCCGATGTATAGGCCAAACAAACTTGCATTGACAATACTGTAGCTACTTCCGATAATAGACCTGGGATTATGTTAGCGAAAGCTCTCGACAGACACTCGGCACGTGTACAGACCTTCTTGAACTGGAAGTGGAGTTGTAAGATGCCCTAGATGAAGATTTAGCGAGGGAATCGTTAGTAGGAGTAAAATGGGAGAGGAAATGTATTTAGTGTAAAGTCGATATGCTAGAGCGATGTTAACATACCTTGTCAAAACTACTTCGAAAGCCACGTTCCCGTTTGGCACTATAGTCCCATTCCTTATCAACTATGCGGAAGGCCAAGTCTTCGTATGGAGGTCCGCTGATGAAGCGAATAAGACAGGTATCTTCCTCGCCGGCCGGTGCGAACGACTCTCCTCTTTTGCGTCCGTTCTCCCGCTCGATACGATAGGTTGGAGCTCTTGTTTTGTCTATCAGATCTGGATAAAATATGTTAAATTTATAGCCCTGGACGACCTTGGGTGGAGGATTGTCGTGGTCATAGTGCGTTTGATTGTATTTATTCCATTCGTATCCCATTTGAACGCGGTTGAAGTACCGGGGCTTTCTTGGGCGATATTTGTTGGCCCATTGAGGCTTCGTAGTGGAAGACACTTCTTCTTCACCCGCAAAGATTTCTTCGTCCTCCTGGACGCCTCGGGCAACCTCTCTTTCATACAATGCCTTCGTAGCCGACGAGAAGTCTTCGTGGGTAGTCGATGCAAAGCGTGAAGCACTAGAGGCTGGTACCTCTGGCAACTTCGGAGCTGAAGAGCGGGTCCGTTTGTCCGACTGGGCTTGTCGTATTGGTACGTATCTCATTTTGAGTACTCGTTGGCGTTCCGATGTCTAGCATGTCTGGTTATTTACTTATTGCAGATACCGTAGCGATGTAGGCTCGAACTCACAGTTCTGTCCACGAATACTCTCTCATCCATGATATCTAGACCTTTGTCCTCAGCATGTAGTTTGAGAAGTGGTTCTGGATCTAAATCCCTTGAATATTGTATTTCCGATCCTCTTCCAAGTAGGTTATTATTGATTTGGTTGGGTGTCTCAGTCGCTACATCACTCGTGCATTCGTTATTGTTCAGAATGAGGCGTAACTTCTCCTTGGCTTGTGCAGCTTGCCCGCGCTGCTCATGCTTGAGCTCGTTCAGACGACTCTCAATGATGCTCTTATACACAGCGTCTAATTCTGCCCTGGCTTTATAAACGGCCACATTCCGAAGTAATTGCTCCCAGTACTCCACGTCAATGGGTTCCTTTGATTGTAACTTGCCCTCTATTTGTTTTTCCAAGGCGCTCAGCTCTTCGAGAGACTTTGGACTCAGTAAGCGTTCGACATCGGCAGAAACCGGATTCGTTGATCGACCTTGCGCCTTTGTAGGTGCTATCTTAGCTTCATGGTCTTTACTTATAACTTTTAAGGCCTAGGGCAGGTTAGACAGCCTACCTCCCACAGAGTCGACGTTATCTTACATTCCAATACCGCCGATTGCTCGCATCTGATTCCAAAGCCATGTATGTTTCAATATCTTTTTCCAAGACTTGTAGCTCTGACAAAGTCAGGCCCTCGAATACGCCAGCCGGATCCACGACGTCGACATCTGATTCTATAGTATCCAAGTCCAAAGGATCTCTCGTAGTATCAATAATTCCCAGAGTGACAGCAAGCCAGTCGATTGGTTTTGCTCGGCCTTCTTTCACGCGTATGTGAGCCTTCTTCTTGGATTGCTGCAGAACGAAGTCATCTTCACGAGAGACCCACTCTCTCATCTGCTCAGCTTCTTGTATCTGATTCAAACGTGTCTGCTCTCTTGCAAAGGTCTCTTGTTCCTTCCTCGCATTCAAGTCCTCATTGCCTGGATTTTCGGTTCTCGCATCTCTGGGACTGGTCTGGTCTCGTCGTCGTCGATGGTCCTTGATAGGGCGGTGCCATGGAAGCGGTGGAGAAGGCTGGGGCCTTTTCCGGGAGTCTGTCGTAGACATTGCAAAGTAATCTAGTAGAGTAAATACAGAGTCTAGATCAGTGAACGGAGAATCAGCATGGCCTTTAGCTCTGTTGAGTACGCGATATGATAAGCGTTATTATGTGAGACGCCTAAGGTAAGTGCGGGAGTACCACTAGTGGCATTTCGGTGAGTTTTCTGGGGGTTCGCGCTAGACGAGGCGCTAGTAATACTAGAGGCTGGACGCTTTATGTGTACAGCCAAGGCGGCAGGCAAGGTCAACTTCAACCCAACTGACCTCAGCTCTCGATAAGCTCGAACCATGAGTCCATCATGGAAGCCTTTGCAATTAGACCATCAACATAGCTCAATACCACCTCTCTTGATAAAGAATGAGTTCGGGGCTTCTAGTTATAAAATATGGCTTACGGATCTTACCTATATCTGGACTGAAACGTTAGACCGGAGACAAATCATTCAGAGAGCGTTCAGCGTAGATACAAGCATTGATCCCAGCGAAGATGCTAGTCAGCTACGGCTGTTGCTACAGAGCATACAGGACGCTCTTGTACAGCGCTCGGGCACCGCTATGAATTTTGTACGAAGCGATGATCCAAAGCAGCTTATACTGCAGACTTCAACACGCTTACCGGGGCCTCTGAAGCCTCTCGAATGGCGAATGACACTTAAGTCTGCACCACAGTCCACATTAACGGCTGAATTTATGATACCTCTGCTTAGCCAGCAATATGTTGCGAAAGCAGAGAAAGCCTCACTTCTGCAGCAGTTGAGATACAAGGACATTGCCATCAACAAACTAATTGAAAAGATGCAGTCCGATGGCGTAGACTTTAGCAGAGTATTTCCGGCCTCCGTAACTGGAAGGTTAGGTACCGACGCAAGACAAACCCTTGCGAAGTCAGTAAAGGGATTAGCCGAATTCGATCTTCAGGAATGGCAGTCTCGAATGATCAGAGACTACAAAACATTAGAAGAATTGAGAGACTTGATCTCAAACACTTTTGATGCTGACCCTATCGAGGCTGCGACCGAGTCTCAAATCTCAGACTCGCCATCTTACGGCGATTGGTGGAGAAATCTAAGGCGCGAGAGTTCCCAACGGACACCGGTCACCTCGCCTGCACCAATATCTAATACAGAAAAAAACGGCGTTGAAAACGGCGAATTCCAGGTCGGCCAGCATAGACTTACTAGCCTTTCGGTGACCCACCAAGCTAACGTCTTCCTAGACCCAGATGACGCCACCAAAACTCCAAGCTAGGCAAGGCTCAAGTAAAAGAAAAAGTAGAGATCCCGGGTCGATGAGTCCACACTCACATGACCTGGAGCATCAAGAAGATACGGGCTCGACGACTGATGATAACGATTTCGAAGTTCAGGTGTCAAAGTCCACAAACGCTTCGCCAGTCGCTCAGAAGAGACCTAGCGCTTCGCCAGCGAATGCCTTCAATGTCGCTCGGGGACCTCAGCAAGCTAGAGCAGATGTGTCCAGGCAAGTTGAAATTACTTCACGGCGCGGAAAGGAGTTTGTGTCAAATTCCAACATGTCTCCAAACGGTATCGACACAGCATCAGGCTCTGAAGGAGAAGGAATAGAGTATGACAATCAACATATGGTTGCTACAGCACCGGATTTAAATGACAAGTTGAGCAATACCACAGCAAAGCCAAAGCCTCGAATTGGCAAGATTGGTGGGAAGAACAATCCTGATACAAAGATTGGCAAGCCAGCTCTGGCTAGTCCCGCTAAAGTGGCGGGCCTCATGAGAACGAAAGTAAATACTAGACCCGATTCTGATAGAACGAATGAGCAAGAATCAGTTGTAAAAGCGTCTGAACCTGCGAGAGCAGGTAGAGTCACTGTGAAGCCCCGAAGTCCTTCGCCCATTAGAGAGACATCACAAGAGCGGGCAAATAGGAAAAGGGAACAGTTGAAGCGTGAGCTGGAGACCAAGGGCCAAGCAGGTGCAAAGAAGAAGCGCAAATTCTAACAGCTCGCTGATAGTATATTATTGTCCTACAGGTCGCGTCCAAGTATGCTGTACGTTGCGCACCGTCGATCTTCTCTTGCCATGGCCACATGTGAGATTGTGGAAGCATTTTGTGACGAGGCTATGGCACTAGCGAATACTGACCGTTGCTAGGTAGAGTGCTCATTAGTTGCGTTGCACACGTATCTAGCACCCCACATGCTCAGCACTAGCCAAAAGCCTTACACACACCCTTTGAAAGTTGCCTTCTGCTTACTTAACGACCAAGAGAGCTTCCTGCAAAAGTACATGACACCTCTTTTCAGATGGAGAATAGTCAGACCGCCAATGTGCGTCACCGTGACGTCGACCTGAACGAAGGCCAGGACACGGTACATGGCGAGGATCACAATGAATCCTACCGCAATGGGAGGTTAAATTGAGTATGACACTCTTAGTCTCTCTAGCATATTTAAGCCCCTTACTGTTCCATGCTAACTCAAGATACAAGGAAGCCCAGGTTGTGGTATGTTAGGTTGCCCTGACGATGTTTGTCTCCATGTTCTATATCCTCTTCGAAGAGCTAGCCTACTTTTTCCTCGGCTGATTTGGAAAAGACGGAGGTGATCGATAATTTATGGTCGACATATGTTTAGCAGATACCTGTTATAGATAGTGTTAAAGCCAGAGGAAGAGAAATTGTCAGGTTAGTCTTGAAAGGCAAAAAACCAACCCAAGAAGCAATGTTCCTCTAACACGATAAGTCGTACACTCTTTCATGTCTGACATTATTCAAAAATTACTTATGAAGTGCTTGTACCTCTCAAGCCCCACATTTTGCCTCGTGAGGCAATATAAAAAATGCAAACCAGATTCCGAGATTTGGAGTCTTGTAACAGTAACATCGTACCACATATCGGGAGACTATGTATTGCTTCCAAATTTGCTAGGTGATTTGTGTTGGTTCGTGGGACGCTGAAATATCTCGAGATTGTAGCTTCTCATGAAGTTGATAAGCAAAGCTGAATGACGGAGATTTGATGGCCTTCACTTCCACGACAGTGGCTCGAAACCATTAGAACTGAACACCCAAATTCATCAAGTTATCTTATTAACAGCACCGGAAAACAAGACGTATGTATGACTACCCACTCAATAACCAAAGCGCTATGAGGCGAACGAACTGCTCGTCACTTTTGATATCCAGCTCTGTACGCTAATGCTACTTACACACCGTGTCGTACTAGCACCAGCTTCTTGACAATACCAACTGTCAGCCATGTAAGTACTTACTCAACAGCCCCAGTTGACATATGTAGATGGCCCATATTTACAAAAATCTTCTCCGCTTCTCAGTGCAGCATATACTGTATTGACCGAACTGACCGTGATTTAGACCACTGCACGCCGTTCGATAACACAGAAACCTGTCTTAAAGAAATGCCACATGCGAAACCAGATCCCGGCACTCGAACATCGCAAGGCAAGATCAAGTCCAATGAGTCCGTCGCAAAGGTAGACAGCATGTTCTACGGAGAGCTTCCCTATCGACGCCCATTCAACCAAAGCTACCGTGCCGAACCTTCACTATTCCCTTACCCTCACGACTCTAACCTCGGCAACACCGAATTCAAGCAGCGTACCTCGGATCGAATTGCTGAAGCGGAGACTCGAGCTCATCGGGAGCACACCGGAAGGACATCATCCTTCAGTGTGCACCCTCAATCTTTTGCTATGAATCCTAAAGCCTCTGTGTTTACTCCGTCCCAGTCATGTAATGTAGCCCTTTATTGATGAACTCACCTTTTCTGACAAACCTGAAAGCACAACGAACGTCGCCAGTAGTCAATGCCGAAGGCTCAGTGGCCTGCTGCCCGTCTCCTCCATCTGTCGCTGGCGAGAGTGCAGGCATTGTCAATAATGGGAACGTTACTGATGGCTCGGCACCTCAAACGCGTAAGTAGCATGCCTGCCGTTGACACTGACGATCGCTTGAATGATCGATTTTGAAGACTCAGTGAAAGATCTCAAGCTAATAGGTCGCTTTTCAGAGGGGAGTGGCTACGATGCAACTTCCCAGCCAGGTAGGTGGACTCTGCGTTACTTTCTTACGGATCTTCTGACCTGACATTCGCAAAGCGGGTGACTATTCTTCAGAGGTTGAGCGCGCATTCTACGTGGCAGGAAAAGCTGAATTAGATCGTATGATGGAGCGCTGGGAAAGGGATGACGCAAAATACGGTAAGGTAACTTACAACACAAACCATCCTGTCACAACCCGCGGCCTTCATGACGATCACTTAGCCGTCTGCACATTTCCAGCTGCTCACCAATCACTATGCCCTCTCTATATCCTCAAGATCATGCCAGCCAGGCCTTTCCTCTCGAATCGAAACCCCAACTGACACAGCTCACAGATCCCCAAAGCCACTGGCGCAACTACAAACCCCGTATCACAGAGTCCAAGCTCGTGCTACCAGATCAAATCGCCCTGTTTGGGTCCCTCCACGGTATCACATACGACCCAAATTACAAAGCCTATATTGGTGACGGATACCCACGCACGATCCCCACCCGTCCAGACGGTTCCAGTCCTTGCACCGAGGACCTTCTCAAATCAGCCCAGCGCGCCGCGTCCGAAGCTGCGGATCCAGCTCCTGGCCCCATCACAGATGTTCTACACGTGCAGACGGACGCACACGTGAAGGAGGGAATGGTAGGTTTCGGCACCAACTCCAAGCGGCCCGTGACGCGGCTGCGTTTCTGCCTCTGCGATAGGAAATGGTATTCCGCTTCGTTGATGGCGCGAGAGGCACATGTCTGTGTCGACTCAACTACGAATGCGGAAAGGCAGATTGGTAGGAGGATTATGTGGGATGATCTTGTCCGTCAGGGGTTGGTTCCTGAGCAGCTTACGGTAGGCGAGGCGTTGGAAGGAGGGTCTGGGAATACTGCTGTTGGTCAAGGGACGGCACAGGTTGTGGAATATAGTAAGAGAGACGTCACTGGGGCGGCGGTGAAAAGCAAGGATCCTGCGGATGGGGAGGAGGAAGGTGAGCAGAACGAGCCCAGGGGGGTGATTGTGAGGGATTTCGCGGTTGCGGCGGAAGGGAGAACTTAGACCTAGATGGATGAAGCAATCCTGTCCATTGCGTGTGATGGGATGAAACGAATAGAGTCTTGCCTCGGCTTTGCTCCACTTCGAATAAACCATAATGCATGGCTGCTGGCTCCGCATTCCGCAAATAGCTTCTCAAGGCTTGCCAACCAGAGAAAACGGAAGCTGAGGTACGGGCGTTTTATCGTCGAGCATTGCTGCAGCCTTGCACAATGGTTGGCAGGATTCCGCCTTGCGCTTCTTGTTTTGTAAGTAAAATGACCGTTGCGTAGTATTGAGTTGCGGTTGCTCCGCAAGGAAATACCCCTTAGCACCCGCCATATTCATATGGATCCTTCCAAGAATGAAGTTTGAGAGCTTGCGAATTTTGTGGTGGTGTGGTTGACGCGTAAGCAACTCCGCTTGACTAAGCCACGCAGGATCGAAATGGAGCTGAAGGTAAGGGCCGAGAGATGGCTGGTCAGCTTCGCTGTTCATGCCTAGAAAATAGGTAGGCGGTATCGTTGTTTCTTGTATGAACCGGTGCAGCATGTTGTAGACAAGACACTTATGAAACACGCCTAACATGAGACTATATTCTCGTTGCCATTGATCCTATAACTCCACGCTGAAACCTGAGGGCGACAACCTCTCATCCTCCCTGCATGGTTCTCTACCACAAGCCTACAGGGAGTCCACAGACATATCACCGCCAGCCGAATTTGGTCATGTGGCGTCAAAAGTCCGTGGATCCCTGGGTGTTGAGACAGCAACACCACGATAATGTCTGTATAGCGCCAAGAAAGGCTTCAAAATATCCATATTGGGACATAAATTATACTCCGAAGTTCAAGGTTGTAACTTGTGAAAACCCAGAAAAGGTTAGCGCGTCAACACGATGTGTTGAAGGGATTAATGTTTGTCCATGCGGGTAGGAAATTACGGTCATGTGACCTGACACCTTTTAGATGATAGGTTCAGGTAGGGTGCAAGCTGGTAATGGCTTATATATCGATATTCGAGATAATTCACACCGCTGGTAACAATAAAAGGCACGACCAATGAGCAGCAATGCGTGTAATACATAGGATCGTCCTTAAACGAAATCAGAATGAATCATCGCGAGTCATGGCTCAGACGGGGGACATAGCAGCCTTGTCAAGAAAGATAGTGTGATATTGGAAAAGTTAGAGGTTTCACTCATCCTAACAAGTTGAAGACAGTTTTGGAGCCATGACCCACAAGTTTAGTTCTGATATTCGTATTCAGAGTCGTTTTTCTCGAACCAGGTGGTCCCCCATATTCTACATTGTACGATCTGGAGGAAACCACGGGTCTGTATTTTTCTTTCAGAGGCTCATAGGCAGGGCAAGATAAGCGTAAGATGACTAGTCTGCTGTCCAATATACTAGTATTGCTGTCGCGCCAAAGCACCATGAAGGAGATCACCTATAATCGGAAAACACCTGTCAATTGAAAAGCCCCCTACGGTGTAGAGGTACCCCCAAAGCTAAGCCCAAACCATGTTCCCTAGGGGAGAGGCTTTAGGGGCCTCTGGGCATCAGCCCTACGGAACATTTGGAGATGCCTTTTAGCCGCCAGAAGCGCGACATCAAAGGCAACATCGAAACAAAACTTGGTTGCACTGAAAATCGGTTCAATGGCTGAATTACAGACGCTCCATCTAGCCCATCTTCCCCCAGATCTCGCCGTGCACGTCGCGCTATACACTAGAGTTCAAAATGCTCCGTATCTACGGGATCAGTTGCTTCAGGGTAACCAAGATTTTGAATACGCACTCATCGATGCGAGTGTAGTATGTAACCATGAATTCAATCCAAAGATCCGCACGTAGTTGACACATCTGTAGATACTATCAACGACTCATGTCCTCGCAGCCGTCTTCAGAGCTGCAAATGACTACTTGAATAAGCGGTTGAAGAGCAGGAATGTGCACAGCGAGATTGTCTTCAGTCTAGGAGCCAACAACAATGTATGCCTTTGGCTTACCATTCTTGTCAGTGAAGCTCGTATATAAAAGCTTACCATACCATGTGCCCAGATAGCGCAATCTCTCCGCACATTCGGAATCACAGCAACGACCAGCAACCTCCTAGCCATCAAGCTCTCCACAGACCCTAGCATAACATCATCGACCATATCTCAACATCTTTCCACCTCCATAAAAGGAACTCTCGTCGAATTTAGCGACGCGAATCTAGCGACTATGGCGGATATTGCAAAAATAAAGAAATTGTATAAATTGGGTGGCATGGGGGACGAGGGTAATAAGGGGAAGCGGAGACGAAAAGACGGGAGTGAAGAGGGAAGCCACCTTATTGATGGACTGAATAATAGAGATGAAGGTGGTGGAGTTGAGAGAGAGAGGAAGGAGCTTGAAGTTGCGATTCTAGGACTTATGGCTTTACGAGGTGCAGTATGAGGAGCCGAGACTTGAACATAAGCAGGGATCCATATCTGTCCGCCTTGGAAATAGGGTCGAAGCAAGCAGCGCTTTGAAAGTGTCTTGAGACGATATTCGATTGTCTGAACCACCATACCCGTTTCCGAGTCCACAAACTGGGTGCACGACTGGCCAAATCACGCGCTCACCTCCCACGTCAAAAATTCTTCCACGGCACTCTTCTGAAATCCGCTCGACATTGCCATCTTCAAGGACGAATCCGGGTGACTGGTGTCCAGATGCGTGAACCGCAATCGGCGCGAGAAGGCATAGTTCATCGCAGTAATCCACTTTTTCAGCTGTGGAGTATCATACGGTTAAGTTGAGGACAACATCACACAGCAACTCCATGACCCCATAGTGGTTTGGTTTTGTTGTCGCTGGTATAGGGTGGGGTCCCTCAATTTGTGCATTGTATACTACACTTCCGAACCTCTCTCGCTAGCTATGCAAAGGGTGTGCGTGAAGCACAACCGGGTATCAAGCTTTTATGGGTATCAAGATGTCTCATCCGTAATCCAATGTCGAGCAATATCCTTCGCCAACCCCAAGCGTAGAATCCTCAGGACATCTTCTCCCCTCGCATCTTTCGCCAAGCCTTTCCTCCAATCCCACCCTCTGCGTTTTGCTTCTCCTGGCTTTACAAGTGCCCTACTACCAGAGCCTTCAGTTGTCCTTGAATCTAGCATCGAACTGCCCACTAATGAGAAGCTCCCGGCAGAGGTCATGCTACTCATTGATTTCTTGAGTAATTCCCGTGGCGCCGCGGGCGCACTTCGTCCCTCGAATGCGGCAATGGCAGCCCGGAAGCATTCTTCGCATTGGGCGTAGACGCGGGAAGTGACTGTTTGAAGGTCTTCGATAGCCTTGAGAATAGCAAAGCACTGTCGAAGAGGCAATACGCTCTTGGGCTCTGCAAAAGGGTCAGCGAGGGTGAAACCTCATCTATTAATGATAACGCATACGATCAACAAAAACCATAGTTTCGCCAAGTAGCGCAAGTAGCCCGTCAACCTGCACTATAGAACCTCGATCTTCGTCATACAGTCCACCATGGATACTGTCAGCAGCGCTATTGATGACGGCTAGCAGTGCTGTTGCAGCAGCGTTCTTGCGTGCAATAGCTCGCAGTCGTGGTTTCTGACCTTGTTCGAGGTTGACTTCCTCGTCCCGCAAATCATAAAATTTACGCAATGTGGCATAACCGGTCAGGTGGGTATGTAACATTTCCGCGGCTGTCGGGTCTAAAGATTCGAGTTGAATAATGCTCGACTCCGGCGTAAATACTAGTGAGTGAAGGTTAGGATCAAGTGCCGATATTGGAGGATACGCAATGGATTGGACTAGGGATAAAGATATCAGTAGGTCCAATACGTCTTTGACCTTTTTCTTGCAATGAGCTCGAGCGTAGTATATCAGAGCAGTGCCGTAGTTGTCAGTACTATCAACGACATGATCGGCATATTTCTGTCCACGTTAGTGTATCTCTCAAGAGCTCTGAGGCAACTTACTTCAGTGATGCTCCGTGCTTCCTCCAATATGTCAAACCTCTCGCAAGTACGTAGAATCTTGTCCATACGTTCATCAGAAAATACGGGAAGCTTTCGAAGCACCTCGCTGACCCTTTGGCGGGCTACGCCCTTGTCAGTCAGACGAGTTAGAACTGAGATGGAGAGTTCCCAGCCCTCGTAGAGTATCCCTCTTTGTTTTGCTTGAATTCTCTCTCTTGCAGACAGAGTTTCTGCATATTCCATAAGAATGGAGTCCTTCGTCATAACCTTGAGTGGGTGTAGCTGCTGGCCATGACTTATCGTCATTAGATCCTGCTCATCAAGGGAAGCCATGATACCAGTCCCGTCAAACCAGCCGCCTGCGCCTGCGATTTCCGCAACCGCTGAGGTGACAGAGAGTGACCATCCTTTGAGGAGACCAATCACGCCGTCCACATTTCCTTGGAAGACAGATGCTAAAGCAAGTTGGACCTGGTTCGTAGAGTCAACTTGATAGTTGTCTTCCATACTATTAGACACACTCTCGAATGTATATTTGAGCCGTTGAATATACGCTGCGTTAGCGTTCTCGTCCACCAGACGTCCAACACGGGATTGGGAATGTCTAAGAGAGCGTCGACTCAAAGCCAGGCTTCCGGCCGCCACATTTTCGACATCGTCACCATCCCACCAAACAGTCAAACCAATTGTAGCTTCAACCCAATCTTGTGCGGTAGAGATGATCTCTGTGGTGCCGCCAAGAAGAATACCGTACATCGTCTTCAAGTTTTGATAGATAGTCCATGGTACTCTGCTTTCGGCACGCCGACTGGACTGGCTGAGATCCGTATTGGTCCTTCGCAACCCAAAATTCGAGGCCTCGAAGGAAGATTGCGACTCGTTCGCTGCGCGGTCACGACCCTCTGCGAAAATGGTAAGGTCCTCTACTGCCTGTTCCACACGCTTCCTAAACATATACCAATCATTTCCAGTGACATTCCAATTATCCTCTTGCAGAGATGGACTGTGCTCCAATAGCTGGATGGCCCGATTTACAACCCGCTCAATATTTTTGATCTGTATGCTATTATATCCTTCTGTACCTTGACCGTCATCCCTAGCTGTTCTTGCATGCTGGAATTTGGACCTTTTCAGTATTCGTCCCAGATCAGCGAGTTTGCCGCGAAGAGTAACATAAAATATTATATCCCAGTAATTGTAATGAGCCGGAGGACTAGGATCGTGCCTTTGTACCTCTGAGAGTGTCGGTTCATAGTGATTGTGATTCTTGTCTAACCAGTCGAGAAGGACCTTGGGAAGAGCCGTAGGGTTGTGCGGTATCTGAAGCTCCCGAGGAAATGTTGCGGACGTGGATAGTCGATCAAGACGTGCAAGAGCGAGGGATTGCTTTCCAGTTGCTGTGGGTGGGTGATGAAGTTGCAAGAGTAAGCTACTAACGAAGATGGCTTTATGCCATGGAGGCGCGTCCTCATCCGGCCCAATACCAGCAATGACCTCCGGCTTCGGTGGATTATTGGTAGCGTCTCGATCACGGGACGTTCGCCAGAAGGTGCACAAGTCCTCAGTAGCCTTGGGGAGGCGAGCGTCTTCACTCATTATTTGAGTATCATGGAGGTCTCGTATCAATATGTCTTCGGTCCCCACGATGAACTCATCCGGTTCCTCAAGTCTTGCGACCCGAGACCGAGAGACTTGATCCTTAACAATCTTTTCAATATCTGACTCTTGACTTGGCCCTTTGGATATTCCTTCTCCGCGTGTTGATGCATGGTTTATCATAGCACCACCTCGGGACCTCTTAACACCTCGAGATGTTCCATTTGTCACAGCAGAGCCATGGTTCCTTGTATCTCCGTTTACCAAAGACTTGCCAAGGGATGACCCTGGTGCAAAGGGTGCCTCCGGTGACCGATTTTCGACGCTTGAGTCCAAATCCATAGTGGGTTCTCCTTCTAAGCCATTGGCATCCTCTTCGTCATCATAGTCCTCAGAGTAATCTTCGGAATATTCCTGATCACTTCCACTCGGAGGTTCAAAGACTTGCCGGCCACTAGGCACGCCAAAAGTAACTTTTGAGGATGACCCGTTACTATTGCCTAAATCGAATTGGCCGCTTTTGTTGAGAAATCGAGCAACCCTGTCTGAGTCTATGCTCTTTGAAAATGGATTGACGCTTCGTGCCGAACCGGCGTTTGCGGCTGGCGGGGACTTTGGCTTAAAGAGTGTCTTTCTAGAAGCCAGCGGAGAGCTACCGAAGACAGAGGAGGGTGGTGGATCAGCGGGAGTGAATGATCCTACCGAGGACGGGGGTGGACCTGCCGGGGTGGTAGAAGGGTTCGAGGGTAGACCGCTAGATAAATGAGCAAATATATTGCTGTGACTCTGACCGGACCTTGGTGTCGAGGGAGCCATTGGACTCGACGAGGCTGGTACTGTCCAGGACATGATGGCTAAGGCCGAATTTCGAATGAGTGTTGACGAATTGTTTGGGTTGAGGATATCGGCCTAGCATAGCGCTAGCTTGGCCATGAACCTCAAAATGTTGAAAAATGAAACAAGAGAGTGACACGTGCCCAACAGAGCTTTGGGCACACTTTTGAGCCTGATGCGGTTCGACCTTTGAGGGTGTTGGGCAGACAAGCGTACGGTTTCGTTGTTCCGCTAGGCAGGAACGCGCCCAAACTTTCTGCCGAGGTATTCCCGAGCCAAGAATTTTGGCTTTGTTTACTTTTAGCTCCGCCCAAGTAGTCACCGTCAGATTCACAGCTCGAGCAGCCCAATTGCAAAATGGACACTCAGAGTCGGCAGACAGCATCTGCCTACATCAATAACCTTCTTCTGTCACGAGGCTTACTGCGAGATGGGATGCCAATCGAGTTTGCGACACCGGAGAAAGCCGAAGGTGGAGTGAATGCAACGATGTCCCAGGTCATGAACTTGGTACACGATATGATATTACGGCGAGATGTAAGCCATCTTGCTTCAATAAGACTTGCTATGTTCATGATACTGAGTGCTGACTTGATGTGTCCCCAGCGTGAATCCGACACTCTTGCAAGCCTCTCTCAAAACCTACAGGCCTTACGGGCGTCAACGACACAACAAACCCAAAAAATCAGCCGTCTCGAAAATAGAACCGCTGATCTGGACCGACAACTAGCACTTATTGGTTCTCAGGAACGTGCGGCCCATGCAACACTTAGGAGTGCCGAGACCAGGAACAGAGCGCTCAGAGAGGAGATGGCACGTCTGAAGGGAACTGTTGCTCAGATCCGAGCGCAGTGTGCTACAGATGTCCGGCGGCGCGACGGTGAAATTCAGCGACTGAAGCGTCACCTGGAAGGGCGAAGGGGTAGAGACGGAAATGGCGGTCAAGTCGGGGTTGTGGTGGTTACACCAGGGTTGAACAAGGGTGCGCAAGGCAATAGAACTGGCGAAGCTGTAGCGGACCTCGAAGATCCCACATATTCTCTGAAACAAGAGACGACGGAATTCTTAACGCAATTAAGCCAGGGTTTGAGCGACGAAAATGACGCGTTGATCGGTCTCGTGCGAGGCACGCTATCGACGTTGAGAAGCTTGCAGGGTCTGCCAGCAGAATCAGAACAGAGTTTCGAGATGAACGGCGGCATAGGAGGCTTTGAGCCTATGAATGGACTCATGGCTGGGCCACCGTCCTATGAGGCTCTAGCAACCAGCACTGACGAGGTCCTCGAACACTTGCGCGGGCTGCTTACGAACCCATCATTTGTTCCTATAGAAGAGGTGGAGATCAGAGAAGAAGAGATTCATAGGCTTAGGGAAGGATGGGAAAAAATGGCTCAGCGTTGGAAGGAAGCAGTCGCGTTAATGGATGGATGGAAGAAGAGAATGGTGGACACAGGCGATACGATCAACCTCGACGACCTGAAGAAGGGCATGGATCTCGGGACAGGGATACCTAGTGCACAGGAAGCCCACGAAAATTCTTTGCTGCTAAGGCAAAGTGAAGAAGCAACCTCGAACACTTCAGATATCTTAAAAGACTTGCAAAGCAATCTGGAGGAGGTCGCTTGCGATGATACTGATCCCAAAGTTCCAGTTGCGGAGGTTGATATCGACATGGTTGCAACCGATAGAGCACTTGGCGACAGAGATGCCAATGCTAGACCTGCGCTGTCACCACGAAAAGTTACCTTTCAGCCAATCCAAGAAGAAAACCTTAACCTTCTCGGTGACGATGATGATGCTTCCCTTCTCGATTTCTCCAACGTTAAACCTCTTCAACGGAGCCCATCCAAAGGCAAATCACGAATACCACTTCAGGTAAGCCATCTTTCTTTCAACATCTGGGTTTTCAGCCTAACTGATATTGCCGTGTAGACTCAACCAAGACCGCAGTCACCTGCTCGTACCGTCCAGCAAAAGTTAGAATTTGCACAAGCGGAAGCAGAACAGGCCCGGAAACGCGAGCAGAATAAGCCGAGACGAAAGAGCATCACTAAGAAAGTGATCACGAAGAAATTGAAGGGAAGTAGGAGAAGAAGCACCCTGAGTCCAGAGGAGTTGGAGGGTTTGATGGGCAACTCTTGAGCAATTATTCGTACGAAGCAGCGGGACGCCACGAGTTGCTCGCCATTCACCTTGTCACGGCCATTTCATGAATACCATCACCGTATCTGTCAGTGGAAGTGGAAGCCGCCATATTCCTTTTGCCACCGCTGCAAGGAATTAGCCCATTTCGATTGGATACAGTCGGGATGAAGGTTTGTTCTATGTTACTGTGCCCATCAATGAGCTGAGCCACGCAGTCCATGCTCAGTTCACAGGCTGCTCTTGTCGCCCAGACGGCGCCAACCACCTTAACGCCCTGCACCCAATAACCGTACTCTCCCTTCTAGCCATCCTCATCGAAGGTAAGGCCCAACAAGCCGTCGAGTAACAGAAAAAAGCCACAACCCACGCATGAACCGCCACCCTCTTCCACAAGACTCTCTCATTCTACCCCTCCCGCTTTCCGCGAACCCGCGTATGGATTGTTTGCAAAGGAAGTGTCACAGCGCCAAACTCACAGAATGGAATATTCATTTCGAGATGGGTAGCTATGTGGAGAGTACCTGAGACGCAGAAATAGAGGAAGATGAATTTATAGCGCGCCAGGAGGGTGCCACGCCGGTGATGCGCAGGAGGGTGCGCGTGATGAAGAGGACGTGGCCGTCGAGGTTCACTTCCATATCTCAGTAGCAGAAATCTCTAGGGTAGACTTTACATAGGTAGCTGATATGAATTGATGAGGGCTAGTGCTAAGAATGAAAACGAAACCCCCTTCCCATTCATTCTCTTATGTCATGAGCCTCCGAGCAGAACGAAGATCAAAGGGCCACCCTCTATCTGCGAGAACGGGTCGTTGGGGAGGGGACGACACCGATGGCTTCAGTCACAGCGATGTTTGCTGCGATCGTTGCGACTAGAGAGTGAACCTTCATGGTGTGGCGTGAAAGGGATGGAGGAGTATAAGGCTAGCTCGTTGAGAATAGAGAGGTGCCTATAGTAGGCCTGGGCTTTTCGAATACTATTCAGGGAAGAAGCTATGGATGAAGTGAAATGAAAGATTACATCCATTGCCCTGTGGGTCTTGGGTGCTGAATAGAGATAGGCGAGGCAGTAATCGTACAGGTTTCTTTGAAAAGCAGACGCACGAATAATGCGTTTGTTATTTCCTGAATGCTATGTCTGCTGATAAGCCACAGTTTCTATTGTGCATGCTAATTAATGGTACTGCTTATTGGCTTGAATGGGGGTCAGTCCGGCCTAGAGAGAAGCCCTGGAGAGGTCACCTAATGCGCTAGAGCGGGCCTTGGGTGACCTATTTCCGGGCTCCCAAGGTAACTTAGGGCCCATTTCTGGGCCAAAATTATCCGGGCACTCCCCTCGCTCTGATTGTGCCGACAGAGCAATTCTTTGTCAATATTGTTCAGAAATTGTGACATGTGGATTTGAAAAGCCTAATACTTTCGTCATGCGAAGGCATGGCGGATTGGCTTCGTAGTTTGTAGTATCTAGTTCTAGCCATCCTTATTGGTTCAGGGGAGCTATAAAATGCCACTGTCAAAGATGTTGATACCCTTGAGAGGGTCGGGTCATCGAGGAAGATAGAGTGCATTAATCTGAGATTTATCCCTCGTCACGAAGGTGCCCTTATTGCTGCCCGTGCGCTTGATCAATTCAGTAAAGGGTCTGCCCTAGAGAAGCGGGTGTGGCTGACAGCCAACAGTAAATACCTCAGCTCGCTTACACAGCATCTTTGTCAGAAAGAGCACAGCCTGCCAAACGGTGAACACAATTACCCTAGGCAATAGGCAATTCTTTAGGACCTTTATCAATTTTAGCGGAGACCAATAATACTTTACAGTTTGTAACCCGGCAAGCGGGCAGATCTCCCTTCGGGATAATGATAGCTCATCTATTGATTCTCAAAGACCAACCCCACGTAGAAGAATCGTTGTAATGAAATCCGTTCATTGCCAATTCCCGTGGATGTGAACGTGATTCGGTCAGGTGCCGCATGCCTATGAGCCATGTTCATACACTTTCAACAATTTTCCGGGGACACCGGGTTCAATGCCGGGCGTACAGGCGGTCTGAAGTCCGTCGTTGACCTCGTATCCTCAGGCCAAGGGCAAGCGACTTCGGACGACTATGCCATCACATGCAGGTGGCTTCTGCGCATCATAGATAGCGTCAGGTCCGTCCGCTATACGTCAAATGGCCGTCAAATGGCCGTCAAGGGACCCCTGAATCCTCCCGTCGTGGCGCTTTTTGTTTAGAGGTGGGCTGTGCATGTGATTGGTGGATTTTATGCGAGGCTGAGATGTCGCAAGGCAGATTTCTATAGATAAGGCGCGCTGGGTAACTCTTCGCGACCCGGCATGATGTACCGATCCTGTTATCCTTTTGGCACAGCACATTGGTATCCCCTGCATCCTCAGAGTCCGAGTACGGATTCGGTGAGGGGGTTCATCCCAAAGGAGTTACGGTAGCTATAATGGGGCATCTCTGGATTCATTGGCTGCCAAGCCCCTTCAGAGAAAAATGCTAGATACTGCTTTGTCTCCAGTGCCCTTGGGATAGATACTAGTGGGTTCAGCGCTGATATCAATGCTCGGGATCTCCGGGGTGGAGGTTGGGTATGGGGACAGGAAATGGCAGAATTGATTCCTCATTAGTCTTCTCACCCATATCTTCAAGCTTGTAGTCTCGCTGCTTTACTGGACTCAGTCTCTTCCTTTCGTGTTTAGTGGATCCAATGGAGGGTCATAGTAATCTTTTGTGTGGAGTGAACATAAGATTACCTCGGATCTGTTTATTCATAGGGATAGGACAGTTGGTCCTTCTTCTGATGTCATCGCCTGATCTCACTAATCCTAACAGGTCTTGGGCCAAAATACGCCAAATCACAGCCCCAAGCACTAACGCCGAAACGTATCTTTCTTTCAATCTACGGAGTAGGGTAACCAGGTGAAGTTGGTGCTCAGGCAACCATGTTCTATAATTGCCTACCTCGCAAACGTGCCCTTCGTCAGACCGGATCAACCACTGATCGCTGCGATAGGGCGCAGAAGTGCAAAGAACATGGACTTCTTCCTTTCTCCATTATCGCCAGCGCCGAACGGCCAGGGTCGATGGCCGTTGCACCCACGGATTATTCTTCAGCCAATTGCGCAATGGTTTCAGCCCCAGAAAGGCACGGAACCACGGCTGGCTTTCCTATGGTAGCCAATACCAGACTGTAGTTCGTCAGAGCTGAAGAGCCAGAGTCACCCCAGGGGAACGCTAATGTCAGATTTCTATTAGAGCCTCCAGACGGTACGTATCTGACTTTAAATGTCACCTTGAGAAGTCATGTTCAGACTCTGAATATTCAACCGTTGCCTGTCCCTTCGGACATCGCGAGGGATTTCGAAGGGATGCCTAGCTATCTTTGGTGCCTGATGTGCCCCATTTCAGTGGTTCATACCTCGAATCCGTATTGACCAGAGCTGTGTGTGCTTCTTATACGGTTCAGTCCTCCATTTGCACGTGCCGTCCTCTGTGTCATTCTGTGTGTGTCATAGCAGGCTTCCACATACTCTTTCACACAGTTAATAACATTGATTCCTCATCTCATTCTTGCCACATCAAGTCTACTACATCTTTCACACCCTGATCCCAGACAACATCCGCCACCAACAAATTTTACTATTCAAAGTCAATCAATTGAACTACTCCGTCAGCCATCATGTGTATACAAGTCATTGAACGCTACGCCGTCTGTCGTTGCCTCTACTACAAACACCAAGTCGATGCATGCTCAAACTACCGTCGTCGTGGTCACGACGTACAGACAAGAGAAGTCTTAGTCGGCTACACATGTCCAAAGCATTCGACCACCGGCTCTCAACCTGGACGATACTATGACGATTATCCAGACTCTGGCTATGCGAGCGGCAGTCATCGTAGCGGAGGACGCAACGCCGATGGAAGTTTTCGTCGATAATGGAAGCAATTTTTGGACAGCATGGAGGTTCTGGAGGACCACGCAAAGTGGAGCTGCCCGGCAAGCTTGCAGTGAGGAAAGAAGATGGCGATCGGCCATGAGAGCATCATCAAGCGCCTATGGGGCGCTGTGCGCCCCTCCTTAGGACTGTAAGATTATACATCGTCTACGAATCGTGCCTTACCGAATCCCTGCGCTTTGCATTTCCTTGCGGACTTCGACGACCATGTAGCTGCGCTCTACGGCCGTTGCACACGACTTACTGTCTCTCATCTCACGATTTTTGGGGGGAATCACTGACTGGGTCAGAAGACTATGCCAAGAGGAGGACTGGGGAGGACGATGCGGGGCTGGTACCTCAGTAAAGGGGCGTTTTCATGAGCAATGCATATGATCGAACCGTTATGCAGGCATGACTGATATGTACATCAGGGAGGGTTGGCATTGGGCATTGGCATTGGCATTGGCATTGGCGGGTTGGCAGGCATCATCTGAGCTATCCATATCTGCAATTGAGTCATTATTGACTGTTTTCGATACCATCTACACCGTTGAGCCCCAAGGCATCCAAGCTGCAGGCAGCAACCACCTTTAGTATAGGACATTGCAGAAGCGAGTACGAGCAATTAAAGACTCATGTATCGTATTTAACAACTCAATTTACATCATTGCACGTCACTTGTTTCAGTGTTAGCAACAACCTTTGCGAGAAGTGACTCAAGTGTAGCCTTCTAGAGTCGCGGATGTTTAGCCAATCAACAAGAGGCCGATTGATCGATGAGGTCTCAGCCCTATTCCGCGCGGTTACCTCCCCATTGGCAATGTTGACCCCTCTCACCCTCTTCCCACTGCACACATTACAATAAGGAGAACCAGAGATTGTCCTGCTGCTCTAAATTACGCTCATACCTTTCCATTGATCGAGTGATTTTTCTGTAACCCTGCCTATGCTCGTACCTTTACCCATTGTTCTGAAAGCTGCCTTTTGATCTCGCGCTTTGTGCATGTATCTAGCACAATGCATCAGTCCCGGGCTTTGCAGAATTTCTTACCTTGGATACTTTTGATTGCTGGCTTTTACTTCCTCTTCCCGGTCTTTGTGCGCATTTTCCAAACCTGCTTCCATGCACCTTCAACAATGTTAGCTTCACTAAGAGGCTAGCGCTTGGCGTTGGGAACGGGTTTGTGAAGTCATGTGTTTGTTTTGGTATTGTTGTAATGGTGCACCGCTTTTCATGTCCTATGAGAGTTTCTAGCGAATGATTGTCATGGCACTGTATTCATCCTCTGAGGATTCTGTCCACGCTGCATTTCGGCTGCTTCCCGCCAAGCGTGCATTCCTTGTTGGCATGGGCAACTTGTCTCAAAGCCAGCTGCAAACAGCCTTGGGCTCAGCTAAATGCTCTTTGTAACACTAAAATCTAAGTCTTTTTTGGGATCCTTTGACTGAATGCGGACAGACACTTTGTGACAACAGTTCCTCGCAATTACAAAAATGTCCGCATCTTCTACTTCCATTTCACGACCATATCCCGAACGCTCGAGCGCGGGACAGTTCAAGGATGGCTACCGGCGAAGCAACCGAGTCTTTGCCTCCAGTTGCCGACGATCAAAAGCAATCTCTTGCTCCAGATATCGACATGCCGGACGCTGCCCCAGAAAACTCTCCACCAGATGTTGTTGCAAATGCGCCCAAAACTTCCTCGCAAAGTTCTAGTAGCTCATCCTTTTACGCTGAGTCCGAAACATCGACACTGAAATATAGCCAAACACCCTTCGAAGAGCACAAAAACCAAGTTCAGCAATTATGCCACCTTCTATGGTCGCCATCTCCCCGTACCAGTGCACCATCTCACTTTGCGAAGGAGATTCGAAGTTCCTCCAGTAGCCGGATCCTGGCCGCATTGCGGAAGAGAAAAGTGACACCAGCGCCGGAGCTGAAGGCTCCTTCAAAACAATTTCTGATAGAACGCATGAGGGGCGGCAGCTACAACCGAGTCACCGGCATCACTATCCTCGACTCAAATGGCAAGGAAGAAGATCGCCTTGTCCTCAGAGTTCCACGCTTCGCGTGGGACTCTACGCCAGAGCGTGAGGTAGCGATACTCCGTTACGTACGCAAGTACACTTCGATCCCTATTCCAGAAGTCACAGCGGTTGACTACACCAGCAATAACTTGCTGAAGGATCCCTACGTTGTTCAAAAGCGTGTTCCTGGCATGAACCTATGGGCAGCTAAGCAAGAAAGGGAGATAACCACCAAAGAGTGGTGCACCGTGGCACGAGAGGTCGGCCGCACAATGCTTGAACTGCAGAAGCTCACCAACCCTACCCCTGGATTTGTTGAACCTTCTTCGAACGGGGACGGAAGCTATTCGTTCTCCGTGGTTCCTTTCGACATTAGATCTGCACGTGACCCTGATTGGAAGAAAAAGGCAGCCGCAGTGACTGCAGAGAAGAAGGCCTCCGTCTTGGAACTCTACAAGGAGAGCACCTTCCAATTTCTTATCACACAATTTGGACGATGGATGGCGGATGAATTGAACTTTAGACCAGGAGACATTCTCCACTGGGACTATATGTATCGTCTTGCAGAGGTTGCGGCTCAAATGGATAAGATGTGCTTTTTAGGTGACGATATCAACTGCCTAGCTCATTTAGACCTTGCGGGTCGCAACATCATGGTGGACTTCCCTCCAGGTGAGCCGCTCAAAATCACCGGGTATCTCGATTGGGACAGTGCGGTATTTGCTCCAAGGTTCGTCAGTTGCGCTCCGCCATGGTGGTTATGGCAGGACGACGATGACGAAACCGACTACCAAGAAGATGAGAGCAAGGCCAATGAGACACCTGCACAGCCCCACAAGCAGGAAATCAAGCGCGCTTTCGAGGAGACTGTAGGGGAGGATTTTCTCACTTACGCTTATAAACCACATTTTCAATTGGCAAGAAAGCTGTTCCACATCGCCAAACATGGGAACACTGATTCTGGGCAGCTTCAAATGGTTCAAGACTTCTTGGACGATTGGGCAGTCTTCCGTGACAAGGAAATGGAGAAATTGAGAGAGGACGATCCTTCGGACATAGAAGACTTCCAGGAATGCGAGGGCCCTTGATTATGGGGTCTGCCAAGTAGAAGTAAAGGAGTAAGGATGCTCAAAAACGTTATCAAGTAAATTTCAATACATTGTTTGCATGCAGCAGAAAGGCCATAAGATGACTCCATGAACGATGACCGTGCTGAATACGGTTCCCTTTGTCGAATGCGAGATATCATGTATTGACCCTAAGCTCCTAGCGGGACCCTCGTGTCTTAATGCAGTAGTTCAGTACAAAGGCGAATCGCCTTTGTTCTCGCTCGAGTATCTCAGTCGAACAGGATGAGCCCCCCAGCCATGGAACCCTTACGAATCGTTCACAGCTCGAAAGCACTGCTTTATGCACTGAAATTGAACGTGCATCTTCTGCTATACCGCCTCATCTATTGCTCTCACTAGCTCTAGTCAGATCGAGCACTTGCCTCCAGACAATGGGCCATGATACTAAAGCAACCAATGGCGGGACTAAGCACCACTGCCCAGGAGCGAAGATCGGTGTCTATCAAAAGATGGGGCCCTGTCGCCCCGATCCAAGGGGGACGATGTGCACCACACATGAAGTCTATTGCAGCAACCCCAAATGCAGATGGATCCACCTCAGTCGCCAAGTATGTGCTCGTTGCGCCAGACCGAAGGTAAAAATCCGCAAAATATACATGTACCGCCTCGTTCCTAACCCTTATAATTCAGGGTCACGAGAGAGAGACACAAAGGGCATATTCATTTGAGAGAGAGCAGGAGGTGCATGACTCCCGTTTCGCGACCAAGGGTCGGAAGAAATGAACGAGGAGACAGGTTCTGCAGGAGTTAATGTTCCGCCGAAATGCGACGTCCTCACCAGCAAAGATATCTGTCTGTGCACCAGTCCAGGCCAGACGTTCTACACATTGTAACGCGCTCGACTTCTGGAATTTGGATCTCACACTCTTTTGGTCTCCTCGTCGTTTGGTATATTGAACAATGTATTGTACTTGATATGAGTAGTGGTCGACGAGAGCATTGTCGGTTTGAATAAGGGAATATATTTGTAGCGAACTTCATACACACTCTCTTAGTGCATGTATCTATAGTAGATCTCAGATTTGTTTGCCTCTCGTTACGTTGAGTAAAGTGGCAATTAGCGGTCATTTCCTACAGAAAAGCCATTATGTCAGTAGCACCCTGAGTGTGTTTTTGGATGTTAGCAGATGATCACATGAATTCTACTGGCTTACCCAGCATCGATCTTATGATGCTTGCGATTGACGAGCATTGATCAAAGGCTAATGCTCGGAATCCCTGAGCTAATGAAATAGAACGAATGCAGAGTGCAAGTACCAACTCAGAAATGATCTTATATATGTATTTACAACGTCAACGTACCGTAAGCACGGGAGTTGCTGGGGTTTTGTTGGTAGTAAGTCCCTGACGTCTACCGTTGATTTTCGGACATCAACCTGCAAGACCCGCGAGATGTATGACATTCATATGGTAAATAGCTATGCGAGGCGGTGATGCATGTAGTTCTAGAGTGCTGTTGCCATTTTGAGAATGGTAGTAGTAAGAGGAAAGGTATTCGCCAGATCTATCAGGTAGGACCGCGCTAGCTGTCCCCTTATTTTAGGGCTTACGCTTTCTTAGCCCTAAAGATTCCTTTTCATCCCAACTTCTTGCCTTTGAGTATAAGATCAATACGCTTGCTCATTGGTCGTGCTTAGGTATAGTGTTGTTGTCCAGGGTCATCTCCATGCGGGATAGAATCATTAGAATTGTTATGCGCGCTGATAGCTCAGCTGGAGCATGGGCTGGTCATGGGGAACAAGGGTCTAATTAATGACGACTCCAGCATCGCGAGAGAAGAGACCCAAGTCGGTTTCTTTATCTAACTCTACCCCTGGGGCTCAAATATGTCCCAATTCGCCGTCTCGCCAGCCACTGCCGGCGACCTTCCAGCCATCGCAGGAATCGCCCAAGATGCTTTCAAGGATTCCCCGAACACCGTATCCTACTGGATGTTGCCGCGAGAGAACGAAGCAGCCGTATATGAATGGCGGTTACGTCGTGCGGAGGAAAACTTTCACAATGACCCTACGTCTTCCTTCATCAAATGCGCTGACACTGCAACGGACAAGATTGTTGCGTTTGCAATTTGGGAAAAGCCTTATCCGTTGAACATCGGGGAAGAAAAAGCTAAGCCACAGCGGAATGGGAAGGAGAAGAGAAGCGATGACGATGAATTGCCGGAGGGTACCAATGCTGCGCTCTTGCACGACCTTGACGCACAAACAGCGAGGATGAGAGGGAAATACGTAAATAGAGAGGAAGACTATGGTGCGTAAATTCCAGGTCGCCATTTGAGTGAGGATACCATAGGCTGACGGAGTGGGCACTAGTATTACGGGCCCTTGCTACACTTCCCCAGTATCAGGGCAAAGGATGTGGTTCAGCACTCCTCCAATGGAGTCTTGAAAAAGTCGATGCTGACGGCAGGAGAGTTTTCCTAGAAGCTACGCCACAAGGACACTCGTTGTATGCCAAATTTGGGTGGAAGGATGTCGATGAGATGGTATTTGATCTCAATGCCTTTGGATTTAAGAATGGCCATGTGCAGAAAATCATTTGCATGATAAGGGATGCAACGAAGTAGAGGCAATCTCTACAGCAGTGTGGAACTGAACTCAGATGCCCAACCTTTACTATAAGCTATGGAATCTTCATCAAACTTGCGTGAGTCGCTCATCCTTCGAATGCAAATGATCATACATTGGAGGCTAAAAAACAGCTAGCGCCATAAACAGCACAGTCGTTCTTGGAAGCTCGTCCCGTCACTATCCTTACGATTAAGCAACGTATTAAGTTCCATCGTACAACACTGATCGTATCTTAGCGAGTGCTCAATAATTGCATTCGTTGAGTCAAATCCCACATCTGTCATCAACAAATTTAAGCCCCAGAAGAGATGAATTGCGTCCTGCTAGGGAATTGGAGACGCGGTTCTGCCCCAAGATCACGTTCTGCAGAATCGCTGCAACGTGTCATGAGAACTAAATATTTGTTCAGTTCTTATGTAATTGCACCGCTCTATTCCCACACCGAGTCTATCAAACACCAAATGCTGGTACAAATATATGATACATTTCTCGCATATACATATACCCCTTTCACGCCGGTGAATGCGACTGTTCTTGAAAATCATGCAGTCGGCGATGCCCGCGCTCCTACCGGCGCCCCAAGCCTTCTCTTCGTAAACGCTCGACCCATGGCGTCTCTTACTTCCGGATCATTTCTAATGGTATTATTAACCAACCAATCCTTTATCCGGCCCCTAAGCTCCTTTGTCCCCGCTTCATCGCCAAAAAAAGGCGTGGTTTCCATCGCTATCAGCCTGCTTGCTTCCGCCTCCGTTGTTTTAGCAATGTTCTCCAACCTTGCCAACTGCTGCAAGTCGTGAGGCGAGCTTGCTGTAGTCGATATGGGTGGTGATTGAGGGAATAAGTTACCCAATTGTCCGAGGGCGATGAAGAGAGTGAATGTTGCTTTTCGCGCGAGGATGATGAGTTGGAAAGGGAGAAGAGGCGCGTGGTGCGTGAGTGTGGTGAGGATCGGATTGAGAATCTTTGTGAGCATGGGGGTGAAGTAGGGACGAGTCAGGGTGTGGTACTCGAGAGTGAAGAGGGCGGTCAGGGCGAAATATCTCCAGAATCGACCCCACTGGAGATAGCTCGTAAAGCTCAGGATCACGAGGAAGGAAACAGCGCCGAGGTATAAAGGAAGGGCGGATGCTTGCATGCCTGCAAGGAGGTAATCACGGTACGTCTTGCAGTGTTGCCATTTTAAAACGTCGGGACCGAAGCGCTCATACGCAAGTCTTTTGATAGGATCAGAAAGAGTATCTTGCGCGCTCTTCAGATTCACGAAATGGTTTTCTGCAGCTGAGTGTGCTATGGGATCTTCCGTTGAGATCTTGTCTGGATGGTATAGTGCAGCTAATCTTCTAAAGCGGGATTTGATGGCCTTCTCTCCTGCGTCTGGTGAAAGCCCAAGGTCCTGGTAGAAGTCACCCTTCTGTTGAACCCAATAGTCTGCTTCATATAATGTGTAGAGAAGGTAGGCGAGGATCACTGTCATATGTATTCGTTGCCGATGCTTCTGGTATCTTGGAGATCCGGGCTGGGGCTTGGGCTCGCCGGCGCGAATAGTTATGCCATAGTAGATTGACTGTAGCCATCCTGTGACAAGCTGCCATTCGGTCAGTCAGCAAGTCTCGGTGCGTCGCAACGGGATTGTGGGTTAACATACGCCTGGTAAGAACGCCCAACCCGCATATGATATTATGGCAGCAGACATTCTAGCCGTATACTCATCATAAAAGCGAAATACGGAATGTAAGGAGCGTGAGGGTTGGAATCTGTCCTTCGTGTGCTGGGCATTGTTTCAGGTGGCCCGCCAAGATATGCGCATGAAACTTAGGCTTTAAGATGTTATCTCCGTAACCGTAAAAGCTCGAACTTTTACCATTTGTGAAAGTTCACGGATTCAAACGGTCCAGCGATGTCAATGGAAATTGATAGCCCACAGCTTCTGAAGCCCAAGAAGCACAAGAAATCGAAAGACAAAGACGTTGAGCAGAGTGAGAAGAAACGCAAGCGACATACTTCAGACGAGCCTACCGCAACCTCCCCGAAGAAACTTAAGAACAAACACCGGTCAAAATCATCTATAGCTCAAGAAGCCGCTGCAGTTTCGCCTGAGCGCTCAATCGACTCGCCATTCTACGAGCAGACATACTCATTATATCTTCCACTACCACCAATTTCCCAACGTCATGCCCTACAAGGCCTCTGCGCTGAGCATCTATCTCCTCTCATCCTTACGTACTACCCTCCTTTCCATGGAGTCATGATCTCGTACAGCCATCCACGGCTCTCTACTGATCCCGATGTCGAGGAATCAAAGCCGGCCTATGCGAAGTCAATTGACGAATATGCACCCAGCTTCATCTGGCTTACGGCTGAGTTCCTTGTCTTCAAGCCCACAAAAGGCACCCTGATAGAAGGCTATGTGAATTTGCAAAATGAGAGCAATCTGGGTCTGGTGTGCTGGAATTTTTTCAATGCCAGTATTGGGAGGAAGAGGCTTCCAAAGGGGTGGAAATGGATTGCTGGAGGTATGAAGCCAACTACTAGGCGGAAATTGAAGAAAGCTGCGGAAAGTGCGGAAACAGATTCAGAGGAGGATGAGACAAATGAGAAGGAAGCAGAAGATACGCCTGAGGAAACACAGGGCTATTTCCAGGACGTGAATGGCCGGAAGGTCGAGGGCCTTGTAAGGTTTACAGTCAAGGATGTAGAAACGTCAAGGAGTATGGACCGCGATACTAGCTTCCTGAGTCTCGAGGGAACTATGCTCAATGACGAGGAAGAACGGGATTTACAGGAACAAGAAGCTATGAGGATACCACAGAGGCGAAGGAGGGAGGTCAATGGAATCAGCGAGCCGAGGAACGCCATGTCAGGAGCATTGATGAACGGATATGACGGTGCAATGGATATAGATAGCACGCCAAGTGTCAAACATAGAGCAAAATATTAGGTCTATCTACAATCGAAATTGTGTGGTATTTTTATGTCCCCTGCAGAGACCGAGTGATTCACTTATAGTAGGAAATATGTATTTTTTGTAGTTGCCAATCCAATAATGCGTAAAAGCTCAATCTGGGGTAAGCTAAGCGAATCGCGGCGTCTCGAGTTTACCCCAACTCCCACGCGCTTCTCCCTCCGCATCCACCCCCACGACTTCCTAAAAAATGGGTGAACCTACTCTATAGCTATGAGGCTTCGATTGACGGTCCAGAGGCATGGCCTTCCACCAGTACGATTACTGTGGACAGCGGGGCATATTCTACCTGCTCCATACGCTGCTGCTGGGAACAGCATCACGATTTCCCAATTTGTAGAACAAGTTAATGACATAATACCTTTGGAATCTGATGACTGGGGGCTGGAGGATTATGCTGTGGAAGTTAGGGGCTTCGAGTGTCTACACTTCTCCGAGGTTGCTCAAGTGCTTAAGGAAGACGACGAGGTTTGGTAAGTGATGAAATGAGTATTGGTCCAGATATTACGAACAGAAGGCTAAGTTTGGAACAGCATAAGACCTCTTCAGACAGCAGACATTCGTATCCGAAGGATTTCAGGCCGCCATCAGATCTCCTCAGATGGCAAACACCTAATTGATGGCGTGGCTTTTGGACGACAATTTCTACGGGTAGTAGACAGACCAGCAATCAGAATACCCCCAAGGAAACGAAGACGGCTGACGTATGGTGAGGATGAGGAGGAGGGTTTCGATGAGCAAGGGCGAGTCAATGACCGGCAGATCGTAGTTATGGCTGGCTTTGATGATGCGGACGAGGCTACGGCGGGCGATGAAAGCGACGACGACGACGACTTTGCTCCTGATGATGAAGACGACGAGGATCTGCATGCAGAGCTCAATGACTTGCAGATGGACTCCAATGTCGATGTGCAGGGAGGTGAGGATGGGACGGTTGAAGATATTCAAAGCAAGAGTAAATCAAATGCGTGGTCTCAACGAGCCGCCAGAGGCTTAGGCTTACTTGCACTTGTGGACGAAAATGGTCGTCCTTTTCCTAGAGAATATGAAAACCCTTTGCTGGACAAGTACAACCAGGATGAGCCATCTCCTGGGGTATCTGCACTCAGGATCAGAAAGCGTGGTTCAGCCAAGGTTGCTCAGAGTAACGGCGAGCATGCATTACATGGCGCCTACGAATCATCTGCAAGTTCAACACGCATGAGTAGGCGGAGCTCAGCAGGCAGCAATAAGAGTGTTCGTTTTGACGATGCAGAAGTCGAGACACCTGCAACCGTACGAGAATACGAGGATTCAGACGAAGACGATGATAGCGATTTTGAAATCACTGGGATAAATGAGTCCGACAAAGAGAATGCTGAACCACGGTCTGACGAGAGTGATACGAGCGATGTAAGTATGGTCTCTTACTTCTAAACTTAGGTGTCAATCT
This sequence comes from Cladonia metacorallifera KoLRI002260, assembly GCA_000482085.2. NCBI lineage: Eukaryota > Fungi > Ascomycota > Lecanoromycetes > Lecanorales > Cladoniaceae > Cladonia > Cladonia metacorallifera. Next base: position 1,170,897 of record KI911110.1, read on the forward strand.
TAGGCGAGATCAAGGAGCGTATGCTTTTGCGTGAAAAAAGATCATTTGCTGACGATTTCCTAGGATTCATATGATAGCTCAGACTCAAGCTCGTCTGCATTCTCAGAGCCCCAGCCATCCGACAGTGAAGAGACATCTTCCTCTGGAACGTCGTCAAGTGATACGAGTTCGGATTCAGAGCCAGAGCAACGGACAAGCAAGCCCACTAAGCAAGCATCTGGTAGCGCCCAGACTTCTTCATCGGGCTCTTCTTCTAGCGACGGCGATTCTGGTTTGAATCCACTAGGGGAAAGACAATCCAAGGCAGAAGCCTCGAGGTCGGGAAGTCAAAAAATAGTCGAATGCAAGGCGTCTCAAAAACATCCGCGGTCTTCAGAGGATTCTACGCTCAAGACTACTAAAGAAAAGCCAAAGAACTTGCCCTCCGCCGTCACCAAAGATGTACCGCCCGGGGAGGGAGCGCAAAGAACCAGGACACGCAATCAGCGGAGAAAAGAGAGTAAGAGATTGGCGTACCTGAAGAGCCAGGGGCTCCTCCCCTTTGATGCAACCAAAGAAGACCTCAAATTCGTCCAGGGCGACAATAAGATGGAGAAGATTGATAACTTGATGGTTGCGAAGCCATCACTAAACGAGGCCGTCGGACCTGGCTCTGAATTTGAAGCGAGGAAGCAGGCTCTGCTTGACTCGATCAATTCTGGGGGCATCGACGTTACTCGAGCGCAAGGCAAAAAAGTGTCGCAGACAGATAGACAAACTCCGGCTGGTAATGATGCCATGGAAATTGAGGGTCCGGGCTCCCCCAGAATTCATCATGACGAAGCAATGGATGATGCGCCAACAAATGCGAGTATGACCGGAGATATGGACAGGGGACACGTGCAGGCGCAAACAGCTACCAAATCCCCTGTTACAGAACTCCAAACGAAACCGGAGGGGTGTCCTTCATCTATGTCTGAGCCTCGTCGATCTAGACTCGATCTCTCCAGCACAAAACGCATGCTGTTCGGTTCTTTGGGTCTGCGAACACCGAAGACTAAGGAAGACGAGACGAAAATGCGAGAACAACTCATGAAGGACGCGAAACCGATGAGGAATCCTCGGCTTGAAAAAGAGGACGAGCCCGGGCTTGATGTTGAAGCAGCTTCCGCAGACGACAGCTGGAAGGATAAAATTGATCTCAAGGCTGTAGAATGCTGCCACGACGGAATTGAGCTTAGCACGCCTCCATTTCCTTTCGTACAAAGATGGGACCCACAGCAGCAAGGAGGTTATTCTTACAGAAACACCAAGAAGCGGAAACAGAAAAAGAGCAAACGCAATGATAACAACTACTACGAAGAAAGTCCGTATCAAAGCTCACAAAGTAAAATAGCGCGCCATGGTGAGTTTGATACACCTAGCCACGCATCCGTACATAACGATATTATTATGAATAGTGGTATAGAGTCCGGAGATCTTGAACAGGAGGCATTGCACGATGAGAGCTTTGAGGACTCGCTCAGAGTTACCGAGCAACTACAACGTGAGACTCAAGAACGGACACTCGTCGAGGCTGAGGAAGCAACAGACCTACCATCCCTGCCCAAAGATCCAAGCACATGCCAAGTACTGACCCCAGGCGCAGCTACAACCGGTACAGTCATCGCCTTCAAACAATTCGAAATGTCGGCAAACACCAACTGGCAGCCTAGAATATCCGAATACCGGACAGCTATCATCAGAGAGGTGTTGGACGAAGGCTCGCTGCAGATTGAATTAGCCAAACGGGACCAGCCAGGAAAAGACAATCAATACGATGACCTGACTGGAGAAAGGATTTACGGAAAGTTCGAGATGCCCGGCTATGATGAGGAAGATGACAATATCAATGCTGGCCAGATAACGATCCCGTTCGAAGAGCTAATCGACCCTATAGTCGTGCCAAACGCCCCAGAACATCATCTCAAGAGCGAAAGTCCCAGGGAATCGACTGTGGAACATGGTGATCAAGACAATATGGATCATGAGGAAAGCATTCAGCCCAACGAGATCGAAAACTCGAAGAATGAGCATGGCAATGATGATTCTCGGGGAAGTAGCGGGGAGATTCAGGCCAAAGATCATAGTATTTCTCGAGAGGGATATACTGAGTCTCTCACCTTGAGAGGAAAGCATGATGCGGCGAGTCAGCAAAGTGCTGGCTTTGATGGTGCAGGAGAAGTCATTGAAGATCAGGCGGTTATGCCAAGCGAAGAAGCTCGACAAGAAATTTCCGAATTGATTAGAGATGCCGGCTGGCGCTCAAGTCTCGGCCCAGGGGTCAATGGGAGCCTGACTGCCCGTCAAGACGATGATGTCTCAGCTAAGGACGAGCAGGCACCTGCAGATTCTCCATCACCTCGGTTCCAGGGCTTCGGCTCCAGCCCACCGTACAGTGGAATCGATATCCCGTCCTCGCCTTTGCGAGCTGACATCCAAGATGCAAGGCCAGAATACAATTCAGAGTTGAAGGTGGCTGACAGCGTTCCGCCTACTGATAACATCGATTCCGACGCGCCGTCTATGGTTCTAGACAGTAAATTGACTATTGAATACCCGGACCTACCGCAGCTAGGCGACGACAGCGACCTCTTCCATGAAGAAGCCCAGCATCGCTCAAATCCTCATAATATTGACCACGACCCCTTATCCCAAGATCTCTCCTCCTTGAACGACATGAACCAATCACCCACATTGAGCACTCGCTCCCGCACACGACTCTCTCAGGAAAGCTACTCCCCAAAGTTATCCAAAACCCTCAACAACTCTTCCGACGAGGAATTCCCACCCCTCTTCTCCCAAGCCTTCGAAGCCCGCATGTCCCAAGATGTGGAAATCAAAAACGAATTCTCCTCCCAAGAACTCTCCATCTCACCTCCCACCAAACGCAAATCCAAAGCCAAGCCCAAACCCAACGGCACACGCAGCTCCTCCCAACGGGAATCCAAGCGTGACCAGAGACCCAATGGCAAATTGTCCGGTCTCGACGATGATGATAACGACGACAGCAATAACGACGAAACCGATACGCCCCGGCCTTCACAGCCCCCTTCTGGCTCTGCAATCGTCGATCTGACGATCTCGAGTGATCCACCACATACCATCTATGAAGACGATGACGATGATAGTTTTGTACTGCCGAGCGGCCCAGGGTGGGTGAAGAAGGGGAGGAGCAGTGGTGGGCCGAGGAATGTGCCCGCGAAGGCGAATTCAGGGAGGAGGAAGACGGCTAGTAGATAGGGAAATGCTATAATGTTAAGTTGCTTCGGTTTGGTTGCTTTGAGATGTTTTGGTTGGGGGGGGGGAGATATTATTCAGACTCAGCTGGCATCATCACTGGCTTAGCATCTTGTGCTGTGGCGATATCGCTCCATGACTATGTAACAAGCTGGAAGAAGTACGTGCGCGTTTGCTAGGTAGTTGCGCAGTGGATGAGCGAGTAGATACCCAACAAATCGGATTCATTTATTCATTACTACAAAGAGAAGTCCCTGCAAAGAGGCTTAGTGATATTGTAATTATCTTGATAAGGGCTCTAAAGACCGCTTCGAGCACTTTGTGGTGGCAAAACGTGTGGAAACTGTATCCGTCAGAGACTGGAGTGGTGTTATGAGCAATTTGATAATTCTCGTGTTTCAGCTTCGCAGCATTGGATGGATGGCGCGGTGGTAGATACAATCTGCTGTTAGTAAGAAAGAATATCACTCTCCGGTTCGCGTAACAGAGGTGGCGAGCTCCTGGATTGGATGTACGAGGCTTGGGAAGAACTACGTAGCAAAGCAAAACACTTTATTTTCATGCAAAATAGCAGATTGGTCACCGCGTTGATCTCGTAAAAGCCGTGGCAATCGTAATATCATACTGCGACGCTGCGACCAGATACAATGGTCTCCTGCCATGCTCCAAGCAAGCCCTCAAACTCCGTAAGGAGTCCCCAGCCAACATGAATGACCATTCACCACCTAGCCCGAGCTCCACCCCTTAAATTCTCTTTCCATAAACAGCAAACGCTCCTCGCCTCACACCACGCCTTGACCTGTTCTGGCGAGACCTCATTGTCTTCACCAATTCGATTCAGCCCTTCTGCGTTCAACCACGCCGTCAAATCTTCCAATACAATTGGCTCGTACAAAAGCATCTTTTGGTGGAATGTGAGATTATCAGGATCATAGCTTGGCGGGAAAGATGTGATAGCTTTGGTGACTTCCGCGAAAAGTCGGGCTTCGTTTGCCTTGGAGTTAGCCGTATTGGTACTATCAGTAGACGTGCTGATGGTTTGACTAAGCGGAAGTTGACTGGGTGGTTTGCTTCGAGACCGTCTGCGTGGTGGAGATGGCGTGGGCGGGCTTGAATCGTATATTTCGTCGGCAGGTAAGGCTGCTACTGTTGCTGTAGCATTAGACCGGTCTGGCGAGGTTACTTTACGTTTTCTCTTTGTGGGGGTTGAGGTTGAATTCGTGTCCTTCCTTGGCCGGCCTCGGGGCTTTTTCAGAGGTGTATCGGCTACTTCTCCTGGAGTTGGTATTAATGCGGCGGCGACTTTAGGAGGCCTTCCTTTCTTTTTGGCTGGGCTCTTTTGTTCAGAATTCTTATTCATTGCGTCGATATTGCGGGTAGCAGGCTGACTAGTATTGGCGTTCGTTGGGACCTCCTGAAGAGCCATCGAGACTTTGCTTTCCCAACATCTTTCTAAAAGCACGATCATCGCTTCCCTCTTCTTGATAGATTTGAAACCATACGATGCAACTTCCTTGCTCAGCTGGACATCTGTGTAGCCCTTATAATTAGGCATTTGATCTGGTAAAGATTTGACCTGCTTCACTGGAGACCGGGTCTTGGGACGCTTCTTGAGGGCTTTCTCAGCTACAGACCGAGGTAGCGTGAGATCTGGCCCTTGAAGCTGCTGCTGGGGTGTTGGAGAAGCGTCGATGCCGGGCACTGGTGCAGTGGAGGTACCTGCAACTACAACATCGTGTGCACTATCTACTACCGTCTCCTGCTCGGTCTCAAGCAATTCGACACCCTCCAGAGTAGGCGTAGGCTTCGGCAAATTCTTGCATGGTTTTGGTGTAATTGAGAGATCCACGACCTCCGCCTTCAGGAGTTCGCCCTCCAAGCTTCGAGATGCGACTGACCAGAGGTCTTTTGATCGAGTTAGCGCGAGGGAATTATAGGGCTTGTATCTCGCCGAGGATACAGCTAAGAATTTACATTCATCGTCTATGGACCGTGATATAGCTTGTTGAACCTGCTCTATGAAGGATGGAGATTCTTCCCGGGCTAGCTGGCTAGACGTACCAAAGACCAGCTCTTGGTTGCTGGCTGTCTTCATGGCCGACTCGGGGGAAAGTAAGATTCGTTGGGCTTGCTTGTTCGTCTTGTTTGCTTTGGTCGCTGTCCGTTTCGGTTTGGCTGCCTTGGTCATGGACGACTTGCGCGCTGCAATCACAGGGGTTGCGACGGGTTCATCCTGACCGTTCGTTTCAATTCCAGTTGCTACTGCAGGTGGTCCGAAGTACTGCAGTAATGACGATGTTGTCGAATGTTCTACAGGCACAAAAGGTGCCGTTGCCTTTGCTGTGACCGTCTGAGCTTTCTTCTTCGGTGATTTCGTCCGTTGAGCCTTCTCAGCTGGCGGAGGGCCGCTGGTCCCGTTCACGAATTCAATCTTTCGCCGCTTGACTATAGACTCGCCGTCTCCTTTTCGTAATCCCTCAAAGCTAGTTGCCGTGCATTCAACCTTCTGGGCGAAACTGTAATCACCCATCAGCTTGCCAAAGCAAGTGTCTGATGATGCGTTTGCTTCTGGAGTATTAGAAAAGGCAGCTGAGACTGAAAGTCCTTCGAGAGCATCTATGTATTTTGTTGGCTGTACTGTATCTTTCACAGGCGTCCAATCCTTCCTCCTCGGAATAGCCTTTTCTAAGCATAAATCTCGAAAGTCTTCCCGAGCCTGTGCATCCTCGGCTTGCGTACCCATCAACGGTTCGGATGTAGCAGATATGGCTTCCGAGGGCTTTCGCGTGAGTGCACTCGTCTTCTTGGGTTTGAGCACTCCCTTTGGAGCACCAGGTTTCGTAATCTTGCTTTTCTTGATCTTTGTTTGCGCTTGATCACCTTCCGTGCTCTTCTTTTTGTAGCGTTTCTTCGGTGCCAGGGCCTCGTCGTCCCTCTGACAGTCCTCGAAAACCTTAAGTTGAGTGATATTTGCGTTCCTTTGTAAAGCAGCTGCCTGTCCTTCGCGGGAGACTCTTCGCTTTCTGGTTGGTACTTTCTCTGGCATTGATTTCGTGGTCTTGCTCTTGCTGTGGGGGTCATCCTCTTTTCGTAGGCCAGATAATTCTCCAGATTTAAGTCTCTCGAGTCCAGCGGTTGATGCATACTCACTGTTCGGGGTTTTCTGAGGAAGTAGAGAGGACGCGCTTGTGAACCCGACCACTGCATCTGCTGGAATTGGGTTCGCGCTGCTTCCACTTTGGGGGCGAAGGGGCATGCTGGAGAATAGTTGCGACGGCGAGGGTAGACTAGGCGAGGAGGACATGGCTGTAGGCTTCGTATATGCAGGAAGGTTGCCAACGAGAGCGCGAGTTGGCGTAGAGGAAGGCACGAAGGTAGGAGTCGCTGCCATGTTGACAGAGCGCACAATGCGCCGTAAGAAGAGATTGCACGTCAGAATTGATGTCTTACTCACCACCCTGCCTCCCTACCTGCGCTCCTTCGCTAGAAATGAAAGCTTCAAGAGTAAGGTAGGTAATTCATGGACTGTTCGGGCAACTGTATCATAGGTATTGCCACACAAACAATGGCACGTGACAGGAAGGCCAGGTCTTGGCGTTCAGTATTTCCACTGCAGTACGGATACATTAACAGAAGATTATTGACATCGGCATTGATATTAATGATAAGTGTGGTATGATAAGTCTATCGTGTGTCCCGCTTTACGTAGCTCGCATGTAGAATCTTCGCTTCAAACTTAAATCCTACTCTGATGACGAGCAAGAAAGTGGCCAGTAATGATCTAGCGCCTTCTATATCTCAAGATAAATGCAGCCATCGCAACGAGAGACAAAAGCAAAAAGACTGACACATAGGATCGGGATTACTAGAGTACCAGCTGTAGCCCTGGTCGTAGCCATAATGATCGACATCGCTCCACCGAACTCCCTGGTTAGTTTTCCCCAGAGTTCCATGTAATTTTTCGAAACCTGCTAACATAGAAGCCGTATGTCAACCCTTCTAGGGTTACTCTTGAAAACATCCTCAGAACTTTGGTCAAGTGAGAAAGCTTCATATGGCACGGAGACAAATGGCTTCCTTGACATACTCATCCTCCTCATCGTCCTCCTCCTGCTCATCTTAGCGACCCTTGATCGGACGTGTGCCTGTAGCGCGCTTCGAAGCTCTGCATCGGTCGTCCTTATTTAGATAGCGAGCGGTTGTTTCGGTAAGACTTATACCTTCTTTGAAATTACTGTCAGCGCTCGACAGTCACCGCCATAAGACGCGGCGTCAGATTCGTAATGCAGGTGTTTTCCCCCAGTCCTTTTCCTTTTCCGATGCGGCTTTGCAAAGTTTGAAATCTGTTGGAATCGGACACGCCTTCCTGGTCTTTTGCATCGCTTCGATAACTGTCGTTGTTGTCGTGACTATCGCGATGATGGCAACTTCGCTCGGTGGCCCTAGATCGAATTTCTCAATTAATTTTAGTCGTCATGATAAGTGTCTTCATCGCCAGTCGGCCATGGCACAGATCATACTCTCTCCACATGATTCGCGAGTATTCGTGATCTCCCTTGGAATTGGAATGAGCCTCGATGGTGTGGCGATATAAAGTGCGCGTTGACATGGCAGCCGTGGGTGGGATTGAGGAGTGCTGTTGCTTCACCAATCTCGCGCCCATGCTCCGAAATGTTCTTTCTCAGACAGCTTCCACAGATAGTACTAGCACTTCTTCAACTGTGTACCTCATTTACGTTTGTACTATCATGACGTCTCCCTAGCAAAAAATCGACATAGTCTAGTCGTCGACCTCGGGCAAACCCTAGAGCATCTTGTACCAAGCCGTAAGATAAGCCGCCAATCAACCCCACCTTTGAAGTACGCGCTGCTGTAGGAAGAGGAAATCGATCTGTTCCAGTCCTGATCAGCTGATATCCTCATTCAAAATTGGGCTCCTTAATGGAGCACGTACTCCAAGCGCTGAATCCCCCAGAAATGCTCAGGCCCGCTACGACCGTAGAGATGAAGTCCTTCGTCCCCCTCAGACGGTCAACAGCCTCTTCTATCAAGAAGAAAGCCCCAGTCCAGAAGCTGATTTTGAGACCCATTTTCATGCCCTCCTTGATACCTCCAAGCATAGCGTGGTAATTCTTGCTCTTGTGGTATAGATACCACCCTGTGGACGTGGTGGGGAATCTATGGGAATTTTCGGCTCTGAATCGCAGGCCAGCTGTTTTGCTACCGTGTGACAGTCCCAATGCCATGCCTGTAATAAATGCACCCGCGGTGGCAGTAGGGAGCCTGATGAAGAAAGGAATGGACAGACGATTCTCATAGAGTGGCATCGAGGAGGACAGAGAGCTGCCGACCTTTGGGGAGCTAGCTAGGCTTACTTTGTCATCCATGAGGGTAGCACAATGCTAGTAAAAGCTGTATGAAGTCTGTTCGAAGCTCGAGCGTCGACAAAACTGCCAAGGTGACATACTTTCGGTATCTCGGGCTCCCCCAAATTGGTCCCTTAAGGTGATGCGCGGGGGTCGGGGTTGCCCTAAGGTAAGACACCGGAAACCAGCACTAGCCGGCCCGAGGCTCGTTATTGAAAAGGACATTGAAGGCTTTACCTTCGACATTTCCTTAATTTTCCACCTACATCGGCCTTGCTTGCTCGGCTACTGCCTGTCGGCTTCTCCTTACTATACTATCATCTCCCTTAGGATCTCAATCAGCGCCGAGCATACGCACGAAGCTATGACGATCATAGCTTCGTTTTCAATAGAGGCCCATCCCCACTTAGTACTTCCTATGTGACCGGTCTCTTTATACAGCCCCAACCCTCTTGGCCCTCCCAACTTGGCTTTCGCAGTTCACCCCTCAATCGGTAATCCCTGGTTTTCTCAATCGGCTCTATCCACGATCATGGCTGCTGAGTTACAGCTGCCCAGCCAGTTCGTGTATAGAGACCAAATTACTTGAGGACCCAGTGTCGAGAAGGGTTTCAAGCGACGAGAAGGGCTACAATAATATACATTCGGCCTAAGGCTTCTTCACGTGTACGAATATACCAATAATGACATGCCTTATGGTGAGCTGTTGGGGTGCAGTCTGCTCCACCGCTGGCCAGGGATAAGACCATAACGATGTGTACCGGTCTGATGACATCTCCTGAGTGAGTTCGAGGCGGGCGGTGGGTGTGCATCTTGGGTCGAGCGCGAGTCAGCTGGGTTTCAGGCATTAGCCGTTGCTGATGTGGCCGCCACTCGATCGCGAGGACCGAGTATGTGCACTGCCCAGTGATGTCTGGATCAGGTTCCTGGAGTTGTGTAGCTCTCATATGCCGCTTTGCTGAACCGTCCTTGATCGCACCCGATTGCAGCGGCGAGCCTCGTGCGTATGGCCGTGACGGCTCTAGCTACGCCGACGCTCAGCTTTGCACGATTGGTGGAGGAACAGCGACGAGTCTTCGGGGAACTGGCTGCGAGAGTGCTACCATGCGTCTATGCAACGCGCTCTATGAGGCGAACATTGGTGATAGTGCCACTTAACCGGAAAATTGAATATATTGCGCGGTGTGAAAAGGTCGAGAGTTTACAAATCAGGTGTAGGCTTTTGAGGCCTACGTATCTCTGAACCGAAATGAACTTCGAAGTTCAAATCGTCTATGGAGATCCTTACACAGCGTTGATCAAGTATTATTGCCATATCTAAGCTTCAGCCACTCCGGGGTTCCATCCTTCAACTACCTAATTCTTAATATATCATCATGCGTACGCTAGAGATTTCACAAATGACGGTAAGTAGCTTGAGATTGTAAAAAGCCCGAGGAAAGACTTTCAATCGACGACGCTTCTAAAGACTCCCCCTCAATATCGCAAATATAAAGAGGCTCATGATCACCTTCCGTCTCTTGCTCCCCGTCTATTTCATCTTCATCAGAACCCAAGAATGCTTGGATGCATTCCGTACTACTATCGCTGCCTCGATTGTCCGAGACCGTGAGCCAATAAGATCTTCGCTCGAGCTTCGCTGTGTCAACAGACTTTGTCCAGAAATCAAAGATCACCTTCTGCAAGCGGATTCCATATATATCCTCCCCTGGAACTCGAAAGGTGATCCTGTTGGGTTTTTCCGCGATCAGCCTCAATACCCAAGCTGGTGACAGCTGGCGCTTTAGCAAGCGGAATGGCAAGCTGAGCAGAGTCTTCCGCTGTTTGTTCGCGCGCGCCTTGCTTTTCGGCTCCGAACAGGGTCTGAAGTCCAACGACAAAGTGGACGTCGTTTCCTTCAATCTACTCTTCGATCCACCTCCTCATTGTCTCGTCGCCACAAAGCTCGCGGAACGTGTTCCTAGCTTGATTTAGAGAATATATACGACCCCGTCGTGCGAAGAGACTGTCGTTCTCGGAATGAGCGCGGTTCAAGGATGCCGTGAAGAGTCGTGACAGAAAAATGTCCAGACCACATGACCCTTAAGATTGCGAGTAGACTGAGCAGTCTTCGACTTCTTTAATTGTGACCACATCATCATTGTTGAGCGGAATGGGACTCTGGAGGCTGTTATGATAAGGTTCTTGGATGTTTGGGATGAAATTGCCGAGGCGGATCTCGTTAGTTGCGGAGAATTGAGTGCTGAAAATGCAACGATTCTTCATGGAGACGGGCAGATGCAAACACGGCTTGTCAATCAGATTGCATTGCTTCCCAGGTTTTCCTGCGGTTTGTACTCAACAACGCGCTGTACACGATCAAGGAAAGAAAGAATAAACCCAATCTGGGCCGCGGGGTACGCTGCAAGGCGACGACGCAACCAAGGTAGTAACCGCTACTTTAGGCTAGAAATGGCAATGTCTCAATACGGTATAGAAGGGTGATCAGATGACCAAGGCTGGCGGGGGTCTCGAGTAAGGCGACAAAATCACACCTAGCATTTCAGCGGTGTTCAACCACTGACAAAGACCTCCACTATCCAACCAACCTTTTGGTGTGATCGCAATATTTTGAGGCAGCGCATCGTGGAAATATTCTTGCATTATGGCAGAGCTCAGGCGTGAGCACTTGAGGCGATTTATGCAATTTCAGGCAAGCCGCAGCCCTCAAGATCTGGAGGACGCAATCCAAACCGGAGAAGAGGCTCTTAAGACCATCCCCAAACAATTCCCTTCTTGGAGCGAGGCGGCTTTCAATCACTGCAGCAACTTGAATGACAGGGCGATCAAAGAGGTCTCCGAGGACGACTTATTATCTGTTATCGCGCTTTTACACCAGATCATTGATAATACCACCAATGACCATCCTCAAAGACCAATGCATTTGCGCTTTGTTAGTCTTGCTGCTCTGAACTTGTCCAAGTTGACCGGAAAGCATGACGATCTAGAAGATTCGATCAATTTTGCGAACCAAGCCCTAGCTTCAGCCGGGGAGCAAGACCCTCGACGTGCCATGTTGTTGGCACACTTGAGCAGTTGTCTTAAAGATCGAGCAAAAAAACCTTTATCAAGCTCAGGAAACCCTATCCCAGACTTGGATAAGGCTGTGAGATCAGGACGAGAAGCTCTTGGCTTGGCACAGAAAGATATCTCTAACTATGCTATGATATCGCACGATCTTTCTCAATTGTTGGCATTCTAGTACAGATGCACTCGAAATTTGGAGATGTTGAACGAAGCAATCCGAATTGCCAAAGAATCGCAAGAACTTCACATAAACGATCGCAGACGTCCTTGCGATCTAAACGATCTGGCCATGTGGGTTGACGAGAAGTACCATCACACAAACAATCTCATCGATCTTGTAGATTCTATTAAATTGGGTCGTCAAGCTGTTTCGCTTTCATGCGAGATAGATTCTCAGGATCTGATGGTCAAATTCAATCGAGCTATCTGCCAATTGAACCTCAGCCATAAGCTTGGCACCAAGTTCGATTTGGGAGCTGACGCCGATGAGATCGAGGAGGCAGTGAAGCTCGCGGGTCAGGCACTAGCAGCGGTGCCGAAGAATCATCCGTTGTATGCCAAGATTCTTGATTGTTTGAGCTGTCAACTACAGAGACGTGCAAAACTTCGTCTGCACGAGGATGATCTTCAAAAAGCCAGAGATTTTGCGGAGGAGGCATTCAATCTTGGAGGCGAAGATGTTAGGCAAGCAGGGCTTATTGTACGCAATTTATCACAGATCCTGTACGACGAATCTGAAAGGACAGGGTCTTTATCGACTCTTGAAAGGAGCATATCGCTTCTCGAGGAAGTGCTGGATCCAAACTCTCCTGACTGGATTACCCAATCTGCCAATCTCAGCTCACTCGCTGAAAGATATTGTAAACTCTTCAAAATAACAGGGGTCAGCAAATATATCAACAAAGCCGTGGATCTTCATAGAGAAGTCTTTGACTATACCCCTGAGTATCACGGCGCTCGGCTGGTAGCTCGAATAATGCTCATAGATGTATTTCACACCCGCTATCACATTCTTGAGGCTTGGAGCGATTTGGAAGAAGCCATCAATCTCTCTCGGGGAGAATTACCCCAAGTACCTTATCTACGAAAAAAGATAATGATTGGCCTGGGGCAACTAATGGCTCATAAATTTGATAGATGGGGCAAATTTGAGGACCTCGATGAGGCGATTAGTATTATGCGCAAGGGGAACTCCACACTGGAACTATGCAGCAGGTTAATGGTGAGCTTCCACAGGAGAGGACATTGTCATGACCTTCAAGAGGCTACTGACAAGTTGCGAGAGGCATTGAAAAGCGAAGTGGACCCTTCCCTTAAAGTTGCTTATCAGCTTGGTCTGGCGCGCGCACTGAGTGAAAGCCTGGAGTGGGATGACTCGTCGTCAGCTGACAAATGGGAAGAGGTGGTACAAGGTGGGAGGGATTTATTATCCACACTACCAAAAGACCACCCCGGAATATCTATTCTGCTTCAAGACTTGGCTCAAGTTGTGCAGAAACTACCACGACAGTGTGGAGAGTCATCAGCTTGGGAAAAGCTTCGGCGGGAGTACTACGAGGAAGCTCTGAACATTTCCACTGCACCACCATTGCATCGGATCCATGCTGGGATGCATCTCTTCCATATGTATAAAAAGGTGGGGGAGTTGAGAGAAGCGCGCGATTTATCGGAGTTCATTACTTACGAGTTGTTGCCAAGATTAAGTCTTCGGTTGCTTCCTCGTCGCGATCAGCAATTCGTCGTCCAGCGGTTAACGGAAATAGCCTTCCTCTCAGTCGGAGCTGTGCTGCAAGATGGTGGTTCCGCGTATGAGGCAATAAAATTGTTGGAAGCAGGTCGCACCATGATCGCCAACTTGACCATTGTTTCGCACCGCGATGCGTCAGAATTAGCCAAGATCGACACGCAGCTTCATGATGAATACGTCCGTCTATGTAATCGTGTCTCGGCGCCATTCCACGAAGGGTTGGCTAACGAGGGGAGGCAAGACTGCGTTACTCTTCAAAATGTCATGGATGGAGAGCGTCCTTTTATGTACTCGATAACCTCCTCAAAGATTGGTGAATATGCCCGCCTTATCGAGCGGGTAGATATTGTTGAAAAAGAGCTCCACACGACACCTGGCTTTGATCGGTTCTTCTCGCCGTGGGAGGCCGACTCGTTGAAGCAGCTTGCCAGTGAAGGCTCTATTGTGTTATTCAATACAACTAATGGTCGAAGCGACGCGCTTCTTATCACGAACCAAGACATAACTCATTTACCACTCAATTCTATCGATTTTAACGACCTTGAAACCAAAATGAACAGACTTATGGGTAAGGGAAAGCTTGCTGTTGGGCCAATGAGCACAAAAGCACGCCGTCAGCAGGAGCTTCAAGAGATTTTGAAGTGGTTGTGGGAAGCGGCAGTGAAACCCGTTCTGACGGACTTGAAATTAATCACAGATAGACCAGTCTATCCGTTGCCACGCATCTGGTGGGTGACGAGCGGGCTGCTCGGCCTTGCTCCCCTTCACGCCGCTGGAACGTCAAAAATATGGACATCAGACTTTGTCAATTCAAGTTATGTAACAAACATTCGGTCACTCCAATCCGCAAGAACCTGACACCATCATTGTGGCCATGCCTCGCACAGCTGCCAATTAGGGGCCTCTAGATACGAATCGGGAAGAGTCGGCACTGAGGAACATCATGAGGTCCAAGCCGCCGAAAGTCCTGCGCATGCCCTCAAAGTCTGAGGTTTGGACGGCATTGCCCGATTGGGATATTGCACACTTTGCCTGCCACGGCCGGGCCAATGCACAGGACCCTTCCGTTGGTGACCTGCTTGTCGGCCCAGGTGGGGAAAACGAAGTCCAACATCTCTCGATTGCTGAGCTGTTAGACTTGTCATACCACAAGGTGCGGATCGCTTATCTGTCAGCATGCTCGACGGCAGAAAATGCGTCGACAACACTGTTGGACGACGCCGTTCATATTGCGCTTACAGGGCGCATGGCCAGACAAGATCAACGAGAGAGCAAATAATTCGAATGGGTTCACACTTTTCGATAGGGTTTGTGACATGAGGACGTTTCATTTACAGAAGGTCTCGTAGCTTGACACTTCCACTTGGCTTTATATTTTCCAATATCGATTAATCCTATAATTGATTGTGTTAGACCAGATACATAAATACTTTAGCTTCCGTTAGCTGTTCTCTGTGGGATAAGATATGAACGTAAAGAGGTAGTCCCTATTATCTAGGGGTGTGATCCTTAGATATTAGGGGTAGGGTCCCTGCAAGCCCCGAAAGCGGCGGCGTCTGGGCGGGCGTCTGGAGTGAGCTGCGGAATTATCCCGCCCGTCTCGAATATGACAGCAATTCTGAGACGCGTCAACTCTTCAGCGTGTAATACTAGCCATCATGGTATGTACAGGCATAGACGCCCTCTATTTTCGTGTTGCTGACCGTACCTGACCAGCCTTCCCAAGCACCAAACCCGCAGCAGTGGACATTACGCTTTAAACATCACAAAACCACAGTCCTGCTCTTCGTGAACCAGAGCCAGTCCTTTACATCAATAAAGCAACAACTACTAGACTCATTAAAAGCTACCGGCATCGCAGATATCGGCGGCAATCCACTACCATCAAATTCCGAGGCTATAGTCTTTGGGGTACCGATCGATACCAATGACATCGATAAGGGATGGGTGCCCTTGGAGATACCTGAAGTTTCGGACACGGACTCGAAGGCGAAGGGCGTCAAAAAGGGCAGCGTGCTGAATCAGAGTCCTTTGGGGGCTGGGTTGAAGGATGGAGCAATGCTGGCATTTAAGTTCAAGGACTTAGATTCTCAGGACGCTATGGATCTGGATGATGAGTGGGATGTTGTGATACCAGCTTATGATGATGAGGCTAATGAGACTCAAAGCTAGAGGCTATTGACAAGTGGGTATACTTTCATGCATTATGATGTCCTTGTCATGACTCTCAGAGCTCTCATGTAACCTCGATGGCTGAGCTGATCAAGCGCTGAACAAAGCTTTGTCCATCCTCACAGAATCCATCAGTTTGCATATTCACAATGATCTTTTTTCCTTGCTCAGTCAATACTTATTCAAGGAGCTTGACTAGAATCCACGACCTCTAGAACATGCAATGATTATTCACTCAGTGAGCGAGTTCAAGTTGATATCATCATTCACTTTGTGGGGTGCAAATGCTATTCATTCACCTTGCGATCCAGATATTAACTTACTACCACATGTGTAAGTCACGGAACCCTCGATTTCCTCATCTACAGGACTGGACAGGTGCAGCTCATATACTGGTGGAACAGTTTTGAGGCAACTCGTCATGCTGAGGTGAAGACGTGTAGTTGGAACGACTCTTTTTCTCATTTAGTGCGATCCCATCGTGTGTCTTACAGCAGGAGAAGCAGCGCTACTCGCATGATTCCAGGGTCACGACGTTGTCGCTTGCCTGACGATCTTCCTTTGATGCAGCCTCGTTAATCATATTGATTAGAGATACCCCTCAAGCGCGGAGCCTGATCTCGTTCCTCGAGCCCGTTACTGAAGAGGCCATTGCCCTTGTATTGGGCCCTGTTGATAAGGCCTTGACCGCGCCAATTGGACAATTTGTCGCACCCGCGTTGACGGTCATCAGGATCCTATCAGACAAACATGGCGCTATCGGACTCTCTATTTGATCTTAGAGATAGCACTCTGAAAGCTCAGATCGAAGAATTGATAAAGTCTGCTGTGGAGACTGCTGTGGAGAAGATTTTCAATTATACAGGCGCTCCTGTCCCTTCCCAAGTATCATCCAGGTCACCCATTGGCCAAGCCCGCACGCCGAGGCCTCAATATTCTCATGACTCGGAGGGAACGGGCGCTGTCAAGCGCGAAGACGGGATTGTTCTGAAATATGGAGCAGCCTGCAACATACGAACACCCAAAGTCGAAGCCCAGGGGGAGAGTAGGCTCGCAATCCCAGAGTTCAACGGCCAGTCGCTCACGGGCAATGCTGAGACAACGGAACGAGAGAAACTCTTCGCGAAGACAACACTTAAAGGAAGCGAGCACACTACACCGCTTACCGCCGAGAGGGAAGCTCTGCCACTTTCTAGCACGTTCACCACAGTCAGCCCAGATGGGCCTATTATGACTTATTCAAGCGGAGAACGGAAAGCTCGAAACGTCGATCAAGGAAACCGTGACTCATCGGCTCATGCGGATTCAAGTCTGATGAAGCGTAAAGCGGATGTGATGCAAAAGACATGCCATCCGCATCAGGGAAACACTGCTGCCAGCAGATCAGGCAGGCGTATTCGAGAATTGAAAGAGCGTCCAGATGTGCAAGATCTCCCAAATCCTCCTACATGGTCACCGGACCAAGAAGTAATGGCGGGGAAGCCATGTACTACCCGTGGTCTACACCTTTATTCCAAACGATGGTGTGACAGAAACCTCCAATCAGTGCTTAGCGAAGCCTATAGTGCGTCAAAATATTTTCAATGTCACAGTCAATCTCGTAATAGCCATGGAAGCGAAGAAGTGAAAACAGATGAGGTCGAAGTACAACCTGCCGAGAGCAGTAGAAAGAGACGGAAGATTGAGCACATGCAGGGTCTGAACAGCGACGAGCTATCTGACTATGCGAATGTTTCCCACATTCCATTCGTGGAAATTTCCAGATTGCCTGCAAGCATCGACCGTCGCGGATATCCACGCGTTATCCACCTAGAGCATTTCACAGAGGAGACGAACACAGACAATTTGACGATGGCTGATTTTGTGGCTACAATACTATTTCACCATAATCCCCAAACTCTCACGGCGTTTTTTGATGAGCAGAGGTACCCCAAGTTCGGCTTCGCCACAAGGAGTCGCTGGAGAGCCCAGGACTTTGCGATCGAGAGAAAGCGCAAAGAAAATGGTCTCGTGGTGAAGGTACATGCCAGGTCTCTGACGATCACAAGAGGCTAAGCTAACTCAATGGACTAGTGTGGATATGGAGCGGGTTACTTTCTCCAAAAATATGTGTACCTCGTCGAAGCCGATGGTAGGTGGGTTCCTAAGAGCTTTAAGGAGCATCTAGCATCCACCATCATGGACCAGGCGCTCATTGAGCAGATGGCGGAGGAGACTGGGAAGGATTTGCTTTGCGACAAGGTGTGGATCGAAGGTCACGGTAGCATCATTAGAATTGACGGGACAATTTGACCATGAACCCGTTGAACTTCGCCAGAGAGGAATGGTCGTGGAAGCGTTACTGGAATTCAGGACATGGATACAACGACGACATTGCTGTGGTAGACAACAAGAGTTTCGAGGTAAGGAAAGGTCATAGATCCCAATTAAAACAATGGAGCCGACATAAAAACATCAGATCCAATGCTCATTACACACTTGAAGTTGCATACAAAAGATGACTCGCTAATGCAAAGCTCACAACTCCGAGGCGGGATTAAAAGCGCCTGGTTGCTTAGACAACGGCGGCAAACCCCCAAAGGGGAAAAGACTAACAGCGGAATATCAACACCAAGATCGTCACATTTGGCTCGGCGCAAGACGTACATCAACAATTTCTGTATTTCCTTTCATTCTGACGTCGCACCAGACGTCGGTTCCTAACGTCTGGTGATCCTTGTTACTTCCCAAGGATCGCTCCAGGGTGATCGACTCTGCGGAAAGAAGTGTTGTTTGATCCTGCAATGGCTGCCTCAGACGGAGCTTCTTCGATCAGTGTAGCGATACGGGTCCGCCCATTCACAGCAAGTAGCTTTCCAGTCTCTTCTATGCTATCGCTAATTTCGTGTAATAGGTCCGCGAAGCTGCGCAATTGACACAGGTGCCTGACGGGCCCCTCTTCTTGGGCGATGGCTCGCTTGCTGGGGCTCCAACACCCTCACTAAAACAGAAAGGCATTCGGCCGGTCCTCAAAGTAGTGGATGACAAGTGTCTGTAAGGCGCCCGCATAGTCTGGCAGATTTTGTATCAGTAGCTGACAGCTCCAGCGTGTTCGATCCTCCAGAAGACCATGCAATTGCACGAGGCTCAAAATCGGTTGGGCCCAATGGTAGAAGATCCAAGGACCAGACTTTCGGCTTTGATCGTGTATTCGACGAGAACACGTCTCAAGCTGAGGTGTACGAAGCCACAACACGAAACTTGCTAGACAACGTGCTTGACGGCTACAATGCTACTGTATTCGCCTATGGTGCGACGGGATGCGGGAAAACACATACAATCACAGGGACTGTGCAGGCTCCTGGCGTGATCTTTTTGACTATGCAGGAGCTCTTTGAACGGATTGCAGAGCGCCAGGACGAGAAAGTTACAGAGGTTTCGCTGTCGTACCTGGAAATCTACAATGAGACTATTCGTGATCTGTTGGTGCCCGGAGGAAGCAAACAAGGCCTGATGCTGCGGGAAGACGCCAATCAGGCTGTCTCAGTAGCTGGTCTGTCAAGCCATCACCCTCAGAACGTACAGGAAGTCATGGACATGATTGTTAGAGGAAACGAATATCGCACAATGTCACCCACCGAGGCCAATGCCACTTCCTCCCGATCACATGCTGTGCTCCAGATCAATGTTTCCCAAAAAGACAGGAATGCTGATATACACGAGCCCCACACAATGGCCACACTGAGCATCATCGATTTAGCTGGAAGCGAGCGAGCGAGCGCCACTAAGAATAGAGGGGAGAGGCTGCAAGAAGGTGCGAATATCAACAAGTCACTGCTGGCTTTAGGAAGTTGCATCAACGCTCTTTGCGACCCACGCAAGAAAAATCACATTCCCTATAGAAATTCAAAATTGACGAGACTGCTGAAGTTTTCTCTTGGTGGAAACTGCAAGACTGTCATGATAGTCTGTGTGAGTCCTTCAAGTCAGCATTTTGACGAGACGCAGAATACGTTGCGATATGCCAATCGTGCGAAGAACATTCAGACGAAAGTCACAAGGAATGTCTATAATGTCAATCGCCACGTTAAGGACTTTTTGGTCAAGATAGATGAGCAGATGGCTCTCATCAACGAACTGAAGCAGCAACAGAAGGACCATGAAGGTTTTGCATTTGCTAAATTCCAACGTCAAGCGGAGAAACGGGAACTGATCGCAAGAGAAGGTATCGCTAGGATACGAAGTGCTTACGAGCACTCAGAGAAAGAGCGGGCAGAGAAGGCGTCACACATGAAGAAATTGCGCCAGATTGAGAGAAGAATAGGGATGATCTCGTCCTGGGTCGCCGCGTTCGATCA
The DNA here is from genome assembly GCA_000482085.2 of Cladonia metacorallifera KoLRI002260. Classification (NCBI taxonomy): domain Eukaryota; kingdom Fungi; phylum Ascomycota; class Lecanoromycetes; order Lecanorales; family Cladoniaceae; genus Cladonia; species Cladonia metacorallifera. The sequence goes on from KI911110.1 coordinate 1,190,843, forward strand.
AGCGTGCGACAGTACTGAAGATGAGAGTGTTCTTCATAATATTCAAGCTATGCGTAAGACTGCACAAGGTATCTTACTCGAGCTTGAGAGCAGCAGGCATCACTATCACCAGCGGCTGAATAAGAGCAACTGGGAACGCGCGATCGACTCGGCTTTGCAGAACGCTATCAGACAGCTAAAAGAAGCAGATGGCAGAGAGGATGGACAAGACGCTTCATCCCTTTGCAAAGAGGTCGAGCTCCTAAAGTCAAACGCTGATCGAGAGACCTTGCTTGCGGTAGCTGAGGATGAGAGAGGCGGTGACTCAGCTACGTGTCAAGTGCTTCTGCAGGCTCATTTTGAGACTATAGCTGCCATCCACAGCATAATGGCAATGGGCGAAGAACAGGCTATCGAGGCTGCGAAAACCATACTCGGCAGAATACTCACTGGTTGTAACACTGTGATATCTCATATCATCAAACCTGATGGCAGCCTCATGCCTACCGAAGCTTTCCCACCCACACGTTCTGGAACTCCCAAGCGAAAGAAGCAAGTGGCATTGGGAGGCCCATCACCACTCAAACCCATCATGGCACCCTCGTTTGCAAATACTTCTAACTTCGGTTCCCCGGTTCGAGCGTCACCGAAGCGTCGCAAAGCCGCAGTTGCCAGAAAGGGAGTCTCTTTCACGCCGAAGAAGAAGTCACCTGGTAAGGGGCTGAAGAGGGGTGTGCGATGGCGCGATGACACTGAGGAGGGCACGCTTGCAGAATTTGAGAAAACTCCACGACGTACGAATTTGGTTCTCGACTCTTCATCTATTGAACCTGTTGTCACTCTGGCGCCACCGTCTTCCAGCTCCCCGGTGTTAAACCAGCCGATTCTATCATCGGACTGCACTGATTCCTCTCCCATACCCGCGCCGCCCGTCCCGTCGACAGAATCTAAGCCTAAACACAACCGTTTTAAGGCTGGTTTTCTTGCCAAGAAGAGCGACGGTTCTCCGTTAGCGCCTACCCTTACACAGCTCTCATCCGATTCTGATACTTCACCTCTGCGAGAGATCGAACCTAGCCAAGCAGCGAATCGGTCATCACTCGCCTATGTCCAAAACATCAACAGTGATGTGACACCTTCCGACAGCACGAACAGTTCAGGTTCGGATGGAGAAGATAAATGGAATGCAAATAAGAGTGATGCCATGCAAATAAAGACTGCCATCAAGCGAGCGTCCACTGTTGCGCCGTCAGGTGCAAACTCGATCAACCGTCACCGCCGACGGAGCCCTACCAGTACCTCGTCAGGTAGCCCGCCGAACGAAAACGCCATGTTCACTGCCTCACATGCACGGCGTATGGTCAAAAGCGAAAAGGAGAACGATTGCAAGGCCAGTATACTGAGCCCACGCACAGCGCCCGTAGTCAAGAGTGCGGCCTCGCGAAGGACTACCATGGGGGAGAGCAGACCAAGAGAGCCAGGCATGATTGATAGAGGACCAGTGCGCTTGAGCACAACAATTGCCGGGAGTGGTGAAAAATCTCGAGGGAGCCTCCTGGTGAATGGCAAGGGTCTCTGGAAATAATTGTTTCTTTTTCACTTCAGAGTGTACTTTTTTCTCAACCTTGTTCCATAAACATCATTGGCGGCTATGCATTTAGCAAGGCGTTCTGTATGACAGTCACGGGAAGAATTGTCATTCCCTCTTGCATGGAGTTATTTAGTAGCGCGGTCATAATTAATATCGCCCAGCGCAGTGGTATCTAGCGGCTGGACATCGTATGCCTCATCAGCCTCTTCAGTATTTGCTATGAGCTCTTTAATGTCTCAAAAAAACTATAAGGCCTAGATATATGTGTGGTGGGGTCCCTTTGATTCCATATCATGAACGCCACCAGGATTACTCAGCCGCCGCCGCAGTCGTTGACGTAGATTTAGAGCCAAAATGCTCTAGCAACTGAACAACGAACTTCATATACAAATACTCCGCATTTTCCTCCAATTCTTGAAATCGTTCAAACTGTCTCTCTCACCTCGCACTCTCCTATTCGCCATCCTAATCTTCCTAAGTCTCTATATGGCAAGCACACCAAACTTCATCTCCCGTCTCCTCCGTCCTTTCACAACATCTACCAGCATGTCTCTCAATCCCCATGGTGGCGCCGCGCAAGTCATACCCGAGAACGCCCAGAAATGTACCGTAGCAGCCGGCTGTTTCTGGGGCGTCGAGCACCTCTTCCGCAAGAATTTTGCCGGCAAGGGACTGCTCGATGCAAAAGTGGGGTATATTGGTGGCGACACGAACAACCCTAGCTACCGAGCTGTTTGCTCTGGAAGGACTGGACGTATGTAGAACTTTGCCCCGTGCTGGGTAGTGATATAACTGATCCATGAGATGCTAACAATGGATTTTGCTCAGACGCCGAATCCCTCCAAATGACCTTTGACCCCGAAAAGCTCTCCTATACCGCTCTCCTTCAATTCTTTTATAAGATGCACGATCCGACGACCAAGAACCGTCAAGGCATGGACTCCGGGACCCAGTACCGCAGCGCCATTTTCTACCACTCGCCTGAACAAAAGACGCAAGCAGAGGAAGTGACGAAGAAGGTTCAGGAGCAGTGGTGGAAGAAGGGAACGATCACAACGGAGATTCTCGAGGCGGGGCAGTGGTGGGATGCTGAGGATTATCACCAGTTGTACTTGGATAACAATCCTGGGGGATATGAATGTCCGGCGCATTTCGTCAGGAATTTCCCGGAATTGACTTGAGGATCTGGCATTGGCGCTGGAGGTTGGGGGAACTTAGGTATTGGGGAAAAAAAGGCATGTACGTTATGATTGAATGAATCTATTGTGTCGATATGTCTGGTGGTCAAATGTCTGGTTCACGCCTACTGCGAGTGGCTCTTGAAACAGCCATCAGTCAATCCATACATTATTGCGAGTACTTTCTCCAGATAATCTCTGCTATGTGTTCCGTATGTCCATCTGTTTCTGATGTCGAGTATCTGATTGATCATCCTCAGGTACTCTCAATCTCGATTGCACCAAGCTGTGCAGGCAATGCACGTGACTTCGCGACCAGAATGACGCAACGCGCTCCCGGGTATCGAGATAGACAAATATTCTACCCCTTTCTATTGTTTTGGCTTTTCTTCCTCCAACATCTCCATACTAATTGCCCATAGGCAAGGATAGGTAATCACACAGCTACACGGCATAATTGTTTCTGCTGTCAAAGAAAGTAAAGTCGTACCAGTCATGCCGCGACCAAAGCGTACCCTAGCAGAGGTGGATACCAACGTTGAACCTGCCCCGGCAGCGAAGAAGGTTTCGACGGGCAGAGGTAAAGCTAAGGGGAAGGAGAATGAAGTACCTACGACGAAGATAGCTCCTGTCGCCAAAGCTGCAAACAAGAAGTCCACCACTTCGAAAGCAAAGAAAGCACCAGGCAAACAGGTCAAAGATAACACGGATAGACTTCCCGTCCCCCTGGCTGCAGCCATCATTCAAAACGCCTTGAGAGCAAAGAAAGCAGCAAGCGACAAAGCCAAAGATAACAGGACTGACTCGCCTGTACCCCAAATGGCTCCAACGGTGGAGGTTGCAGATATTGGTGAAACGGCCGACGCGGCACCTGCAAACGCGACGGCAGCAGTCAAGTCTAATGCAAAGAAGAATGACGGAATAGCCTTACCGAAATCAAACAAATCCACTCAACCTTCGGCGCCAAAGGGCACCACCAAAGCCAGCGTAAGTAATGCCATACATACAACGCCTACTGCTTACTGACCAGCATTTTCAGAACACTAAGAAAGCTGCAACCTCGTCCAAAGCTTCGTCCATAGCTAAACCTGTCGCTAAGGACGAGGACGGCAAAGTTTCTCGACGTGCTAGTGGCAAGACTTGGATTTGCATTTGTCGTCCTTCGATAGAAATAGAAAAAGAGCAGAGGCTTGTTGAAGATGTTGAAGATGAGGATGATGAGAATGAGAACGGAGAAGACGAGGAAGAAGACGACGAGGATGAAGATGACGAAGATGAGGAAAATACGTGTGGTAGTGCAAAGGAATGCCTTTGCTACAAGCTTGCAGATGACCATCCCGAGCACAACTGGATCGTCACGAAGAAGGGCTACGAACTGATGAAGGAGTGGTTGATTCAAGCTGATAAGCGCTGTCCCGACAATTTCGACATGTACATCTTCAATGACTTCTATGGTTATGGGATTTGTGAAGTGATTGAGAACATTGTAATACTGCCCATACATATTCAGTGCTTAAGCATTATAATTTGCTGATAATGCATAGTTTCTGGCTTTTAACAAGGAGCAGAACAAGGATACCCGGGATCCTCTGATTATGTGGTCGATCATGGAGGGTATGGTGATGTTCCTCAGGAACTGTGATCAGATGCCCTGGCATAGTATGTGTTGGCACATCCAAGTGAAAGCCTCAACTAACGCTCATTGATCAAGTGATTGAAGATTCGGGAGGCAACGCGAAACGCATAATGCTTATCGGCACCGCCCTGCTTACCACCATCGACATTCTCATTCAGAAGGGACTTTTTACGAATAACAGCTCCAAAGTTCGAAACATCGGACTTATTCTTTCAATGTTCCTCCAATTTGCCGCCGATGAGTCCGGGATAGCTGAAGGTAACGAAGACGGCTGGAACACTGTCGTTGTGGAAAAGGCTGATGCACACGGTGTCACCATCCAAGGATTGGTGGGCATCAATGAGTTGGTTCAAGCTATCAGAGAAGAGGGTGACGATAGCGACTCTGATACGGAAAATCCAGCTGAGGACGACCCGAAGCACATGATGATGGCTATGTTAGCCTGTTACACAAGCGGAGAATATCCGACCAAGAGAACATGGAAGCACTACTGCTGGGATATCGAAGTGCGTAACATATCCCCTCCCACCTCCCCTAAATTGTTAGACTAACTGTGAAACAGCTTGAAGTCTACCGAGAAGCCCAAGCTTTCAAAATCTGGGCCAATGGAATGCTGGACGAGGATGTAGATATCGGCGGCAATTTTTATGATCTCACTGCCAAGCGCAACAAGGGCGCACACATGAAGAGGTATAAGCTAGGCAAAGGAAGAAGTGGTAATTGGTTCTAAAATCAAAGCAATGATTTATGCAATTGTGGAAGGAGCGCGTCGTCAGGTATGAAGGCCCTAATCAAGATCCGTTTATAGTGGATGGAAATAATGACTCTTAATAGCACACAGTGGTAGACCTGAAGTCAGCGAGGGTAAAAGTGAAATTAATGTTCTTGATACCTCATAGCGCGCACCAGTATTCAGCGAGGGTAAAAGCATCTTCTTAATTTCAACGAAGGTAGTAAGGTTAGGCACAAAACATAGTTATAATTGAATTTTCAGGATGGAGGAAAGTTGGACTAGGAGCATCCTAGAAATACTATCCCGTGCAGTCAAGCAATCCCTCAAACTTCGCTCTCGAAAGTCCGTGAATGTTTTGAACGGGGAACCCCTTGGATAAGGAGCAGAGAAATACAATCTCGTACAGTCGAGCAATCCCTCAAACTTCGCTCTAGAAAGTTCGTGAATCGTTTTCTGCGTGTATATCCACTACTCAGGGTTCCCATGCTCTTCAACGCCCTCACGAGATGTGGACTCACAATCACAAAGACCGCGGAAGGCAGGCTCAACAACTGATGCATACTTCTTACACACAATAAACGGAGAGAATGATGAGTTTAAGCCCTCAACAACTGTCATGAAGTGAACATGACGTTTCTATTGCTAGTAATAATGACAACATAAATATATCTAATTAAATCGCCTCGTGAATCCCATACAAAGGAAAGCCAAATCTAATCCCACATAATTAAAGATTGTTCCCTCCCCCATTCCCTGATCCATTTGCACATCAATCCCTATCCGCAGAACCACATACCTAAACGACAAGAACACCCATTCAACCTGCCCCCCCCCCACAAAACCGCCCCAACCAACCAACCCATCACGCCGGGTTCTGCGGCGTCTGGAGAACAGCATAATTTACAGTCGCGTTATAACTCAGCGTATTATTATAACTCCCAAAAGTAAAGCAATTGGGACTATTCGGCGCCTGCACCGGATGCGCTCCCGTCCACCCCACCGCCAAACACCCCTCACAAATACTACAATAGTCAATACACGCCTCCATATTTGTTGTCAGCACGCCCACAAGCAGATCAGGAGAATTATACTGCTGACTGCAACCAACGTAGTAATTGTATCCGAAGAAATCGGTTATGATTGTTTGATTAGCGCCAGCTGGGTCGCAGTAGGCGTCAGGGGTGTCGGTGCCGGGGTTGGGGCCGTTGACGTTTTGACCGGCCATGAGGTCGGAGCCGGCGGTGTAGGTGGTGCCGGTGACGTTGTACCAGGGGAGGCAGTTTGTGTCGCTGGCGGAGCTGGGGCTGGAGTAGGTGACGGCGAGGCAGCCTTCGAGGAGGTCGCAGGATTCGAGACAGGCGACGTAGGAGTCGGCGTGGAAGGGTACGGTGCCGTTGAGGCCGACGTAGTCGTTACCGCAAGTTATGTCGTAGGTGTTGCCGAAGACGGTTTCGTAATAGCTGCCGTTGTTGGCAGGGCAAGAGGGGGTGCCGCCGACGGTTTGGATGGGAGCGGGGCCGGTGGCGGCAGTGGTCGCTGGTGGAGGTGGTGCTGCAGAAGTGGCAACTGGGGCTGTTGTAGGGCCAGGCGGAGCTGGTGTTGCTGGCCCGACTGATGGTGGTCCAACTGATGCTGGCCCGACTGATGCTGGCCCTATTGGCGTTGACTCGACTGGTGATGGTCCAACTGATGCTGGCCCGACTGGTGATGGTCCAACTGATGCTGGCCCGACTGATGCTGGCCCAACTGATGCTGGCCCGACTGATGCTGGCCCAACTGATGCTGGCCCGACCGGTGCTGGCCCGGCTGGTGTTGTAGCAACGTTCGGCGTGGTTGCGCCGACAGGACCTGCAGCCGGACTTGTACCTGTCGGTGTCGTGAACTGAACGGGAGGTGTTGTAACACCAGTGGTTGTCTCCACGAGAGTGGAACCAAGCGAATTCGTCGTGGTGACTAGGGAGACGAAAGTCGACGGTTCACTAGATGAAATTTCAGTAGCCATATTTGGATCGGTGTATTCGTCGAAAGAATTAGGGAAATCTTACGGTGTAAACGCGCCTGGTGTAACAACTTGTGTTATTGGCTCAACGGTAACGGAGCCCAGGCTGTTGGTTACCGTAACATCGGTGACTTCAGTTGTAGGCCCAGTTGGAGCTGGACCAGGGACTAACCCAGTAGCAAATTTGTCGCCTCCGGGTATACACGTAGGCAATTTGACTGTCACCACAGACTGGGCAAAGGCTCTCGTGGGCAGAAGCCCGAGCGCAAAGGCACCTTTCAGGTACTTCATCTTGCGCGAAAGGTTGAAAACACGTGGAAGTGGATACGGCAATATCAAGAATCGGAGGCCGTTGCAGCGACACAAGACCAAAAGAGCGTGACGGTGGCTAACGAAGTCGCGATTATGGCACAGAGACGCGAGTAGTTATAGTCGTGGAGATTAGAAAAACACGGCCAGTGGAATGCACAATATCACGTCCAGTGCGAATAGGAAGACTCCAACCACCGATCTCCATTCCTCGACTTTCAATGGGAAATGAACATTACCCAACCTCCTCACAAATGCCGAAAACAGAGAGTTTTTCACCTGCAAAACAATGACCATGAATCTTAGTTTGCGACGAAAACAGCCGATCCCGTGGTCCAGTTGACTGGTTTCAAATGGCTGAGCGCAAACGCAATGCATTTTATCATAGCCAGCCTTGCTTACCATCCTCGGCCATTTCCTCGCTTTATTCACAACGGAGGCTCGGATTCCTCGTTCTCTATTAGCTGACACAAGCTACCCAAGATACTAACAATGAAAAACAAAATGAAGCTCACAAGGCTGTGAAGAACCCGCACACTACCAGGTCGCTAAGAATCTCAAATGATCTGATGAGAAAATTTTGCGCTCGACCTACCGTGGGTTGGAGGAGATGTCGTGGATAATCCATCTCCTAAAGCCTGCTTCTACCAAGCTGTTATATTCGTCGCATACTGTAACCTCGAGGCAGCTGAATACATGGCTAGATGAAACAGAGCTCTAAGCAAATCAGGAAATCTGTGGTGTTTGAAGATTCGAAATCATTGGAAGGAGCTATTTACGAGGGGGTTAGCATAGCTGCCGTCTGCCAACAGTAAAGCTTCCTGCATTCTTCTCAGAATCGTAAACTGTTACCGAGTAGATGAAAATAATCTTGAGGGTGTATCAGCTATCGATCCAGTGAACTGGTATCTTGCTCGGAGGTGTTGCTTCTATGTCCGTCAAGCAATTGCCGCTGATACCTCTGCTATATCAACTGCTTTGGATCCTGGCGTTTTGTGGCATCTTTTTGAACTCCGGCGCTGTCCCTTGAACAGCAAGTGAACAATAGCCGGCCGACGATGAGGACGCCGAGGCGAACACCATTCTTTTCTACTTCGCTCTGCATTTACCGGGAGATGCGTCTGTGGATCCAGTAATGTACGTAGAGGTTGTCAGAGCTGATTCCAGTGCACTGGCCTGTGTGATCAAAGCGATACTCGTAGAGGATTCTCTGTGGTAGCCATTGACCGCACAAGAGGAAGCCAAGCCGGCGGGAGTAATTGGTGTAACACCATCATCGTGATGATTAATGATTGCCCGGCCTTGATGGTTGGAGCAGTGCGTCTGATGAGCAGAGCAGAGTCATGGTAGAACGTGCAGTCTCCACGCACTGTATAATTAAAGTATGACTTGAACGCCGGGATCAATGTGGGTCTTAAAAGCTTCCAATATAGTCTATCCAGCGGCAAAGGAGAACGACAGGAATACACGGTCAGGGACAATCTGGGTCCTTAAGAGGTTGGATATGGAAGATTGCAGATGTAACACAGCCGCGGGGTAGAGCTTCCATGCATACGAAGTAGATCCTTCGATGGGCGTGTACTCAGTCTCAGTCACACCCTCCTACCCCAATTCGTACCCTGACCAACAGGGCCCAACAACCTCTCGATAGCCGCCACTAAACAGTCAGCGTGATTCTAGATGGTAGATTTGTACCTAGTGAAAGATATACAAGAGGAATAGGGTCGAAGGGCCGCCAAGACTAGCTAAAATTAAAGTCAAGCACTGGAGATGGATTCTTTCGTCATGCCTCTCCAAACCATGCCTGGTCGCCCTGCAGTAGATGAGGCTGCGACTGGCCTCGACATACTGCAAAGTGGCAGCCACACGGTACTACACCGGCATTGAGCAAACTCTACGGCCTTTATATGGCCCTCTCCATCCCCTCCATCACTCAAAGATGCTCTCTACGCCAGCTCTCATCACGAGTGCGCATTCCAAAAACCCTTCCCCTCCACCATGACCTCCGCAGGACATTCACCACCACTCTCCCCTCCCATTCCACCCCAGACCCCCGTCTTACCTCCCTCGGCCCCCTCATAACCGACTCCTACGCCACCCTCCGCTCCCACTACGCCACCCCCACCTCCCCCATCGTCCTCGCCCACGGCCTCCTCGGCTTCGACGAGCTCCGCATCGCCGGCTCTCTCCTCCCAGGCGTGCACTACTGGCGCGGAATAACCGAAGCCCTAATAGCCAACGGCATCGAAGTAATCCTAACCTCCGTCCCGCCCTCCGCCTCTATCGAAGAGCGCGCCGCAAAACTAAGTACAGATATCGAGAAGAAGGCTGGGGGCAAGAGCGTGAATATTGTGGCGCATAGTATGGGCGGGTTGGATGCACGGTATATGATTAGTCGGATGAGGCCGGGGAATGTGCGGGTGAGGAGTTTGACTACGGTGGCGAGTCCGCATCGGGGCAGTGCGTTTGCGGATTATGTGTTTGAGAGGATTGGGAAGGATAGGCTGTCGGATGTGTATAAGATCCTCAAGAAGATGAATGTGGAGACGGGGGCGTTCAGCCAATTGACGAGGAGGTACATGGTTGAGGAATTTAATCCGGAAACGCCGGATCGGGAAGGGGTGAAGTATTTTTCTTACGGGGCGATGGCTACGCCGGCGCTGTGGAGTGCGTTTAGGGGGAGTCATCGGATTGTGGAGGAGGCGGAGGGGGCAAATGATGGGTTGGTGAGTGTGGAGAGTAGTCGGTGGGGGACGTATAAGGGGACCTTGGTGGATGTTAGTCACTTGGATTTGATCAATTGGACGAACAGGTTGAGGTGGTTAGTCTGGGAAATGGTGGGAAACAAGAGGACATTCAATGCCATTGCTTTCTATTTGGATATTGCGGATATGCTTGCGAAGGAGGGATATTAGTTGGGCACGTTGAGCTCTTTGAAGAGGCTCTGGAGAAGTAACAAGACTTCATTGTCGTGAGCTGATGATACCCTGTACAAATACAATGGGATTGATGTTATCCTTTGGGCGGAACCTCTCAGTATCTATACGCCAAGCTACTACCGGTGGACTTCTACAGGGGTGTCATATCAGCCTGTGTCGCCATCGCAGGCCAGAACAGCAATGAAAAAAACCCGTTTCGCGTGCGTGTATCGCATCAAGATCTGTACTAATAGAGAAGTTTCATTCTAGCTGAAACAGCGACAGAAGCGACAAAGCGTATATGTATACAAGATCTGAACGCGTGTATATAATGCATGATCGAAAAGACAATCTCAAAATCTCACAGCAGCTGCTAGTGGAACGTTATCTTCTGTTGCAAATATGAGAGTACCCCAACTATTGTTCTGCCTTGCAGCCTACAGCCTTAGGCCTACTCTTGCAGCCTCAATACCCGCAGCATACGATTTGACAACATCTAGCAACGCAGATGCGGACATCACACTTCCATTAGATTCGCCACTGAATCTTACTCTGCCCCTGAATCTAGGATTGGAGGATTCTTCTTCCAAGTGAGTGCCAAAGTAGAGTAGCTTTCGAGTCTCTAGCACGAAGCGCTTATAATTTGCAGCCGTCTCCCCTCGGACCCGTACTACTATACCTGTCCAGGAACTTCCACAGCACCAGCAATATTGATCAAATTCTTTGCCTTCGGAAAATCAATCTCCAAAAGAGATACAGCCGAAGTGCTAGAGAGAGCCGTGGCCGCGACCACCATTTATCCAAGTCAACTGAATATCCGAGTGCCCGCACTAAAGTATACGTTCAACAATGTAGCCTTGGTAATACACTGTAGGGGCCTCCTGAATTGGGGGATGCTGGAGAGAGTCGAGAGAGGTATTTGGGATTTTGTGAATCAGTACGAGTTTGTGGATTTTGATTTTGATATGGGAGCACCGGGCTTGTGGAAGGAGAATGTTTACGGCAGTGGCGCTCTGACCTTAAAGGAAGCTGCTGTGTCATAGTAGTAATCGAGCTGGTAGCTATGAGTATACAAACAAGATGGGCAATGAATGGCCACCCAATCTTTTTGCTTGGTTGTTCGAGGCAAAGCGGTCGTTTCAAGTTGCGAAAGGGTCTCTTCGAGCTCCTTGATTATTGATCAAGAAGATCTGTATCGGTGACGAAGGAGTGATGAAGAAGCCTGTCTGCTCATCCTGCTCAGACTCTGCCACGTCCAATTGCGTTGTTCTAAAGCTGTTGGTAGCTTCTTTGTGTCAAATTTGATCTTGCTTATATTCTTAGCAGTGTCACGTACCGCAAGCATCGAGGAAACATTCCACAGTCTCTTCGTTACGCACTGTGGCCGAAATCAAGACTTTTAGCCTCGGGTAAAGCTCAAACAAGTCTCTGATAGTTGCAACAAGAGCAGGTATTGCTTTGAAATCATATGTCTGTCTACCGATAAGCGTTTCCATCATTTTGCTCAAGCTGGTTATGAACGAAGTTCCAGGCGACCTTTCTGTTCAGTACGCAGCAGCGTAACACGACGAGATCAAGGAGAGGAGGGATTTACCCACCACATCGGCTCCAATAGCTAGATCGTAAGCAGTTCCAGCATCACGACAATCTGCAGGACCCCCAATCAAGGTATGGCCCCATTCAAGTACGGCCGATTTGATCAGATCACCCTCTTCAAGCTTGTTCAATTCTAGATTAGCTTTCAACTCAGCGACAACCTCTCGGCTCCCATCAGTGGTTAGTACGTATCGTGCATTAAGGTATTTAGCGCATAAAATAGACAGAAAACCAGTGCCAGCACCAAGCTCGATCATCATTTGGCCAGTCACATGTCTACTGCCAGCCTCAGAAACTAAGTAAGCTCCTAGGAACAGTGCTGCTTCCCAAGTTCGGAATCCTGTGGTACCCGAGAATGCCAAAACCGAAGGGGCTTCAAGTAAAGTGACCTGGGGTACGTTCGTACCCCATTGTGGGGCTGTATAAGTCACATAACCTTTCTGCTGGGCAGCCGCAGTTGCAGATGGTAGAGGTTGGGCCATATACTGAGCCAAACATGCAGAGATGTCGTCCGATATTTCCTGTGGGAATAATCAAGAATTAAGCATCAGCCCAGAGAGAAGAAATGCATCACATCATAACCAACAAAGGACTCTATATAGAGCAAGACAAGCCTAGTATGCCCAGGCAGATGGAAGGAGAAGTCATACATCCTCTTCTGGGTCCACTATGGCTTCCTCGATGGCATTTACGAGTCGCTTCAATACTCGGAATCTGTAGCGCTCCGGCGGTGCAAAGATGAGGACAGAATCATCGAACATAGAATGATAAATCTGGGCCTGGATCTCAGATAACCTAAGGAGTTCCTTGGGTGGCAAGGTAAGCTGCTCTGGGCTGATCAATTGTAAATACTGCCTCTTCAGCAGCTCAACAGGCTGCACTCTACCCATGGCTAGTAGTTATGGAAGCCTGACAAGCTCTCGAACTATTCAAGATCATCAGTGTTTTGCGTTCGAAAATTCAAGTAGACAGAGGCATATGGCGCTATAAGATGCGCTAGTGGTAGGCTATGCCATTATCGTACTAGCTTCTCTGACGAAGCGAATATCGAACCGCACGAAATCTCAAGAGCAGAGACAGCGACACCAAAGTTACATCCCCAACCATCTCTGTCACGTCAGTAAACGATTTCTCATCCCGAAGTCTACAGTACCATACTGACGGCAGTCTTCAGACCACAAATATGGCAGACCGAGAGCAGCCAGTAACGCTGCGCACCCGCAAATTCATCCGCAATCCTCTCCTCGGCCGCAAACAGATGGTCGTGTAGGCACTCCCCATCATCTCCAAACCCCAGCACTACCCTCTCGTCAAAGCAGTGCCAACTAACGCGCTTCCGCCATAATCAGAGATGTCCTCCACCCCAACCGCGCCAACGTCTCCAAAGACGAACTCCGCTCAAAGCTTGCCGAGCTCTACAAAGCCAATAAGGACCAAGTGTCCTGTTTCGGCTTCCGAACCCAATACGGAGGGGGCAAGAGCACCGGTTTCGCGCTCATCTACGACAGTCATGAGGTCATGAAAAAGTTTGAGCCGCATTATCGGTTGGTGAGGTATGGGGCTGCTACGAAGATTGAGAAGGCGAGCAGACAGCAGCGTACGTACATGCATCTCCTTTTACATTCTGGAGTCTGTGGATTGGTTGGTGTTGGGATGGAATTGTGCTGATTCTGGTTGGGTGTGATTAGGCAAGCAACGCAAGAACCGGGCCAAGACTGTGAGGGGGACGGCGAAGGGGAAGGCCGCGACAAAGGATAAGAAGAAGTAGGGAAGGGTTGGAAGTGGACTTTGTTATATCCGGCCGGCTTTTTAATGGGGGCGAGGAGGATGGCAGAGGTTGCTTGTGTGTATCTACAAGATGTAGCCGCATTATATGGCGCGTAGGGACACAAGAGCATCTTCGAGCTATTTGTTGGATGACCATTGCATGCAATCAGTGGTTGACGGAGAAAGGAAATCATGAATCTATCTAGGGTGCTAACATTCAGTTGACCAACATCGAAGAAACCAAACGCCTGCCCTGCCAGTTTTGCATTTCCGCCGAGGGTTGCCCCGCAAAAAATCGTCTTCGCTTATTGTATAGAGTGAACGAAACCGGTGAGCGGACTATGTCCAAACGTTTTATCTTCAGGGAAAAGGAAAATTGGTGCTTGATACAGGATATCACAACAAGACAAATGAGGGTCCATATTAACGAATACCTCCACACTGTAAGAAGTAAATTTAAAGATGAAAAAGTAACCTATCACGTTACGGGCTCTTGGTGCTCGACTTCACGATTTTGCGATTGCACTGTGGGTTGTTCTCATATGAAGCCTTCAGGAGATCGTATGATGACGATCGTCGCGGCTGAGGGTGAAGGATGCGAGGGGCAGGTAGGCCGTTTTGACGTGCCGCTTCCGTAGTGATCGTATCATTTCCTCCAACGCTTGGTGGGCTGCTGTATAGTGCGAATGACGGATGGAGAGTTGGAATCTGATTGACAAGGACACTTGACTGGGCATCTGAAGTTGTACAGCCTCTCATGTTGCTCATTGGAGCAGCGATTGAGGTACAGCGATAGTCGGCAGTGCTGATACCAGATTCGATGGAAGACGTTGGTGTCACAGGGATGTATCCAAACGTTGTGGTATGGTCTGGAGATGAGGAAGCAGTACTGCTGGCTGGTCCCGGGGCACCGATAGAGTCGGGAGTAACCGAGCTGAACGAGCCTTGACTTGTCCCTGTAGTCATACGACTCAGATCCCACGAATCCTTGTTTTTGCTATATTGCTGCTGCATGATAGCAATCTCACTGTTGCCCTCCTGCGTGGAACTATTGCTGCCATCGAATGAGCCCTGTATGCCTGTTGGATTTGGCAATGTTCGGTTTGGCCCGGTGGATGGCAAGTGAGCGCTGAGGGGAGACAGACCTGGAAAGCTCGGTGCCCCCTGCGTCGTAACAGCTGGTATTGGTGCCCCAGTCACAGCGGAGTATTGGTAAGTGGAGGAGGGATAGCTGGCAGATAGGTCTCCATAATATGTTGGACTATGGTACAATGGTCTGTTGCTCGTGGATGATGCTGTCCAGGAGTGGGAGTGGTCCGCATTGAGGACCCCTGTTGTAGGTGCAGGGGTAATCTGTAGCGGATATTCATGTCTAGATGATTGCATTTCGTATTGGGTGAGATAGTCGTTCAAAGCATGATTTGAGGATATAGGTTGACGGAGCGCAGCCGCCGGGTACTGTGAGTTGGAAAGCTCACTATAGCTAGTCGTTCGACCATTGCCTTGGCCAAGGTAAGGAGAGACTGTTGAAGGCGGAAGCATATTGGCATTGGCAAGAGCATATTGTCCTGGATCAGTGGTAATTCTTGGTATGGACGATGTGTATGCTGAAGCTGTTGGAACCGAGTATGGCCATTCAGATTCCGGCGGATGCTGCTGTAAGGCAGCGTCGTCCATCTGAATAGAATTCACCTGATCGAGAAGTTTCAGCTGGGCGCGATAATGAGAGGCGTCTGCTTATGCTTACTCTCAAATAGAAGCAACTGCTGGGACTTGTTCCAGACTGTTGACAAGCCTCACAACCATGGCCGTCATGGTTATCACCAGTGCATTTGATCTTTCGTTTGCGGCAACGCGCACACTGCTCGTCACATATCAACTGGACTGCAACATAACAACTTAGGCTGCTGTGCCGGGAGTACTTACGGCAACACTGTTCCGTTTCCTTGGCTTTTTGTCTCCTCGTCCAGCTCGGGAACCCTCATTTGGGGGCGAATAATCCTCATCACGTCCGTCCCCGTAGCCACGAGCACTTCCGTGGTAAGCAAGGGCTCTAGGTTGGGCCATTACACTGTTTGGAGGTAGATGAGTTTCAGATTGTTGAAATCCCGTGGTAACGTGGAGTCATAAAATGTTTGCTCTCATACGCAGCACGGAAGACTTCAAAATCGAACATGAGCACAAGAACCATTCGCGAGATCAAGGCTCCGACTGAACGCGTATGAGTGCAGGGCCGAAAGCAATAATAGAGAATCACAGGATATGTGCTTAAGACAAGTAATAAAACCTAACTAGTTTGCAGGAGGCGGAGCAGTCTGCAGTAAAGTAGCAAGTAGTGATCAGAAGAAGGGTTGAAGTTGCCCTATAAGTAGACGAGCCCATCTGACTTCATCAGTGATTGGGCGAAAGAGAAGGCTGCAGGTCGACCGCTTCACCACCACATGGATTTGTTGATAATATGACATGTCAACTGTACTGTTGGACCACACTTTTTTCCAGGCCCAGCAGGGAGGTCTGAAGGCGGAAGACAAAGGCTGGCGCTGATCCTCAGTATACGCGTTGAGGGATTTCCACCCTATCGGCTAGCTGCATAGATTGGCAGCCCAAGTTGTTTCAACGGGGGCAAACATCTAGCAAAGTCGATCCGGCCAGAGAGTTGCTGCGCGATTCATAATCGGATGCGATGCCGGTAATTTTGTACGGCCGCCACCCCTTTTCTGATAGGCTTGGACACCGGCCTAGAAAAGCAATGTAATGTGAGGCTGAGAGGGGGAGCCGCATCACGAAATCTCTAGATTCACCCGCATACTTCTCTACATTTCGTCGGTCTTGCTGTCGCTAGACGGTCGCTTCAAACAAGGATGAATAGGGCAATATCAGACTGCATATCCCTGGAAGGTGATGGAAACCTTTATGGGCACTTCAGTTTGGTCTTGGACGCATCAAACTTGCACGAAGTGAGTCATGAAAGCTAGAGCGCTTGAAAGGGAACCATTACCTTCCGGCGATGAGATTATTTGTTGATTGCCTACTTTTCAGGTTCCTTTGCTTGCAACGCAAGCAAACACATCTTGGGGTGCATAAGCCCCGCCACGTTCAAGCGACAAAGACAACCAAACATTCCGTTGCGCACGTGTAATATCTGCCAGGACGCGGATAGTACTACTCACCGCAAACAACGTGTCCTTTGAGCAGCTGTAAGCCGTTACAGTGGAGCTCTTGCGAGCCGTTCCAGGGCGCAGACTGGCAGCAAGTGATACTCTGGGTCTTAGAATCAGCAACATTCCTGTTCAAGTGAAGTCATCCTCGGTGGTAGGTTACTCCGGGTGATCTGCTTGCGGGCAATTGCAAATTGAGCACTTAAGCTTGGTAGATGAAAGGGGTCATTCGAACCGAACCGAAATACCGAAATTTGATGGACACCGAATTGGCAAAGCAGGGTCCCTTAGTGACGCGGAATCTCTCTGCGTGTGGCACATTAGCTGGTTGACTCTACAGAACCTGGCCAAGATGGAGAGCAGTCCGAAGGCTGTGATATAGCAAAGCTTCCTTGATTGTCTCATGGCACCCATGATGAAATATGGCCATCATAGACAATCCAGAGGGTCAAGGGTAAGAGGTACGACGATAAACAGGCTCAGGGAACAGCAACATGGGATGAAACAACCATAGACACAGTGGCAGATCTTCGCACCCCTTCAGTGCGAACTGCACCTCCCTCCTGCACAAACTAAGCCCCACAAATATGTAAGAAGGTTGCAGGTGTATGTCATCTGCAGGACATATGCTAGTCGTTACTTTAGGACGTTTCTTGTAGATAAGGATCTCTCCACGCACAAAGATCTCACCTCAGTTATGGTAATTGATGTTGAAAAGCGTGAAACAGGGTCCACCAACCTCGTAATGTGCATATGCCCCCCGGATAGCTGCAGGAGGGAGTCATTCCCCCGCTGCCGAAGGGAAGCGTGCACCCGAAGCGGTGTCAAGGAATGGTGCACGAATGGCTGATAGCTTAGGCTTATAGCTTATGACTTCTTGAGTGGTGCGGACGTAGAAGCGTTCATGATAATGGTAGGACTCATGGACCATGGTTAGGGATCAGAGAAAGGCGAAGTCCACAACGGATATTCTGCGCAAAACAGCGACGCCGTATCAAGGTTTTGATTGGGCCATGGGACAGCCACATGCTTTTCTTCAGAGCTCCCCGGAGCATTGGGGCCCAAAAAACAAGGTTGGTGTACCTTCTCGCTGAGATATCTGGTTCCCAAGGGTTTGCTAGCAATTCTTCTGCCTCCACGATGACAAATGTCTCAACTCATTGACCGTTTGAGCAAGTGTCTACAGCAGACGAAGCAGCTAGGTGCCTTTCCTCATGGGACTTGTTCACCAAGATCAGCAGAGTAGTGCTCCTAACATTGTGAGAATGCACAGAGGAAGAAGCTCGTGCGAGAATTCGGAAGTGTACCTAAGGTAAGGCAAGCATCGGAAATAATTCTGCCGAGACAGGCTAGGTCTAATGAGGATCTAACTTCGAATGTCTTGGCATTCAATACGTAAAATAACACCCTCGGAGCGGTGGAATACATTATCCAATCTTCGCCCGATGTAACCAACGACAATATCTGTAACATCATCTCTATTCACTGCTTTATGCACGTGCTGAGCTCCGCAACGCTCGTAGCACCCTCTGCAGGAGGGAGGCCATATTCTACTCAAGATGATACAAAATGGCACTGAGTCTCAAGATGAACAGCCCTCCAATGAAGCTGCCCCTACCGTTGATGACTCAACGAAAGATGAAGCCCCGAAACAAGATGAAACACAAAACGAGATAGATGAGGCTGCGGAGGAAGAAGCCCGGGAGAAGATACGTCGCGAGCGAGAGGCTAGAGCGCAAGCTTTGACCTTAGAGATTGTCGGCGATCTTCCTTACGCTGAGGTCAAACCCCCAGAAAATGTCCTTTTTGTATGCAAGCTCAACCCCGTCACAGAAGGTCAGCATACCGATCCTACCGTTCTTCCAGCGCTATACTAACCTCATCGGTTACCATAGATGAGGATCTGGAAACCATCTTCAGCCGTTTTGGTCCTACAATATCTTGCGAGGTCATTCGAGACAAACGTACCCACGACAGCCTTCAATATGCCTTCATCGAATTCGAGAATCAGAAAGATTGCGAGCAGGCATACTTTAAGATGCAGGGAGTTTTAATAGATGACCACCGCATACACGTCGACTTTTCTCAAAGTGTAAGTGGAATTGAGGACTTTAAAGCCTTGAGTGCACGCTTACAAGCTACCCAGGTTTCAAGACTTTCCGACAAGTGGAGGACTGCTACAAACTCAAAGCGCGCGCAGAGTGGAGGAGGGTTTGGTGGGGTATCAAGTCTTGAGAAAAAGCGGCAATTCAGAGCTGCGGATCCTAAAGAAGATGATGACCGTAAACGCTCCAATGGCTACGGAATGGTATTTGACAAAGATGCCATTCGACGAGGACAGGACAAGGTGTATGATCAGAAGTTACGCAAATCGTCAAGAAGCCGTAGTCCGAAAAGACAGGACCGGTATAGAGAGCGGACACCTCCACGGCACAATGGAAGACGGCGAGAGCATAGCAGGGAGTACGCACGCGATGATCATGGTGGTAGAAGAAGGCGGTCCTGATTGAAGCTTTGATGAAATTTGAGTGCCTTGCATTTATGATTTATGAGGGACGACGTCATATATGTGCGCTGTAGGAATGGTAATGATACCCGTTTGTTGCAAAGAAACCGGGCATCGTGCCTTGCACAAGAGGCTATTCGAGTCCATACCATAGGCGCTAGATCCAGAAGATGTACAAGATTGAAGCTCCCCCATTATTTCGTACTCTCCGATTCCAATGTGCTGTTTTCGTAGCTATGAGGTCTTGGCAACTGCGGGCGGTTGTAAACAAGCCCCACCGCTCCATTCTTGACTACACTACGGCGAAGTCAAATAAACTCAGAAGCCTTTGACGGCAGATGAGCGGGCAAAAACCATATCAAGCGAATCATCCTTCCTTGTGATGGCGTCGACCATGAATAGAATCCTTGACAAGTTAAATCTCAGCTCGAAGGATGAGGGTGTTCCTGCCAAAGAACCTACGGAGGAACAATTGAAGGACCTCCGTGAGCGCTACAGCCAAGCCGGGCAAGGGCAAGTCTTTGCTTTCTACGATGAGCTTAGCACTGCTGAGAAGGCTGGCCTCTATGAACGTCTCTCTTTCATCGACCCAAATCACATCAATGATATAACGCAAAAAGCATTGAAGCCCCAAGGCTCAGGAAAGGAGGAGGACATAAAGCTGGAACCTTTGCCAGAATCAGCGACAGCATCAATACTTGACTCTAAAGCCGAAGACATTGAATCATGGTACGATTCTGGGTTAAATCTCGTGGCCGAGGGGAAGGTCGCTGTGGTACTGATGGCTGGGGGCCAGGGCACTCGTTTGGGTAGCTCTGCTCCCAAAGGCTGCTTCAATATTGGATTGCCCAGCCAAAAATCCCTTTTCGAAATACAAGCGCAGCGAATTTGGAAGGTCCAGCAATTGGCAGAGAAGAAGAGTGGAAAGAAGGACATTGTCATACCCTGGTACGTGATGACCAGCGGACCTACAAGAGGGCCGACAGAGAAATTTTTCCAGGAACACAATTACTTCGGATTGGCAAAAGACGATGTAGTCATCTTTGAACAGGGTGTTCTTCCTTGCATTTCTAACGAGGGAAAGATCTTGCTAGAAAGCAAGTCAAAGGTACACTTGTCTTAGCATAAGGAAGATTTTCAGCTTCTTACACATTTCGCAGGTCGCTGTAGCTCCAGATGGCAACGGAGGCATCTACCAAGCACTCATCACTTCCAATGCCCGCACGGACATGCGAAAAAGAGGCATTGAACACATACACGCCTACTGCGTTGACAACTGCTTGGTGAAGGTCGCTGATCCCGTCTTTATTGGCTTTTCTGCATCTAAAGATGTGGATATTGCTACCAAAGTTGTTCGAAAACGAAGTGCTAACGAACCTGTGGGATTGATCCTCCTCAAGAACGGAAAGCCTGATGTGGTTGAGTATTCGGAGATCGACTCTGCAACTGCAGAAGCTAAAGACCCCAAACAACCCGACATTTTGAAGTATCGAGCGGCCAATATAGTCAATCACTATTACTCATTTAGATTCCTAGAGAGCATCGAGGAGTGGGCGCATGACCTACCCCATCATGTTGCTCGGAAGAAGATACCATACGTGGATACTGAGAAAGGTGAGACTATCAAGCCAGAAAAGCCAAATGGTATCAAGCTCGAGCAATTTGTCTTCGATGTCTTCCCAATGCTCGATCTTCAGAAATTTGCGTGCATGGAGGTCAGACGGGAGGATGAGTTCTCACCTCTTAAGAACGCCAAAGGTACAGGGGAAGATGATCCAGACACGAGCAAAAAAGACATAATGGAGCAAGGCCAGAGATGGGTTCAAAATGTTGGCGGTACTGTGGTAAGCGAGAGTGGAGTGGAGGACGCTGGGGTCGAGGTATCCCCTTTGATTAGCTATGTATGGGACCATCTACCACTCGTCTCCTCTCGAGTCTTCGTTCGCTGACTGCAAACGTAGGGTGGCGAGGGTCTCGATTTCTTGAAAGACAGGACTATAAAGGCTCCTGCGGTCATTGAGAAAGAAGAATAGACTATGAGGGTTCGGTCTTGAATGTGGACAAGATACAACGTGCATGATAGGCGATAAAAGGTAGGTAAAGTAGACCTTTAGGAGCTTGAGAAAAGTATGTAGTCAGTAGTGAAGAGGTATAGCGCCTTTGGACTAGTTGTACCTGGGCAGCCGTAGCATAACGAGTCGAAATATTCGTTCACAACAATGATAAGCGGCATACTTGTACTCTGTACTTCGTATTGCTCAAAGCGGGTTGTCACGGTCTAGAATCAGCCGAGTTGGCCAAGTCGAGCCTCGTGGGAATTTCGCCATGCCACGATGCCCCATACAGTAAGGCGTCCCAGTTGGCTTACCCGAGATGATTGGCCTCTGACTTTTGCCAAACGTCGCTTTCAGAGCTTTGCATACAAGTCGCATCTCTCGAGTTGATCGGATCAGCTGGTTGTTCTTTGGGAGGAAGGAAGCGCTGTGAGGTAGAGGGCTGGTCTGGTGATATTTGGTTGTAAGGTACACTCTCCGTACTCTGTGAAGCCATATCGCTGCCTTCAAGGGAAACAGGGAATTCGTTGAGGAGTGAAGCACTGATTATTGGTAATTCTAGGGATACAGGTTCAGGTTTGAAACAGAGGTATGAATTTTTGAGCGCAAAGGCAAAATCCCCGCTGCCATTTATATACACCGTCTGCCCACCTCCAGTTGCTTCACATCTCATTACACAACCGATAATTACTTCCATTCACCAAGCCACCCACCATTAACATGGACATGGAAATGGACATGGAACCAGCAACTTGGCAGTTCGGCAATCGCATATTCAGCATCCAAGACTCTGACGCTGGTGTTCCAGGGTTGCAAGGATCTCCGCTGGACATGTCTTCGTTATCGCGCCGGGCGTGCTACAAGTGTGGGAACGTTGGGCATTACGCTGGTCAGCGATAGATAGGGTACCGAATGTGTGGCAAAGCTAACAATACACAGAAGTATGTTCGTCTTCGGAACGTCTATGCTATAATTGTAAGCCAACAAACATCGATCGCTCGATCAATCTCATCTGCCTGCATGCGCTAAAATCTCGATAGGCAAGCAGCCTGGTAAAACCACCTGTCGCTCGCTCACTTGCGAGGTTATTCATCGCCATACATACCTAACGGCCGTACAGGACATGAGTCGAATGGCTGCCCCCATCCACGCACCACAGATAGTAAGGCGCTAGAGAATCTATGTCGGGACTAAATGAAGGGACTGATCATAGGACAGCTAAGCAGTGTTATCACTGTCAGGGCCTTGGCCATGTACAAGCTGACTGCCCGACCTTGCGCATAAGTGGAGCTGGTACTGGAGGCGGACGTTGTTACTCGTGTGGTCAACCGGGTCATCTTGCCGTATGTGCCCCCTGCATTTATATTGAGAGTGATGCACGCTCACTGGTATTTTAGCGATCTTGTCCCAACGGAGGATTTCAACCCGGCCCAGCTTTTGGAGCAGGACGTGGGGCGATTGCACCTCGTGGTGGGTTCGCAGGAGGTTTCCGTGGGGGGTTTGCAGGAGGTGCGGGTGGACCAAGACCTGCAACATGCTACAAGTGTGGAGGACCCAATCATTACGCTCGTGACTGCCAGGCCCAAGCAATGAAATGCTACGCTTGTGGGAAGCTGGTAAGTGGCCCGCCGGAAAATAGCTCCTGCAATTACAAATACTAACCCGAGCGGCGAAGGGCCACATCTCGCGCGACTGCACCGCCCCTAATGGTGGGCCACTTAATTCTGCAGGCAAAGTTTGTTACAAGTGTGGCCAAGCAGGACACATATCTCGCGATTGCACTGCAGCAGAGACGAACGGCCAAATGAACGTCGATGGAGCTGTCGACCCAGTCCAGCCAGCGCCTACGACTGCTGTTGCTTAGGCTTTTCATTTTGAATATTTCAACGGCCAAAGATGCGTTCCCCTTTTTTGTATTATGAATCGACAGTCACTTTCATTTTCTCTCGCGCCTTGTCTTTTACCTTTTACCGGCATCTTATGTTTACGACCCCCTCAAAAGCATCGCGATAATCACATCTACGGTGTTCTGCATCCCAGCATATCCAAGACGTAACGAACGGCGTCATCCATGTATTCTAATAATCTTGCTTTGCTGGAGCGTCTGCGAAGGAGGAAAGAGAATGGATGAAACCCGAAGGAGCGAAGGAGAATGGAGAGCGCATGGACGAGCGCTACCAGGATAAAGAGTGAAGGCTAGGAGAGAGAATCGTGGATATAGGGGTGTGATGTTGGTCATTATGAGTTGGAATCTGTTGGGCTCTTTTACATCTCTCTGGATACCCTCCAGAGGACGTGGAAGATCTCAACAGCTGATGTTGGTTATGCAAATTTATTTATCATGTGTCAGAACAAGACGTGAGACAATTTACCGGTGACTTAAGTACTAGTTCCATGCTATAACGGTCAGCAACAATCACTGCTTTGCCCTAGAGCCACATATATGCTAAAGAACAGAGAGAAAGTCTATCTTGGCATCGATCTACTTCCCGCACTTCAAAGATTCTCTGTTCTCTCGCTACACACCTTTTCGTGCTTGTAAATACCTCGAAGATCTCTCATTACCTTCTTCGAGTTCACAGCAGTTATCATTCCCTTAGCAGCCACACAATGACGGCTTCACTTCCTGGAGACGACTCTGACGATGTAGGCGAAACCACTCCCACCAAGAGGCAAGCCACTAATCTCTGTGGTTGCAGGACTTCATCGTCGACATTGATGGTATACAAGCCCATGGTAAGATCTTCATAGCCACCTACCTCGCTCGGGGGCTCAATCAGAACAGGGGTGGGTGCAGCAGACATCACCAAGCTCAAAGCGAATGGCTACTACACGGTTGCTGTACGCAATCTGTCTTATATCTATCGAGGTGTGCTGACAATAAGCAGTCTGTGCACGCCGCAACTCGCAAGACTTTACTCAAAGTCAAAGGCTTTAGCGAAGTAAAGGTCGAAAAAATCAAGGAGGCTATTGTCAAGTGCCAGGTAAGTCAGAACACGCTCGAAGGCTCTACTAAATGCCGCATCTTCCTTTCTTGCTGTCGAGAATGATCTTGATTGTCCATGTTGAATAGCCATCTGCCTCCGGCTTCATCACGGCTGTTGAGCTTGGACATCAGAGAAAGCGAGTGTGCAGGATCTCAACTGGGAGCAAGCAGCTAGATGCAATCCTCGGAGGGTAGAGTGGCTGGAGTCTCACACGCTTTGGTGCCAGCTGATTTGGTCCAGGGGGTTTCAGACCATGAGTATTAGCGAGGTATGACAACCTAGCAATTGCAGGATACCCCACCAAGCTAAACGGGTCTCTAGGTTTATGGAGAGTTCAGTCTGCAACCCTAGTGATGCTTCACGGGGCACAACAGTATTAATGTCTTCAGGATGTGGGAAGACGCAGTTGTCCCATACAATGTCCGTCATGGCCCAAGTAAGTCTCTTCCCCGTATTCCATGTTCCACGAGGCTGACCGAATTTGCAGCTTCCAAAGGTACTGAGCCCAAGTCAGGTCCACGAATTCATACTGAATCAATCAGGACATGGGAGGTGCAGAAGGAAAAGTGGCATATATCGGTATAGCCCAAGGCCACTACATCCTCAACTCTCAACTGACAGCCATTCTCCATCCCAGACACCGAAGGCACCTTTAGACCCGAGAGGTATCTTCCCATCCTCTCTATCTTCCCATTCTTCAACATCCTTACAACCTCGCAGAATAGCCCAAATAGCCGAACGCTTCGGAGGCACATCCCTCTTCCCCCCTCTCGAAACCTCACCCCACTAACACCCCCCAGTCGACCCCGACGCCGCCCAAGAAAACATCGCCTACGCCCGCGCCCTCAACAGCGAAGTACCCCCCCCCTCCCCTCCCCCCCTCTCAACCCACGGAGGTCTGAAGGCGGAAGACAAAGGCTGGCGCTGATCCTCAGTATACGCGTTGAGGGATTTCCACCCTATCGGCTAGCTGCATAGATTGGCAGCCCAAGTTGTTTCAACGGGGGCAAACATCTAGCAAAGTCGATCCGGCCAGAGAGTTGCTGCGCGATTCATAATCGGATGCGATGCCGGTAATTTTGTACGGCCGCCACCCCTTTTCTGATAGGCTTGGACACCGGCCTAGAAAAGCAATGTAATGTGAGGCTGAGAGGGGGAGCCGCATCACGAAATCTCTAGATTCACCCGCATACTTCTCTACATTTCGTCGGTCTTGCTGTCGCTAGACGGTCGCTTCAANCAACACCTACCGCCTCCTAATAATCGACTCCATCCTCGCCCTCTTCCGCGTCGACTACTGCGGCCGCGGCGAGCTCGCCGACCGCCAACAAAAACTCAATCAATTCCTCTCCAAACTCACACACATGGCTGAAGAATTCAATGTTTGTGTGCTAATGACTAATCAGGTGCAATCAGATCCGGGGGCGAGTGCGCTTTTTGCGGGAGCGGATGGGAGGAAGCCCGTGGGGGGGCATGTGTTGGCGCATGCGTCGACGACGAGGGTGTTGTTGAGGAAGGGGAGGGGGGAGGAGAGGGTTGCTAAGGTGCAGGATAGTCCTGGTCAGTTTGCTCTGCTGTCATTCGTTCATGAATTTCTTTTCCTATCTCTCACCATGAATATTCCCTACTTGTCAATAATGAACTATATACTAACACCCTACTCCACACAGATTGTCCCGAGCGCGAAGCCACCTACATAATCACGAATGGTGGAATCAACGATCCAGAAAAGGCATGAGATACCAGATCTCGGGCCAGGATAGGCGGGGAGGAGGAGGATTGAGATGATCTCGCTTTGCTATATGCACTAGCCATATCATCGCTTGACATCACGCATTTGACCTTGCAATTTAGCGAGCTTTTCATACAGCGAGAATCTGCTTTCATTATAGTAGGCTGAGCTACACGTCAATAAGCTATTCTTAACGGATAGAAGAAAAGCTCCGTAACAACAAAGACTTTCAGAGACTCGAGCAGTATCTTCACGCTCCGTCCTATCCAGCACGATCAAGCCAAGCGTATAAAGTAATGTTGCCAGAGCATACCCACCATCTCATGCGATGAAATTGAAAAGCAAACGATGGTAACAGAGCGTCTCTACGTATTACTGCCAACTGCTTTTCATTCACCCAACAAGGAATCTTACTGCTACAATCACAGCCCCTTCCTCTATAAAGAACGTTTTTCTGCTTGCCCTAACATCCCTCACCAAGCCCGGCGGTGCATACGTGATAACGCAGTCCCTACTTAATTTTGGCACCTCCAGTCTCGCATC
This sequence comes from Cladonia metacorallifera KoLRI002260, assembly GCA_000482085.2. Classification (NCBI taxonomy): domain Eukaryota; kingdom Fungi; phylum Ascomycota; class Lecanoromycetes; order Lecanorales; family Cladoniaceae; genus Cladonia; species Cladonia metacorallifera. The sequence goes on from KI911110.1 coordinate 1,217,529, forward strand.
AGGTAGGTATTTCTGAGATACGGCTTTGGTTCTGATTCTTACTCTTGGGGTTTTAATAGTTTTGGAGGCAGCTTCCTTTCCCTTTCCCTTTCCCTTCCCCTTAGAAGAGATTGCGTTCTTCGGTAGGCGAAGATTCATCGTGGAGGGTGGTAGCTCTGCCTTAATTTTCTGCGAGGGTCCTGGAGTATCAGTCTCATCCTCATCTTCCGTCTCGGTTGGGGGTATAAGGTCATTCGATGAGCTCCTGTCTCTCGAGGTATGGATATCATCTTCCGTCTCAACGAGAGAACTCGACTCTGGAGACCGATATCCGTTTGATGAAGACTCTCCGATATCGATAGGCCGATTCTTGCACCCTACGTTTGAAGGAGTAGATTGCGGGCCGGCCTTCGAAGCCTCCTTTGGTCTATTATCTTCTTCGGCCCGTTTTTGTATGGAAGCCATCTCTTGCTCCAAAGTCTGCTTAGGGCGTTTGGACTGTGACTCTAAGACTTGAACGGATGCTGAGCGAGTGCGCTTCCGTGAAGAGGAGGCGACTAGGGGGGATCTCCCAATGGGGGAGCGGCCTATCTTGGCGGTGGCTGCCATGGGGCCAGGCGGAGTGCGTACAATAGAGGAGGGACTAGGATAAGCCGCCGTATTCCCACGAGATGCGTCCTTTCCTGCAAAAATATTGGTCGGCGTTCTAGGCGCTGTATCTGGGCTTGGAGTCCGTGATGCGGTATCTTCGGTAGTAGTGTCAACCAACAAGTCAACAGGCTTAACATACCCGTAGCCTTCAACCAAGCTAATTCTTTGCCCACTAAGCTCTGTATCTGGCTGACTTACCTTCAGGCCCTTGGCCCAAGAAATCACGACATCGATGACTCCAAAGTTTGCGCTCTTTGGGTTTCGTACGTTCGCAACCTCCGGTTGCATGGGAAGTAAAGCAAGGCTCTCCAGACATTCCCCCAGGGGTGATATCTCGCCATCTCTGGTCCTCCCAGCTCCATCTGCCGAAGACAGAAGCGCTTTTGAGATGGCATGCCACCTCCTACCAGGAGCATCGCTGGCTCTATCGCGGTATTGAGCAGGAGTACCGTCGGGATTCTGACCTGATGGAACCAAGATCCAAGGTTTCTCGATTGGTCCTCTAATTCTGTGTCCAGTAAAGCGTACAATTTGATTGCTATCCCGGGTAGCAGGACCGTATCGGACGAGTTCACGATCAAAAAATTGGCCGTTGAGAAACACTACTTAGTTACCAAAGTCAGCGGTGTCTGTCCCACTGGAGAAGAAAGGGGTTAGACGAATCTGGAATTGGGAATGTAGATCAAGCTTCAGATAACCTTTCTAATACAACTGCATGGCTGAAAGGGTGAAAGTATTTCCAAACAGACGTACCATCGATTTTAATATCTTCAGCAGTCATTTTAGCCTTTGGCTCCAGTGATATGAACGTCTTAGGTTCGAGTTTCACTGTCAGACATAAGGCCTGGGGCTTCGAGGGAGGCGTATATATTCCGCGTCGGACTAGAGAGGAACGCGTCACGGTCCCTGTCCTCCCTAACAGACGGTCAGCAGATAGAATAAACAAGGAGTGTATATGGTTTTGCTCATACGCTCTTCATCAATGTCGTACCTGTAAACCTCGTTAGCAATGTCAAACTACTGGCACTTTGAGCCATTCAATGATCCATACAATTGGATCCTCTCAGCTCCAGTATCCGCGCTGACAATATTGCCCCCAGCTTGCGCCATGAGGAAAGGTATGTTCTTGTTCTCTCCCAAGAAACGTGTGCACATGCCATCTTCTGGATCGGTAATGTATACCTCAGGGAGGTTCACATCTTGCAATCCGTTGCATTGCTGGAAATTCTGTTTTGCATTTCGTGATGACTCTGCAACGGTGTTTTCCAGGTCTGTAACAGAAAGCTGTACGGATGTTTTACCGCTAGAAAAGCGTACCATGGCCGTGAAACATATAATATACAATTGATCAATAACAATGTCTGTTAGAGTGGAGATGTATTAGAAATGTTGAGGCCGCAGGGCCTTGTGTTTACATACATCCCATATTGGACACTGGATACGGAAGGTGCCCCGCTTTCTGCAGACTCGTACAATGAAGGAACATTGAACTCAGTGATAGAGAATTGGAATTGAATGGGAAGCAGCAGCCTACCCTTCTCGCGTGAATTGGACCAGAAAAAACACCCACGAATGGTATGACTGCTGGCCTATGCACTCGCGAACGTGCACCATATTGAAGGTCGCTAGCGCTTCAACAACGCGAGTTCAGTGTTTTCATGTTTATTTCCCTCTTTCTTATCCTGAGCACCATCAGCAGCAACGCCCAGCAAGAAAAGCACATCTGAATGAGAAGTGCGACGATCAACCAAGGCCCCCAGAAGCATCCAAACTCATCCCTAACTCCACAATCGTTCTTTCGTACACCCTCGCAACCTCCATCTCCCACCGTCCATGATTCCCCTCCACCTGCGTCTCATCCATAGCATCATCCTCATCATCGTTATCATTGGTCGTGAATCCATCCTCCGTATCCGTCTGAGCTACGCTCCCAGCGCCAGCAACACTTTCCCCTTTTGCAGCAACTTCAACCACAGCAACCCTTGTTCTCTCCACCAGGCCTCTCATCCTGACCTTCTCGGTCGTACTCAGCTTTGCTCTGCCGCGTTCGAAGCCCGGTAGTATATCTCCTGTTTCAGCATCTGCACCTTGCAGGAGTGAGTAGAATGCCAAGTCAAGTATGTGCAATAACCGAAAAGTTGGCCGAGGTTGAAAAGGGAATGATGGGAGACAAGAGTAGGTAGTAAGAGCGATAGTGAGTAGGTAGGGCGTCTGTAATGATGCTGTGTCGGCAGAGCCGCTTTTCAGTATATGTACGAGAGCCGGATATGTGTGGTTTCATACGTGTGCCAGACACCCAGACAACATCTATTACGGCCTCTAAGTCCTTGACCATCTCCCCAAAACTCTCATAACCCCTGCCTTCTATTCCCGAAGTAGCCTCATCTTCGAAATCAGTATTGTATCTCTTCTCATAGTGCCTCGATATTCCCAGAAGTTTATTGTCCACATAGTCGATAAAGCTGCTCTCTTTCGAGCTGCCCGGCTTGAGCGGATTTGCTCGAGGCCGTGGTAGCACAGGCGGTGCAGGGGAGGCAGATGTGGCTGTTGAAGCTGGAGGAGAAGGTAGAGTGGGCTGGAGGAAGCCACCGGGGCCTGGATGCGATTCAGCAGCAGATGTCATGGCCTGGAGTGGTCAGTGAGGTCAGGATACTGGGGAAAATGCGCCTGACAAAAACGGCAGGTTAAGCGAGCCCCACGCATTTGATGATGGATTTCAGCGGTGTACTTCACTGGAAGATGATAGATGTCTACCATACGTCGGTCCAGCCATGCTGTAACTATTGAAGGTAGAACATGTGCAGGAATTCCTTGCAAAGAATGATGTCATGAGAAGGGAGCCTTGAGCAATTCAAACAAACAATCCAGCCACGAGAGCGAGAATCCATGAGAACGAAGCAGACAACTTGATTGTGCAAGCTAATTGCTAGATGCTACCAGTCCTGAGTTGCTCGAAGCTCCCTTTATGGAGTAATGCAGTAGATATACCTCGCTGGAGGCTCACTGTTCACCAAAAGAGTGTATAGAGGCCAATTCCTTCAATGAGCTGCACGAGAACCCATACTGTCATTCTTGGGTCCTTGACGCTCCGATGTCTAAATTATATTGCGTCAGCCGTTCTGGTCTCCCAACCCAAAGCGGATAGACCTACCTCAGTCTCTTGAATGTCTCCCTTCTCCAAGATCCTGATCATACATTCGTCTTCGTTTGATGTCCCAAACTCGTTCTCAAGCGTCTGCTTGCTAGCACCATCATACGCATTTTGAGCTCCATGCCTGCATGCGAATATTAGCCACATGAATTCATCGCCGTAAGTTCACGGCCACAAGTGGGGAGGGTACTTGTGTGTAATGAAGATCTTGAATCCGCTGACAACTTGCGCCAGAGGGATAGAGCGATCTTCCTTCCATTTTTGGACTGACTGGACGTCGTCGATGTAAATCACAAAGTCATCCTCCTTTCCTTGGTAATGAACCTTTGATTGGGATGCGTTTCCACGAGGCATGGTGGGCCTAGAGAATCAAAATCAGAGTACACTTGGCTGTAACTGTTGGTAGAGCGTTTTTGGTGTGATATGAGTAATGAAAAGTTGTGTTCGAGATAGAAGTTACTTCTTGTGTTTGGAGAGTACAGAAGCTTAGCTTGTCTGAAGCTCTCCGCCAAGAGTACCTACGTCACGCGACAATGGTTTCACGTAGGGCTGATTGGCGCGGCTACAATGCAAAGAAAAACCCAAAAGAAGGAAAGACAGATTGGAAAGTCGCGTTGCGACTCTGTCTTAAGAGCATTTCTGCTTGGTAGCTATGCCTCGAGTATCTCTGCCAAGTCCAACACGATGATTATTCCCTAATAATGAAACCAATTCCTTATACCTTCTGTTGAAAATTGTTTGAGTAGAGTCTTAGGCTTTCGAAGCTTACCTCTTCCTTGGTCTAGCTCAAGAGACTCCATGCCAGGAAGCGTCGTCGACACTTCAGACACTTCGCTTCTTTTGGCTGCATTACTGCTGTTTGAGATCAGACTAAGCTCGGTTGTATTCGCCATTTTTTTCTCCAGAGCCAATGCAGTATCTTCATAATCTTCTCCTGTCTCCGAATATTCATGTTCTGGCGCAGAAATGTCAGAATGGCAATGGTCTGGCATCTGACCAGATGAATGATAGTTGTCCGGCAAGCGTGAAGCTGCTGTGTATGCATACTGAGTGCTAGTTTCGGCAATGCTGGTACAACCAACACTCGTCGCAGAAATCGTAGTGGAAGTGGTTGTTGTACTGGCTCTACTGAGCCTCCGCATCACATTTGTTGCCGACGTTAACAGGGATCCCCTGCGGTAGCCAGCCATGCCAGGGTAGGGTAATCGGTCTCGCGTCCAAACACTAGCCATGGCTTGTTCTATCCGCTGTCTCTCGGCTCGCCCAGGGGCTAGAATTGGTATCTTGTATGTTGACAGAAACGATTGCGAGCGGCCGACCGTTTCTGTTATCGTCATTGGAGGATCCTCTCGCTGTTTTGTTGAGCTGGTATTTTTGATAATGACTTGGCACCCTTGCTTTCGCGAATTGAGCGTAGCAGCACGTTGGATTGATTGACGATGCATCAGAGATCCGGGCTGGCCAAACACAGAACCCAAAGATCGAACCCCAAGATACAGCGCTGAATTCTCAAAGCCAATATCCCTCCGCACGTCCCGACTATTTTTCTTTGCATTAAAACGCTCCTGAAGAGTAGTTCTCCATTGATCTTCTTCCCGGGCCGTGCACGCACAGAAGATCAAGTCATATTGCTGCTGATCAAACTCGAATATGACCTTCCACGAGAAGGGCGCTGTATGACATTGAAGTCCTTGATCTCATCAGTACATAGCAAAAGCTGTCAGTCTTATTTTACTCACCCCTTCCACTGTCAGCCTGGTCAACCTGCAGATCGCCGAGGCTCAGTATAGCAGCGATCTCGAACTTCGAAGCTCCCGGCTTAGGTTGCGCAAGAAGCATATAGGAGCTGAATACTGCACAAAGCATATAATTGCCTAGCACTTCACGCTCCGATTGGTATGCAACATAGAGAACTCCACACAGCGAAGCATGACCTAGTGCTCGGATTGAGGGAGTTGACTGACTCTGGATGGCTTCGTTTAGCACTGTATCATGTGAATAGCCTCTAGCACTCACCGTGGCTGGGAAAGCTAGGAGGTCCTGAAGGTGCCATGATCTCTGAATCCTGGCTTGTGTCTTCTCATCATTGGTAGCGGTGTTGATTTCTTTAGCCATTTCGCGCAGGCGGAAAAGAACCTTTTCAACTTCCCTCTGAGATTTTTCATCGTCGATCGCCGGTGTGTGCTTATGTAGCTCGGCGAATAGCAAGGGGTACCTGCACACCCGCTGAATAGGCTATTCCAGAAGTACATCAGCTGCAACCCAGTGTTTCATCTAGGCACCCCAAGAATACCTTGATCAATAGGTCTTCGAGCGTTAGACACTTTCTACTGTCTCCTATGCCGCTACTCTGCGGAACCAATGAGTTCACCAACGCCTCAATACCTCGTTCATAAGCAGCCCAATTTGGCATTGTTTTCGAGAGTGATGCCATGTTCCGCAGCATTGACTCATACTTAGCAGCATATTCTTCGTACACGAAAAGGCGTTCAAGCTAAGAATTGGGCCCGAGTCAGTATGCAAGGCTCTGCTTATCAAGGGTTCTGAAAGCGGCATACCATGTGCTCAAACAAATTGGCAACGTTCGCTGCCTCTGCTGCCGTTGTCACCAATCTGTGCTTCTTCGACCTCCCAAACCCTAAGAACTCTTTCGACTGTGGACCTGTAACGGTTGCCTTCTCAGCTACTGTATTCAGGTCGACCTCACCAAGGCTATCAGAAATGTTCGAACTTCTACTTTGGAGCATTTTTAGACACATAGCCCGGGCACCAGGATGAGGTTTAGAGCTCTGTAATTTTGTCTCAAGATGCAGCAGTAACTCTTCGTGTAAGCGCAACATATCTCCGACGTTGCGGGAAAACTCAGGGCGTGCAGCCTGGATAGTTTTAGGTCCGGAGTCAAGGATAGTCAGATAGACCTAAAAAGTCTTCTTCAGCAATTTCATCTCCCACTCATAGCCGTGTATATCACTCACATGTAGAAGGACTTTGAGATCCGCGATGTAGCTTTTTTCAGAACTAAAAAGTTCTTCCAATACTTTACGTCGTTGTATAGCTCTGGCCCATGCGGCTAGTTCGACTATCCTAAGAGCCGTTTGGCCAGAATCTGTAGAATCTCGATTTGCTCGGTTCGAAAGTCTGCTATCTCTATTACGCCTTAAGAACGAAGATTTTGACCTCTTGTGAGCAAATTCTTTCGCACCAGGTACAGGTTCAAATGTTATAGCGCTTGATGTCAGATTTGCGAAGCCGAAGGCTGCCCACGATGACGCCTTTTGATGTCCATTTAGTCGCGACTGCTCTGGTAGGTCGGACCTGATGGTATGTTCATCATCGAAATCATCCAGTGTCCAGCGTTCTTTACGGACAGTGAGAAATTTATGGCGCTGTCGGCCGAAGACCCTTCTGAACCTTTGCATCAAATTCCGCTCCTTGAAAGTCTGCTCTGAAGCTGAAGCGGGTACTTGGGTTGTCGTAGTCCCTGGCACTGAGACAATAGGCCGAGACCTCCATAGACGGCCTGGAATAGCGGTGCCGGGCCTAGGTATAGACAGTATTTCTGCTCTTTTGCTGTCAAATGAAAGACTATTGTCTGGGGTCTGGTCTCCCTCTTTTTCCAGGCTTCGCTCCTTACCTGCGATGTCCTTTGCAGAGCTAGCGTTTAGATCGACATCGTATAGCGGCCCCGCGTCGTGTAGAAAGCTTGGAGTGCTTTGCATACGTTTTGGTGGCGAATTGCCGTTCCCGCAGCTGGATTGAGGAGACGCGGGCTGGGATACCCATCGATGTGACAGGACATTAGTAGAGTTAGACGGTAAAGGCAGTGATGTTTGGGATGCATTACAGCCTAGAGGCACATTTTCATTCCTGACACGAAGACCCAACGATGATAAGGATCCTTGCGAGCGGGTTGACTTGTGGTAAGGACTGGGCGTACGGTGAACTGTCCTCGACGATGTATCCGACCCCTTGGACTGTTGATCATCGGACAGGTTCTGCCAATTGTCACGGGGAGTCAGGTGGTGCAGTGAAAGACTCATGCTGGACCCAGTAGGCTGAGCCAAAGGGACTTTGAGAACGATTTGTGGAGAGTCCTGCCGGGGAATTCTCTTCAAATACCGGCTTGTTAAGTAGAGATGCTATTCAAAGTATGCGAGTGAAACCCTGCACCATGTATACAGAGGAATTGAAAGGGAAGATGACCTAAAAGCTAAGACATACAAGACTTCGCTACCTCCATAGCTCCTACCTCCGGCGTCTACAGAAACTGTCTGAACAAGCAACTTCTCGAAAGTGGAAGGAGCAATAACTGCAACGAGGATGGCGGCTTAACATAGCTTTCAAATATGGTGCATCTCTCTACCCATATTCGAGGTCTGACATCCAGTGCTGCAGCCGCAAAGTGAAGGACAAATTCATCTTGGCTCAAGAATCAAGCTTGAGTAAAGGGCCAAGCTTGGGCCTGCGCATACTGTGCATGGAATCTAGGCATATCCGAGTGAGGAGCACTGACTGTCTCTCCTTGCGCCACCGAATTGTGGAATTGGCGCAGGGGCTTTGTACGGGCGAAGAGATGCACGAGACAAGACGCTAGCAGCTCAAGGCTACCCTAGCACAATATTCAGCTGGTGCCTAGTATGCCCAGGACGCCTCGCATATTTGAGGTAGGAGCGAGGCTGAAAGTTGCGCATTAGAGGTTGTCCCCCCAAAAGCCACTGTGTTTTTGTTGATTCTGGCTTATGTAATACAACTAGCGCGGAAGCACAGCCTTAGCGTGACGTGCTTGTTCCTGCCGGTTCTACCAGATCAACGACACACAAGCACACCCTCCCAACCGTCCAACCTCTCCCTCCGATAGAGCATTCTCTCCACTCTCAGGCGAGCCTTCTACTACACGAAAACTCTACAAGATCCCTATTGCACCGTCGACCGGCTGAGTCCGATTGTTGTCTCTTCGCTCACTCGGTAAGTTTTGTTGTGTTGTCCCCATGCTGTGCCCAACTTCTCTACACACGCATGCCCTTGTGGAATGACCCTCGATCGCTGGCGACACTTTCAATCCTGTGTCTATGTGGATCAATTCCCGCAGACCAAGTCTGTACTTCCAAAGTTGGGAGGGATCAGGATGTCTCGGCGTGATGCTGGTTTCTCTTATGGTCTGGCAGACAAGGCTTTAACCCTCAGCCATAACTTGCCTTGCGACGGCCAGGAAGCCGTGCGCTGCGGGAGCAATTGATCGCTACTTCGATCGAAAGCGCTGAGAACCTTCTCTAACCAAACCCCCGAGTTCACTACCTGGCTCATCGTCCAAGACTGATTTCAAAAGCCTACTATTTTCCTTGCCTTCGCTCAGACATCTATATTGCGATTTGCAGGAGCTTGCTGACCTTACAGAGAGATCTATAGATAAACCCATTATCATGGCAGTCGAAAACAATGTCTATCTGGCTAAGCTGGCGGAACAGGCGGAGCGTTACGAGGGTTAGATGACCCCCTCCCTTGATGGCAACATGATCTAATGCGCATGTCACAGAGATGGTAGAGTGTATGAAAAATGTCGCCTCCGCGGATCAAGAGCTTTCTGTCGAGGAGCGCAATCTTTTATCAGTTGCCTACAAGAACGTTATTGGTGCGCGACGTGCATCGTGGAGAATTGTCACCTCCATCGAGCAGAAGGAAGAGTCTAAGGGCAACGAGTCTCAAGTTTCCTTGATCAAAGAATACCGTCAGAAGATCGAGGCCGAGCTAGCCAAGATCTGTGAAGACATCTTGGAAGTCCTCGATGAGCATCTCATTAAGTCTGCCCAGAGCGGCGAGTCAAAGGTCTTCTATCATAAGATGTGCGCACATCACTCAACCGCCTGTGCAGCGTTTGGCTAAGAATTGTGTTATAGGAAGGGTGATTATCACCGCTACCTCGCTGAATTCGCTCTTGGCGACAAGCGTAAGATCTCTGCCGATAAGTCGTTGGAGGCTTATAAAGCTGCCACTGAGGTCGCGACCACCGATCTTGCTCCTACCCACCCCATTCGTCTCGGTCTTGCGTTGAACTTCTCTGTCTTCTACTACGAAATCCTCAACTCTCCCGATCAGGCATGCCATCTTGCTAAGCAGGCATTTGACGATGCTATTGCTGGTCAGCACTCTTCTTGTATAAAATTGGCATCTGCTGACCTGTCCATAGAGCTCGACACTTTGAGCGAAGAGAGCTACAAAGACTCCACTCTCATAATGCAGCTCCTAAGAGATAACCTGGTAAGCTTGCATTGCTGGCTGCTCGGATCACCAATGCTGACTCGCGACAGACCCTCTGGACTTCGTCTGAAGCCGAGCCGAGTGGTGGTGAAGGTGCTACTGCACCAGCGGAATCGAAAGAAGAAGCTGCTCCTGCTTCCGCAGAGCCCGAGAAGGCTGCGGAGTAGATTTCTTTCCCGTCACTGCGAAAGCAACAACCGTGACGTTTGGATGCAAGGATTATTAGAAGGACGGCAGAGCGACATCTCCGCAATTGACAAATTTCCTGATTCGCCTTCCTTGGCCCAGAACACAACAGTTCGCTGGCTACTCAACGTCTTTTCAGCGTGCACATGATCTATGAGGGCGACGGGTGGTGGATGGATCATGAAGTCCCTTGTTTTATTCCAGTGCTCCTTGCAAGACATCTTACATTGGCGCACCCTACCAATATCAGAGAATAGAAAAACATCAGTCATCTAGATACATACATTGCTTCACAGCCCTATTAGAACGGTGACCGCCAATTGTCATTCTCTGGAATTGACCAGAAAAGTTTTTGCTACCCCTCTTCCAAATGCTCAAGCAATCGGAACAGCTAAAGATCAAGTACTAAAGATGACTTCGAGCAACTCATAATGTAGGATGCAACCAGAGCTAACACATATCCTGCTCTCTACGGACAGACAATATGTGAAAGCACAACGTCGAGATATAGACATAAAGCTTTATACAGTAAAAAAGGCGTGCTAACCTGGAATTCAATAAAACACATTAGCACCGAATAGCCTTTCAACCCCTACTATTAGATCTCTATGTAAGATATCTACATCACATAATTCGAGAGACTTGTTGGCTAAGGTAAGGTAACTCTGTTAGGAGAGAGTAGGTAGGCACGTGCTCTATGATTAGGATAGGACTAGTGGTGTTGGGAGTATGTATTTGGGGGTGAGGTATATGGACTAGGATTGGGAGTAGGGGGATTTTTTGTTGGTGGGAGGGTTGGGGGAGTATTGGGGTGGGGCAATTGAGAATTAAGCTGCCTGAGATTGCATTGGTGAAGCACTAGTTATGCACTCTGTCTATTTGAGCGCACTGCTTTTGTGTTCACGAAGGAGTCATAAGTTTCTCGCATTAGAACTGCTGTGTTTCTGCATTGTTTCTTTTGAGAGCTATGCCTTGATGATCTATGAGGAGTTCTATCTTGCACTTAACCCTCTTGTGCCCTGTCCTTCATAACAGAGCCATGTCTGTCCCGAGTCCTGCCTTGTATGCCTAGCGAACGCAAGACTATGGAGACGCTCGCTTTCGCTTTGTGGGGAATAGAAACGCGTGTCAGAGAAGAAGTGACCGGCCGACAGGCCTGTCGTTTTGAGGATCGACCCTTGTTGTTGTACATGGCGCATGAGTAAGGGATAGTAGGTATTATACATTGAAATTATGCTGAGGATGCTGGGGTCTTGACATTTATGTCGTTTTCCGGTGGCCGTGTAAATGCATGAGACAGAGCCGTTCGCTATGCTAGTCATTTGGATAATGGGGGGTAAGGTTAGAGTGTGAGAGTTGTTGAGATGGTCTGGGAGAGTAGTGATTATGCTGATGATGACAGTGTTGGCCGATGTAAGACGTTGTCATTTCTTGCGGCTTGTGTCAAGTGCAGTACGAGACATACTTCGATGGAGACCGCCTATATAGTCTTGTAGTGCGTTGTTATTTCGCTCTAGTTTGTCGTGCTCAGCTTTTACGCTTTCAATTCGCTCGATCAGCGCGTTTATGCCCGATTGCTTTTCAATCGCATGGCTGAATTCGCAATCAGCTTTAAGCCTCGGTCAATATCTGATAGCAATACGTACGTTTCCGCCACCTGGCGCGCCTCTTGAACCATCCGCTCCGTGTCTGCACTGGACCTTCGCGGGCTCATAGCTCGCGCGTCATCCGCTGGGTATGACTCCTCTTTGATCTCGACATCGGGATGGTCTGCAGGGACAATCATAGTACCTGAAGATTTTCGCGTGCCGAGGCGAGGGCGGAGGGTACGACTATTAGAGCGCGAGCGGCCGTCTTCTTCGCCGTCTGAAGAGTTCAGGGAGGTTTGGTTTGATTCAGCGGTTGCGATGGTCGGTGCAGCCGTGGAAGGTTCAGCAAGAGAAGGCGTGGCACTCGCTTCTGTGCTGCTCATGGTGTTGGTGGATATTGTGGACGCCATAGTAGGTTCTTGGGCCAGATGAGAAGTGTTGCTTTGAGGGGGCAAAGATGTTGGAGTCTCAAAGCTGGGAGGGTTGCAGTATTGAGCGATTCTCCACTGTATCTGAACACGTGATGCTAGCCGTGGGGTAACGTTCAGTTCGTTCACCTCATCAGGACGAAGCAGATGCGACCATGGGCTGCGGGTTTCACTGAGGATGACGTCGTATTACGGCAGTAGACAGAGCACACAATTGGTATTCTTCGATGGCGGTCAGCAGGCAATTCACACACACTTTAAGCGTGTAACCCAAGGGCTTACAATTAATATCGTCGCTTGAGGGCAGCGCTCAACCGGTCAAAACAGACAGCACCAGAGGAAGCGAGCAACGGATTGGAGCTGTCGAAGAAGGCAGTCGGATCAAAGATGAGGGAAATCATCGAAGTGTCGTGTGTGAAAGGCCAACGATGTCCAGGAGTTGATACTGTCAATTCCCGTGTGTGGACCTCGCATCATACTGAGTGGCTGTAGTGCTCTCTGGCGCCTGTCCCTGCGCTGCTGCGGTTGCTGGGTCACCTGCACGATGATGCTATGATCGACAACGGTCGCCCCTTTTTCCTCACCCCGCTTCATCTATGCACCTAGGTTGAATCGTACAGTGTTATCTAGTCCAGGGTAATTGTCCGACGAGGAACCTTCATCCGATTAAGGGACAGCTGACTTTGAGCGCCCACAGACTACCTGAGTCTACAACTATCTACCAAGAGTACCTCTGTAGCAGCCAGCAGACACGGCGAGAACGTACCAACACAAACCAGCAAGATCATCGCTGTTACTCTATCAGGGTCTTCACTAACCCCATCTGGTTCAATATAATGCGCTCCTTGTTGGTGATCAACAATGATACGGCCTATGAAACCTTTTGCGCATGTGCCAGGCCAAATTCCGTACCAAAGGATTGCCGACCCGTCCATGGTTGAATACCTGTTATACATCAACCACGCGAAGTGACGAAAGATGCCAAGAATGCTACAGTAAGAATGATGAAGAATTGGTTCAGCACTGTAATGGTCCTGTTTGAAGGTGTGATATGATTTAGACTGCCATTCTCCGATTTCTACCTGACGCCACACGAATTACTTGTAGGCTAGATGGCATACCACAAGAGATACTCAAGGGCCCTGATATATCTCAACCTTCTTTCCAGTGTATTTCTCAATATCGTCGATTATAAGTTGTATGGGCGTGAAGTAACCATGATTACTCCTCTCGCAGCCACCCCAAAGAAGACCCGCAAGATTCCCTTCTTGATCTAGAATCCACGCTCCGGAGTCTCCAGCCTTATTGAAGAGCCTATTGTACCCGCCCCGAATTGCATACAGCTCTAAAGTCGTCCGAGTTGGCGCCCGGTGTTTATTATTCGATTGTCTTGTAACCCTCACATACGAGGCAAGTCGATCTATTGTTCCAACGGTGAGGCCGGTGGTGCGTGCAACTTTGAAAACCTCTAGGCCGCTGTACAGAGGGATGGCGCTGATGTATTTCACATGTGTCTTTCCCCCAAGCATAAATATACCCGCACCACCACTTCTTCCGTTCATCTCGTCTTGAGTGGGCAACTGCTTAATTACTCAGCATATACGGCGCATCAGGGATCCAAGGTTGTACTGACCAAGTTTCCTGCAACTCTTTTGCTAGCTACCTCCCCAATAGCCCAATCGAGAGCAAAGACGCCTCCGATCCCTTGATCTTGTTTTGCTAGTTTTGCCTTCCTGTATCCTGAGGCCATCTTGCATTGCCCAAACCGTAGTGAGGCCTTGTTATCGACGGATTTCAGGTAGTCCACTCGACGTTGGATTTGTTCTACAGCTTCATTTTGCGTTCTGAATGACCTTTGCTGTACATCACTGGCCGTACAGTCACTAACTTTTGCTTGTAAGAATCGCCAACTTTCACCCCCCATGATAGTTTCGATCCTGTTCTGTTGGTGTGTGATTTCCGAGGTAAGATCAAAACAGGCCGGAGAGTGAACGATGTTGGATATAGCGTTTGGCCAATCCCCAAATTTCTGAGGTCCGATGTCCCATTCTAGATGTGGTCAGTATTTACAACAAATCAGGTATAAAATAACAAAACATACCAACTGGTAATTGAGGATTCGAGGGGCGGACCACATGCCAATTTGTCAAGAAGACGGTGGTCTTCTTCGCCGGGTCCTTGGGGTCAACGAGATTAATATATCCTCCAAGCGTACCGCAGCCTTTCGCCTCTACACCAATGGAGTAGCCCATTGGGACTTCCTCCTGATGTGACCGATAGCCCTGGCCGAGCCCAGCTTCTTCCTCTTCCTCAAAAGCCCCCATCAATTCCCCTTCCTCCACTACGATTTGCAAATGCGGCAGTCCAGATGCGGTACATAATTCGCTGATCTTCCGGCACACGGCGTCCCAAGTCCCCTCTATATTGTTTTCAACGATGATCAAGATTGTGGGCTTTGCGGTGTTTCTGTCAGGGCCCCATTTACATGCTGAGAGCTCAATCCACTCCAAGTCTGCGATCAGTTTGTAGATTGGCACTTTCAAGCTGCCGGGCCAAATATCGATGAGGGGGTCGTCTGCTTCGACAGTGAACGCGCTGTTCTGCTTCTCGGCCTTAGGCTCCATGATGATGACTTGCAGCTCCAGTGAGTTCATTACATGGAGCATGTGGCCTATTGTGATAAGTATCGGGCGCCAGCTAGACTTGTTTGTGCCTTCCGGTACTCGTATCAAGATCGTTGGCTTCCAGTCCTTTCCGTCTGCCCCTTTGACTGTATCTATCCTAATATTGTTGAAATCAAGCTCTTCTTGCTTAAGGATAAGATTAACTTCTGCAAGACACTCTTGCCAAAGTGGTAGGTTCGGATGCTGAGAAATTCTTCTGATCTGCAAGGGAGGTCTTGGAGCTGGGGAGGGGAATGATGCTCTGTTCTCTTCCAACGACACGACTGGTCCGTCATAGCTATCCGAGGACGAACCTGAGCTCGACTTTGAGTGTGAAAGTGCATCGTACTTCCTCTTCAATGATGATTCTTGTTGCCCGGGTGGAAAAGCCGCTGCTCGTGAGGACAATGGGATAAACTGAGATGAACTCATTGTGAGAGAGCCGTTGTTGTCGACAGTTGTAATGGTGAGGAAGTTGTAAAGGTGAGGAAGGGAGGACGTCAGGGTTGAGGATTTGAGTGACAAAGAACGTAAGACGCCAATAATCCACGTGTGAATTTGTCTACGTGAATTGTTCACATGCTATTCCGAGGGATATGCAAAAAATTGAAATTCTTATTCTCAATTAAACCTTGGTGGCTGCTCACCAGCAAATTCTAGCGACGTGCTCTTTGCCTGCTGTTAGGAAGAGTTTACTACGCCAAAATTGAGGCCGTTTGGTATTTAGAAGAGCATGACTCATGTTTTATTCATGATCCTATTAGTAATCGGAATATTCATCATACAGTAGGTAGGCAGCAGGCGGATCGAATCCATGTTCCACGAGAAGCCCAAAATCTAAACTGTGGAGGTGGTGAGAGGTGTTCAGCTTGCATGCGTAAAGCCTCATGTGGGCATTATCCGGCGGTATTCGGCCGGGAAGCAAAGGGAAGAGAAACGGTAAGCTCGGCGCCACTGACAATTTATTGCCTGGTAAGGATATCGCAGTCCACCTTTTACTACTCGAGAAATACTGATAGTCTCCAGCTTACGGTGCCTACTTAATCTTTCAGGCGACCGGCAAGTTTTGTCGGAATACGAGGCAATTGTCCGCCGGGGTAGTTGTCCGCTTCAGCCAGCCAGCCTGACGCCCCAAAATCCCAAGATCCTTTTAAGCCTACTTCTCCCTCTCAGCTCGCACACACCCGCCTCGCTTGCGAATTTGAAAAAGGGATGCGTTGCCTCCATCTTAAGAAAGCCTATCAATATCATCCACGTTGATGTGCATTCGAGACAGTCTTGCAAGCACTAGTGGGGTCTCTTGCCCTAGAAGCTATCTCTAGTGCCCTTAAGTCCCTTGTTGACTCGCGTCATATCGAAAACGCGCCGCCCAAAGCACTCAATTATTCCCAGCTTTCGACATTTTGTCCACCACACTCACTTGGGGCACATATCCATTCACTTCTTTGCAGGTATCCCTGCCTCTTATAATCATCCTTCTCCACCTACTCTCCCTTTATCTTTAATTTTTTAACTAAGATGCGCCATATCCAGGCAATCTGACATGTTCGCCTCTTGATGGCCCTGCAGCCTTGGTCCAAGCGTGCAACAAGCGACCTGGTTGCCAACTCAAAGCAGCAGACGAGACATCCATATCTCCTTCACCTTACCGCCATCGTCCTTTCTAAACCTTCTCTGGCACGTCGAACCTCACGGCCGTTGCCCCTTCCTTGACTGTATGCCTTCACACTTTCTCCACCTCTTCACTAACACCCATCACGCTCAGAAATTCCACGCATATCCGCCCCAACCTCTCATACCTTCCTAAAATAACATCATTATGGATCTATCGACACCACAAGCTCGCATAATGGATCTTCAACACAAGATCAATAGGACCAAGCAACAGCTTGAGAATATAGAGAAAGGACCCGTTCACAATGGGGTCCGGAGAATGGCGCTTCAAGGCTTTCTTACGAGTTTAGAGGTTCAGCTTGAGAGGGAGCGAAGCAAGGAAGATCAACAGCAATACGAGAGAGACATGAAGTTTTTAGACGACAGTGAGCCTGACAAGGAAGGTCAACAGCAACACGAGAGAGACATGAAGTATTTAGACGACAGTGAGCCTGACAGTCTCACCGCTACGGAAGCCTCACGACCGCAAACAAGCCATACAACGACCGAGCATGGTACTGGGTATACGCCATACGCTGGGAGCTCTCATAACACTTTTGGGGGTGGTCTTGCCACCGCTACTTCATCTTCCTGGAATTTCGGCTCTCTGGAAGATTCAGCTCCAACTCCTGACACGCCAGCATTCCCATATGTTGACGAGCACTCTGCATCAGCTTCCAATTCGAGCCCTGACTCCGGCTTCTTACGGCCTCAGAAACGACAGAGGGAGAGCTTCGGCGTTTCAAATGACCTGACAGGTCGTACAGCCAAATCTATGCGTACCACTCCAAGTCCCGCTGTGACTGGCATGACAACACCAACATCTTTGGGTTCTTTCGAGTTTCCAGAGGATCCTGAGCTCTTCTCTTTGTTTGGAGGGGACCCGAAAGACCACATGCGTGAGCTGCGGGAGGCGAAGGCGGAGGAGAAACTCCTCGAGGCGAAGAGGAAGCAAGAGCGCGAGGATGAAGAATTTGCAAGGTCACTTGTCGCACAGGGAGACGAGTTTGTCCCTTCTGAAGAGGATTATGGACCTGGCCCAAGCACTGTATCTCGGAGCACGTTTCAGACAACCTTCAATGATCAGGGACATCTTAATAACTCTTACCAATTGTCTTCATCCCCTCTCCCAATCCGAGAGGATCCATTCTCGCCCTCGTCATTGCCAATAAAGCGAGAGAATGGCTATCACAACACGGGCATGCAACTTCCAGTGAAGAAGGAGAGCAATTATCACAATACAGGCACACAACTTCCGGTCAAGCACGAGAGTAATTATCAGCCTCAATCATCTCGATTCTCAACTACAGATTATATTAATCTGTGTAGTGACGATGAATATGATCAATCCAACACCATTGCTAGCAATCCAAGTAGTGATCTCGTCGAGATTGATTTACAGGCCTTCAACAGCGGAGTCAACCACATGCAAGGCTACATACCCCAAAGCTCATACAACGCATATGGTAATGTTGGAGGCAACAATAATGCAGACAATTGGGGCTATTCGACAGACCGGTTTGGCTCAAATATTGTCAATGCTGCAAGAGGGATGTACAACTCGGCAGTGGACCTCGTCAACAATCAGATATCAAGCTATGGCAATGCGCCGATGGGTTTTGGTGGCAACCCAGTCTACGACAGCAGCGGCTTAGGCATATCCTCAAATTACATGGGCCTGGATTACTTCGATCAGCCGCCACAAAATTTAGCCCAAAATGTTTTCGGTCGCCACGGGATCGATGCGCAGGACCCGGCTAATAGAGCGTTAGTTGACCAGTATATAAGTCGCGTCGATTATGTTACCAACGACCCTACACGCACAGCTGCGGAGATTAAAACTTTACTAGAGAATATTCGTCCTGACGAGGAGCTGCCACCAGAGAACCGGGAGGGAACACCAGAGGCTATGAAATATAGCTTGATGGAACATCAGAAACTTGGTCTATCTTGGATGAAATCTATGGAAGAAGGTTCGAATAAGGGCGGAATACTCGGTAAGGTCTCTCTTGCCTATCTTCCTCTGGACATCGGCTAATCGTATATCATCAAGCGGACGACATGGGTCTTGGCAAGACCATCCAGGCTTTGGCGTTGATGGTTTCTCGAAAAAGTGACGACAGACTGCGAAAAACAACCCTCATCGTATGTCCGGTTGGCCTTTTAAGACAGTGGGAACGCGAGATCAGTCAAAAGCTCAAGCCAAGTCATCAGTTGAGAACATATGTTCTCCATGGTGAAAAGCGATCAGTCACATGGGATAAGCTCCGGTCTTTCGATGTTGTCCTCACCACCTTCGGCACGCTTGGTACGGAATATAAGCGGAGAGAGGATATTGACTTGAAAAAGCGTGGAAACCCGAATTGGAGACCCACGAGCAAGCAAGACCATCTTCCTCTCTTGGGCGAGGATTCCAAATGGTACCGAGTAATTATCGATGAGGCTCAGTGTATCAAGAACAAGAACACAAACGCGGCCATGGGTGCCGTTCTATTACAGGCTGTCTATCGGTTCTGTATGACTGGCGTAGGTCACATTCCATCCAAAAATCATCCGGTTCATAACTGATTTTATTTCTAGACGCCCATGCAGAACAATATCAACGAGTTATACTCTCTTATCAATTTCCTTCGCATAAAGCCATACTGCGAGAGCCAGAAATTCCGGCACGATTTCTCCAATCCACTGAAGGGTCATAGCGAAGGATTGAAGAAGACAGCAATGAAGAAACTTCAGGCCATGCTCAAAGCAATCCTCCTCCGCCGTACTAAGAAGTCTAAGATCGATGGGAAACCTATATTGAATCTGCCAGAGCGTTCAACAGAGGCCCGACATGCCGAGTTCAGTCAAGATGAGCACGAGTTCTACCAAGCCCTTCAAACAAGGACTCAACTTCAATTTAATAAATTCCTGAAAGCAGGGACTATCGGCAAACACTATTCAAATATTTTGGTGCTGCTGCTACGACTTCGACAGGCTTGTTGCCATCCCCATCTAATCAAAGACTTCAGTCAGGCATCAGCTGCGCTGGACGTCAGCCCTGAAGACATGATGAAACTGGCAAGAGAACTAGCCTCGGATGTTGTTGCCCGCATCAAAGAGCTAAGCTTATCGAACGAGGATTGTGCCCTTGAGTGCCCCGTCTGCATGGATATGACAGACAACTCTACCATCTTCTCCCCGTGTGGACATAACACTTGTTCCGAGTGTTTTGCACGGATCTCGGACCCTTCTCAGGCAGTAGCCGATGGTGTCGCCGAAGGTCGTACCTCTGTCAAATGTCCCAATTGCAGAGGTTCAGTAAATCCAGCAAAGGTCATGGACCACAATGCTTTCAAAAGGGTTCACATGCCGGAGAAGATTCGCGATGCTTTGGAAGAGGAAGCCCCAGGAGATGTCGAGACGAGCGATAGTAGCGACAGTGACAGTGATGATGGAGAGGATGACGAAGTAGATTCCAAAGGAAATATAAAGGGCTTCGTGGTCGAGGATGGCGTTGTAGATGACCAGTCAGAGACGGAAGACGAGCAAGGTGATGGTTACCGGCCCGGGAAGACACCTTTTGAGAAGTCCAAAAAAGTCAAGAAACTCAACAAGGGCAAAGGTAAAGCAACGGAAAAACCGCCAAAGAAGACTTTGGCCCAGCTTAAGAAAGAGGGTTCACATAACCTCAAAGCTCGCCGCCGCTACCTGAAGCGCCTCCAGAAAGACTGGATTCCAAGCGCTAAGACCGAAAAAACTATGGAAATTCTCAGAGCAATCCAAGAGCGCAAAGATCCTGAAACTAAGCAGTGCGAAAAGACCATCATCTTCAGCCAATTCACATCGCTATTGGACCTTCTGGAAGTACCTATTGTCCATGAAGGTTGGGAATATGCCAGATACGATGGCAGCATGAGGTAGGCTTCGCCTTGGTATGAGAATCCCAGATTGACTGACATAATATAGCGCCAATGCTCGCAATGAGGCAGTTATGGAATTCTCAGACAAAAGGAGTTGCAAGATATTGCTTGTTTCCCTCAAAGCAGGCAATTCAGGGCTCAACCTCATCGCCGCCTCTCAAGTCATCATGCTTGACCCGTTCTGGAACCCATATATCGAGGTATTTGCTCTTTGATATTGTTTTTAGGACATTCATAGCTTACTGATCGCCGTGCCAGGAGCAAGCGATAGACCGAGCACATCGTATAGGCCAGCAGAAGCCCGTACGGGTCCATCGGATCATTGTGGAAAACACCGTTGAAGATCGCATTCTCGCCCTGCAAGAGAAAAAGCGAGAGCTTATTGAGGCAGCTCTCGATGAAAATGCAAGCAAGAGCATCAGCCGTCTAGGCGTTAGGGAACTTGGGTTCCTTTTCGTGAGTCGCTCAATCATGCTGATTTGGAAAGCTCGCGCTGACTATATCAGGATGTGCCTACTTGATATTTCGCCTGCATAATCGCTCAAAACGTCATCACCTTCAGCACAATCATATTTTGGGCGTACATACTGACACACTGCTCTCTTAAACATAGAGGGTTTGCATGGCATTCTTTGACAGATTAATATGTTAGCAACGGCACATTCATTACTATTCCGGTCTGGCCAAACAAAGTTCTTCCAGCCATTCCAGGCTTACACTTATGAGGGCGTCTTCGCTGCTGTGTACAACGTTTAGACCGAACATTCTTTTTAATTGCTTACTTCCGATTTATTCTTACGAAGAGATACCCAGGGTAAATATGGCGGACAGAAACCTCGCTGGGCGTTCATAGGACAGGGAATGACATCGTTAGGACAGCACTGCTGAGTGCTGAGGTTTTGCTATTATGGTTGAAATTAGATGGTGCTGGTGTGTATGATAGAGTAGATAGATGGCTTTAGCCTGCAGATAATCCAACAGGGTTACTTGACAGATGTGATAAAGATGACCGTCATGACTGCATGGGTTTCAGCTGGAATTTGGATCTGCGTACATCTTAGGCCCAGACCAACTCGTAGGGGGCTAATTTTCAGCCTTGTCGCGGAAGGCTTTTCTAGGTTTCAAGGGCCGGCGCCTAAGTGCAGCTTGTTGCACCAACACTACACCACGCTCCCGTTCTTTTCTCCGCGGTCAGCGAATACATCATCAACACAGAGAGCTCGGCTCGCCAGTGAATGTGACCCTCGCCAGTGAATGTGACATTCACAAGTCGCGGAACTTGGGGCTCTACTTCAGCTGGTTAGAGATGCTTATTCTGTCATGAAGGAGCAATCCATTCAGCCAAACGGTAAGCGGTCTGAGCGTCATATTCACCAATCACGTCTAGCGAGCGGCACATGTCTACCACAAATAGTCAAAGAAACCCGCCATGCTCGGCTGGGTGCAGTTTGGATTGGCCAAATGTGTGAAATGTGTGTTGGACTAGACTTACCGGCAGGAGACCAATGCATCGATAACCACATGCACTGTCCTTCCAACCCCACCAATGCACGCCAAAGCCATCAATTGGGAGTCTCGGTAATTTGGGCATGTTACTGCAACATTGGTCCTAAGATTGCCGCTTTATCTACGATAGGAGCTGTAGACCGTGGTATGATGCGTGGGCTGAAGTCGAAGCTATTGCGATTGCATTGGCATCCTTTTCCCAACTTCTTACAGTTTTATCGTTGCATCGCGCATTCTCGCTCTTCCGAACCCTAGCTCTAATTCCATATACATCTCCTGCCATGTCTTGCTAACACTCAATAATGTCTTATGCTAATCTGCAATGCTCCTCAATTGCCGCTTATATACAAGGCTGAGCGCTCAACTTTTGCGCATTCAGATGCACCCCCCTTCACCTCATGGATCGCGAACCTGAGCAGAAGGAAAACCTCCTTCGCGAACCTGATTCTGGCCCGTCGACAGTCTCAATTGGTTCCAATTCGACAGTCGTAGCGTCGCCGTCATCCCCAGTCCATCACCGCCCCGGATATCATCGGGCGAGTTCTCTTGCTGAGCAGCTCCCTTCCTTCCACGAAACCCCATCACATCAAGACTATATCAATACAGCATATGAAGGTCATGGACTTGGGATATCGGTAGATGATGGGCAAAAAAGGACATCAATTCCCAGAGTACCAGTGGGGAGCAAGATTAGTCCGACCAGCCCTCGTTCACCAAATCCTCTTCCTTCACCAAATCTAGCAAGACTTGGCGGCAAGACCTATCGCCCACTCCAAGATCAGCCTGAAGAGGACGAAGGAGATGGCGCCTTCAACAATCCTTCTACCCCGTCAGTACATCAACCCTTCGGAGCGAGCTCTGAAGTGGAAGGGCTCCGCCAACCAGCACCCGCTGGGAATTCCCGGGACTTTGCTTGCAAATCAAAAAAACCTATAGCGCTCGGCCGTGGGAGCTGGTTGGCGGTAACAATCCTTATGTTGTCCATATATTCTACGGTCATGTCGGGGATGTGGCTCATGCTCGCAATCAAAAAAGCGCGCTATGACCATGATTTCGTCACTACTGGCAGACTGTCGCCAAACACATTGTCTGTGATATTCACAGCTGTTGCAAAGTCGATCGAGTTGTCTTTCGCCACCGTATTTGTGGCATTTCTAGGCCAGCTGCTGTCCACCAGAGCTATGAAAAAGCATGAGAAAGGTATCACCATCGCAGAAATGACAATGAGGTCCTGGGTCATACAGCCTGGAACTCTGATTACCCATAAAGAGTCAGTACGTTATGCCGGAGGGACATTCCTAGGGGTTTTTGCCCTGTCTGCAGCATTGATTGCCACGCTATACACCACAGCTTCGGACGCCTTAGTGACGCCTAAATTGCAATATGGCAAGCCCGACCATAGAATGATGTATGGCCAAGTCGCTACATCATTCGCCAACACGGATTACGTCAAAGCCCAGTGCACTACTCCTATTCAGGAGAAAAATGATCAATATAATTATGCGGACACTTGTATTGGGATTCAGCACGCTGGAGAAGCTTACCACAACTACATGCAATATTTGGCGACGTGGGTAGGCAATATCGACTCTGGGAACGGTTCTTCCGACTTAGCACAGCGTCCCGAGCCTGTAGCAGTAAGCGGAATCCCAGTCCTTCGGAAGCATATGCTAAATGGTTGATCCGTAGATGTTGTACGATAATACTACGATTAAAGGAAGTTGGATAAATTTAGGGCCAGCACAGAATATGAGTACACTCTCTGGGTCATACAAAAGAACTGTTAACAACGTCACCATGGCAATGCCGCACCCAGGAGTCTTGCAAGCCGCTGGAGACCGGATCAACAACATCCTACAGCCTCGAGATCTCAGTGTATGTTCCATCACTCTGCTATGTCGCCGAGTAACGTGGAAGGCTTTAGGATATACGGGTCTAACTGGTGACAGGGACTTGGCGAATTCTATCTCAATGCTTCAGTACCCTCACCAAGCATCAACGTTCTTTGTGCCAACCTATCGCAGCACGACCTGATCCCCATGGTCTACGAATTATGGTCATCAGATTATAATAACGGCACTATTCCGAACACCACAACCTGGCCCGATGAATTCAATCTCACGATGCCCAAAATTTACACGACAACAACTGTTGACGACCTCTTCGATTTCGACAATGTCACACAAATACATCCTATCTTCTCGAAAATACCGAAGCCGTACAACACAGTGTTTAACTACAGTATTCCTTGGGGCCCTGACGCCGTTTATGTGCTAGCCACTTCTGAAACGTCGACGTATACAATGTGCTCGTTACGAGTGTCACTATCGCCCAACTGCTCAACTGAATACCATGCCACTATGAGTGGTGGAACCTTACAATCGCACTGCGATGACTCAAGCAATAACCTCGCATACAACCACTCCGAACCGAACGCGCCAGTGGGCAAATGGACACCAGACTGGGTTGATGTTGCCTCCGATTGGGCCATGGCCATCAGCTTGAACGACGGCATCTTTGACGGGCTTTCCAGTAATGCACGGCTTCTCACCCAGCTCATTCCCACCTCCCCAGCTCTCGACCCTTCGCTCCCTTCCATCTCCGAAGCCCTCGCCGTCCTCGCTGGCAACTCTCTCCTCTTATCCGCAATTAATTCTCCATTCATCCACTACTGGAATTACTCCACAACAGTCAACGTGCTTGCCGATCCCCAATACCAAGCCTTCAACGCCACGCTCAAATCCCTAGCCTACACATCCGGTGGTACCAACCCATGGCAGGGCGTCTTCTATATCGTCCTCAGCCTGACATTCATCATAAATATCTGCTGTCTCCTCTACTTCGGCGTCACCGGTTCTCTAGTCACCGACTTCATTGATCCCCTGAATCTGTTCTCCCTTTCCATCAACTCTCCTCCCAGCGCCGCCCTCGACGGTTCATGCGGTGCCGGCCCGGAGAGGGAACATTTTGTCGTGCCGTGGCATATCGAATTAGATCGCGAGAACGAACATCTTTATATGGAGAGTAGAGATGGGGGAAGGAAAGCTGAGAAGAGGCATAAGCGCCTGTGGAGTGGTAGTATGGCTACGACGGAGTATGAATTGGATGGGGGGGAGAGTGCGAGTACGGTGGCGAGGATGTATAGTAAGATTAGTCGGAAGAGGATGACTTTACCTACTATCCCAATTGGGGGGTGGGGTGAGAGGTAAAGGGGAAAAGGATTGAAGTTGTAGGAAATGTGTAGACGTTTATTGATACCTCACGATGGATAATAGATTATCTATATCTATAATGCCCAGGTGCCAAAAATATATCCATCACAAGATGCGCCACAAGATCCATCAGACCGCCACTTCAGTCTTCCTACCCATCCTGCACGTACCTATCCATAACACCTTCAACAGCTTGTCCTACCTTCCAACCCGTCCCCCCATACCCCGCCATTGCCATTCAAACACAACAAACCAATCGTTCACAGGTAGCCTAGATACAACCCGATCCTTTGCCCCTCATCTGTTCAGGAAATCAAACGACTCAGATTAAGCTATTACATGAACACGGTTGGAAACAATAGATCTTCCTCTTTTATAGGGGTTGTTATTTGCTTGAACTTTCTTCCTAATTTGCTCACTAATCCAACTATCCCAATAAACAACCCTACCACTCTCCAAAGGTCTCCTCCAAAGACACTATCAGCACCGCACCTTCCCCATTCCAATACCAGCGAAATATGACGGGAACTTGGATAAGCGGATACAAATCCGTACATTTCTGGCGTTGCGAAGAGGGTTTTCAGAGACGAATGACATGGATAGTTTGGTTGTGTTGGAAGAAGGGAATGGGTGGGATGAAGGATGAGGAGGATATGCAGCGAGGAGCAAACATTAAACGTAAGATCATGATTGATGAATGAGAGGGGGAGTTTGTGAGATATGATGGTGTGTTGTGATCAAGGCTGTTAGGGAGTTGAGGGACGTTAAGCTAGTTACTTTGGGCCTCAGCCTTAGTCAAAGTAAGGTATTAATTACCCTGTAGAGATCGGGGTTGCAGCAGAAAATAATTTTCCCATTCTGTGCTAAAGTGAGTCTACCTACAAAGATATCTAATGGGGCATGCTTGAAAAAGTCTGAAACAGCAAGGCTTTCTGTGACGACTGATAGGATCAATGATTCGCCTTCATGACTTCGAATGTCTCTCCGTTTCGCTTGCAAGGGCCAATATCATTTCGAAGTTGTATCTCTCTCTCGTAGCGCGTAAAACATGCAGGAATCTGGTCTATACTCTCCGGAGAATGAACACAACGGGCTAAGATTCCTAGCTATCGTCTTCCCATTGCCCCCCACCGACAAAGCCTTGCTTATGAGATTGCACAGAGGCAGCCATTCAGGCTGCTCTACAAGTCTGCGTCATCCTCATCGGGCAACGGCTGTTGTGCAGCGTCCTCCATTTCTTTGTTGTATTGTTGTAACAGCGCCTCATCGACTTGCACGGTGGGCGGAGCGAGGGCAATACCAGCAACGAATTCCTTGAGGTCCGATTAGCATGGTCATACCCATCTCGGGGACATGATATACGTACCAAAGCTGGGTTGCCCACAAGCTTTCTAGCCAACCACAAGAATGGCTTCTCGAAGTTGTAGTTCGACTTCGCCGAAATATCGTAGTATTGCAGGTTCTTCTTTCGGTGGAAAGTGATGGTCTTTGCCTTCACCTTTCGCTCCTTCACGTCGACCTTGTTGCCGCAGAGGACTATCGGCACTTGTTCGCAGACACGAACGAGGTCACCTATTGAAGATTAAACCTTTGCTATCCAGTCAATTCAATATGGACTCACGATGCCAGTTCGGAACGTTCTTGTATGTGATGCGTGATGTGACATCAAACATGATGATACCACACTGCCCGTTGATATAGTATCCATCCCGGAGTCCACCGAACTTTTCTTGCCCGGCGGTATCCCAGACATCGAATTGGATGCCACCGTAGTTCTATAGCACAATGAGTTGGTTGTCTTGGTAGAGCTTAGCCGGGCGAGCGACATACTGTTGTGAAAGCCAGAGGGTGGACTTCAACACCTAATGTCGCGATATATTTCTTCTCAAACTCCCCAGTCAAATGTCGTTTCACGAACGTGGTCTGTGTACACTGTCAGCACATGCAGGTGGCTAGCTATGACCGCCTCAGGATGACATTCCATCTGAGCAGCCGGAGTGATTAAAGAACGGTGAGATGCGAACTGACCTTTCCAGTACCACCATCACCGACAAGCACTAGCTTGAAGGTAGGGGGCGCTTGTGCTGAAGCTGCCTCTGCCATTGTGGATATGCTTGGGAGTTGTTTGGTTGAGGATCTGATGTAAATATGAGTAATGCTCCGGTGTTATGGCTTCGACGTTGAGACCTTCGATGGTAGATGGCTTAGGAAGGAGTGACGGGAATTCTTACTGAGTTGACGGTAAAGCGTGACAAAGAAGTGTAGTAGTTTCAGTGACGGGTGAAGGATTTATTTGGTGGTGCAAAGCTTTGTAGGTAGGGCAGAAGTTCCATGACAACGGAAAGCGGCTGAGCTAGTGCGCTCGGCATACAGCCAATCGGATATCGAAAGCATATTAGTCATCATATTTATATTTACCAAGTCAAGAAGCTTTCATTAGCAGCACGATTCTTCAGCGTTTACTCATCTATAACCAAACCATGTAAAGGCTCTATTTGAGAAGCCACTTCTTTTTCGGAATGATTCATACTATTTACTCTTGATTTTCAAGCAGATAGCTGTAGCCATGCAGTCATTGGTGTTTGTCAAACCTTCAGGCTTCTCTTCAGGCTCCGATCACGTCAGCAGTAAATGGCAGCCCAATAATCCTCGCCCGCCCCAATCGCTTCTTGGTATGAGGTTTAGGGTCAGCTCTTCCGGTGCTTGATCGGGACGAGCGCCACGTGCCACCCTGACAAGCACATTTCGCTATAGGTAGCGGATCAGTAATAGAGCTATCTCAAGCCATGGGATAGCTGTTCTCACCCCTTGATTTCTCTGGACAGTCTCCGCAACCTTGCTCAACTTCTCGTGATTGAGAAAATCCACATTTCCGAATTTCCGTATCCTATCTCCAGCCTTCAATCCTGCCTGATCTGCCGGACTTCCATCCACAACACTATTGACTTTTGCAAAGGGTGTATCAAGTACGCGTTGAGCTGTAGAGCCGTTACTTCCAGTTGCCTGGTTCGAGCTTGAACCTGGTGGGTGTGCAGCTTGGTATGCAGCGTGGTGTTCGTGGAGCCCAACTTCGATTTTCGACATTAATGCCTTGTAGTCGTTGCGTAAATGAATAATCCGTGCTCTTGTAGTTCGTACTGTAATATTGTTGGCATCTAGACGATTGCAACGCGTCGAAGGACTACACACTTTGGGCGATGTCAAGGTCATTTCTTGGGTAGCCATCGAAAGTTGTTAAGCTTGTGCTCATAGTAACACCATGCTGCAGGGCAGACCGATCAGCTTTTGCTTCCCGAACCATGTACAGAGGCTACCGTATTACACTGTCCAGCACGCTGCCCAAAGCACTAAGCTCTTCCTCGACCCTTGTCTTTTCTGACATAAGCTCCATCAGTGAGAGCTTATCCTCGTCAATACCATTTGCTGCCTTTTGACCGGTAGTAGGCCCAGAGGGCACAGTTGGTGTGTGAATATCATCCATTCGCAGGCCCATAGTCGAAAAGTATTGTCAAGGATTATGATAATTGTGCTGTCAAAATTAGAAGCTTGAGTAACTAAGGACGTAGCATGCAGCTCTCTGACCCACTAGCGCGCGGCTCTGGTCTCGAACCATCTCCCCGCTCAAGGTCAAAACAAGTTCTACGACAGAGTTACCATTGCCTAAAAGTCACTCCGTCTACTCTGCCAATATGCTTCGTCAATCTCTCATCCAAAACCTGAAGCCAGGTCTCCGTAGCACCATTTACCCAGCAACACGAGCCATCAGTACCACAGCAGTCAGAATGGGCGAAGGAGACACCGGAGGTACAAGGTCTGGAGGAGCAGCTCAAGGGTACATTAGTCACACAAGCCTCGCATATCCACTGGCCTTCGACAGATCAGGCTAATGGAGACCTTCGGGCAATAGTGATGCATTTTCGAAGCGCGAGCGAGCGAGTGAGGATATGGCCATACGCGAGATGGAGATGCAAAAGCTACGGGAGATGAAGGCGAAGATCGCGGACCACAAAAAGCATCTGGATGAGCTGGAGAAGAATATGTAAGCATGAATGGAACTGCACACCATACTTTCACATATAGGGATCACTGATGAGATCAACACAATAGCGATCAATCGATTGGGTCAGAGAAGAAGTAGTGGTAGGCGTCGAGGCATGGTTTTGTAGCAGAGACAGACAAGGTCATAACTGCTTTAGATTTGCAAAGGCTTTTCGCGGCCGTCGAAATGGGACACCCACCCAAGGAAAGACTTGTGCAATTAGCTGGTGCAGCATATCGATGTATCTATCTTACATCACCCTAAGGGTATCTGTGGTGTATTGAAACACTTTTCTATATTACACAACCCAGGATTTACACCCGAGCTTTCTGTCCGTCGTGATCGTATACAAGGCTTCGGCCTTAGCGAAACGTCCTAGCGCCTCTTTATCATGCATTTGAGGCAATATATGCATGTCATATATGGTTCTGATAACCATCAAACCATAAGCTTCTTGTTCAATGCTTCAGTCATTTTATTAACCGCAGTAACTAAGGTCATCTTCTTCCCGTGAAAGATCGATAGAAGCCATCAGCAGCGTCGCTGCTGGGACCGCTAAGGCCATTCGATGGCCCCATACTTTGACCTACCCTTTGAGCTTCTTTGACTTTTGCCTGCAATGCGGCAGCACCTTGATCGATCTGCTGCAGCTGAGTGAGATGGCTGTTCAGTACGCGGACGACCTGTGCAAGCTGATACCGGAGATGTCAATATCATGAATAAACGGACGGGCGAGAAGACGCTTACCGGATCGTCGGCTTTGTTATTCTTGCTCAAAGTCGACGACGCATCATTGATCTCCTCGATCATGCCACTCAAATCTTTGCCCATCTCATCAAGACGATCCTGCAATCTCGAAGCTAATTGATAGCTATGAGAAATTGTTAGTAGGTTTCGTTCGAATAATGTAGTCTTTACTTACGTCCTTTCTCGTTCCTGATCTGGACCTGAAAGTGCCTCTCCTTGACCAACTGAGCTTGAGATCATTGAATCTACTTCTCTTTCATAGTGATCGAGCCACATCGAAAGCTCGGCTTGATCGTTCTCGACTGCGGTTAGCTGCCGTTCGACCTCCGTAGTGGCTCGTTCCGCCTCTAGAGTACTCCCGTAAAGCTTTTGGATCTTCTCGCTATTCTCCACCAGCGCACG
This sequence comes from Cladonia metacorallifera KoLRI002260, assembly GCA_000482085.2. Classification (NCBI taxonomy): domain Eukaryota; kingdom Fungi; phylum Ascomycota; class Lecanoromycetes; order Lecanorales; family Cladoniaceae; genus Cladonia; species Cladonia metacorallifera. The sequence goes on from KI911110.1 coordinate 1,247,892, forward strand.
ATCCCAGGCAGCTACCTTTGTTGCTTGCTGTTGGAATTCCTTTTGATACTTCGAGAGATCGGCTGCCCATCGGGTGATAATATCGTCCATTGATTTGTTTTTGAGGCGCGACTGAGCAGGAGGTGCTGGACCAGCTGTGGACGCACCCAAGCTTGCTGTGGCACCTCCAGTGCCTTGAGCTGTGCCTGTCGTTGTAGGTTTGTCCGAGACTTGAGAAGTGGGAGCAGTGTCCGCTGGCTTTGGTGCAAATAGGTTTGGGGTGGAAGTAGGGGCTGAGGTTGAAGAGGCTGATGTGCTTGTCATCTCGGCAGAAGTAGCAGGTGCCTTGTCCTTCTCTTGAGCCTTCCCAGTGTTTGCGAACATACCACTTGAAGGAGCAGTCGTAGCGGGAGCAGATGCGACCTGGCTCTTCCCAAGATTTGCGAACATATTAGGAGCAGCGGTGGGTGGAGTAGGTGCATCCTGGGGCTTTCCAAGATTTGCGAACATGTTAGTCGCGGGAGCTGTGGTAGAGGGGCTTGATGTACCAGAGCTTCCAGGCTTGCTTAGGAACGATGAGAATCCAGACCCACTCGTTGACTGTGTGGTTGGTGGTTTTGTGGATGATTGCCCACCTAGGTTGAATATAGACTTCGAAGGCTCATTTTGATGCGGGTTTGTCGCCGTATTATTCCCAGTGTCTTGGTTCTTGTTCAAATTGCTGAAAATTCCACCACTGGGCTGGGGTGTACTTTTGGTGCTAAACAGATTGGAACCGCCAGTGTTTGGTGTAGATGCGAAAATACTTTGAGGTTGTGTGCTAGGGGTGGCCGCGGGAGAGGCTTGTGGTTTGCTGGCACCGAACGCGAGACCACCTGAACCGCCAGACGGTGCTGTCGTTGTATTTGTGCCTAGCACGGATGAGGTTGTGCCAAAGCTGGCAAAAGGGTTGCCTGCAGCCTGAGGCGGCTTGCCGAACATGCCTGCGCCAGCACTAGTTCCACTGCTTGGAGGCGGGCCTGCAGGAGTCGTCGAGTTCGCGAAAATATTGGTGGTCGGCTTGCTTGTTGGTGTAGTTGTACTCGTCTGGCCGGCAGAAGATGCATTCAAGCCTGCATTAGCGAAGGAGAACGGCCCAGTGCTACCACCCTGACCTTGTCCACTCGGCGGCTGTTCTGACAACTTGCTAGGTGTGGAGAAACCCGAGAATGGACCGGGAGCTAGTGCGGTTGTTGAAGGCTGGGTATTTTGCGAACTGGTTTGCCCAGAGCCGCCTGATGTGTTGTTGTTCTGCGCTCCAAAACTGAAGTTGAACCCAGTAGACGATTTATTTGCTCCCCCAGCGAATGCATTACCAAAAACAGAGGAATTCGCACTAGGTGTACTGGTGGTGCCGAAGATGTTCGACGTAGTAGGCGGATTGGATTTGGTGCCCCCTTGCTTCGAAGCATCAGAAGTACCCTGACCGAAATTTACACCAGCATTTCCACTTATTGCGGGTAGACCAAAGGAGAATGGGGAGCTGGCCTTCGAGGGATCTGTCATACTGGGCCGAGATAATACTCTGCATGTACCTGTTAGCTCTGTAGACTTGAAACCGACAAGAAGACGTGAAGCCTTATAGTACCAGCTTAACAGAGGAGGGATGATCGAGCTGATTGTCGTGTAAATATAACATGGGGTATTGAACAGGGCCCCGATCTAGCGCGTCTGCCTAAGCGCGTCCGCCTACATCCAGGTACTAGGCCCAACTCCATAGGTGATCAAACAGTCTTAGCTTCCTCATATCTGTTGAATTGCCTTTAGCTTCGCTCCTCTGTCTTAATTGTTTTTTAAAGGCAGCTATGGCAGATTTCTCTAATCCTCCCAAAAGTCCTACGCTCCTACCTCCTCGGAAGAGCGTTGAGCTAGAAGATCCTGGAGCTCATGAACTAGGTCCGTCGCAGTGCCGACCCTACGCTATCAATTATAGCATGTTAACTAAGCTAACACCTAAGGTAGAGGCATCTACGTCTGAGAATGAGGATGATGTCTTTGCTGATGCTTCGGAGGGACAAGGCTCTCACTCGAGACCTAGCTCTCCAATTCCTATAACAAGGGTAGAGAAGGTCAGCGCACCTAACATGCTACTTTTAGGCATCATAGCTCATATTATTTTCTAGGTTGACGATCGGGAAAGTCATGGTGAAGTGCCGGGAACAGCGGCATACAAGATGCGGACCCAAGATGCAGTACCAGATGAGCTCGAAATCATTCCGGAGGGTGGTCGGAGTAGGTCCAACTCGATCCCAAGCCAGAAAGATAGCTTGACTAGCCCTGGGGGAATGCCGATCCCTAAGACAGTGGTGGAGAAGATAGACCCTACCTCCCCAAGCCATGGCGATGTGCCAGGAACTGCTGCACATGCAAAACGCAAGGCAGACGCGGTACCCGATGCGATACTTCCAGTATCTGGGCCACAGAAAACCCCTGGCAGCCCGTCAAAAGGAGAAAACATCTCTCCCGAGATACCAATACCCAGAACTGTGGTAACGAGGGTAGACTCGATACCAGCTCACGGTGAAGTTCCAGGCACTGATGCATTCAATATTCGCCAAGGGGACGCAACGCCTGATATTGTTGAGAAAAAGGGTGATGTTTCTGGTAAGCTAAATTTTGCCCTGCTCGGTGCTGTCCAGCGAGCCAATGACCCAATCAGCGTTACCAACCAACTCATTGAGTAGATCACATCCTCGAAGAATCAAGCAAGTGAAGCCGCTGGCAGCGGGCGCATCTCCCATTGCTGCAGATGGTGGTTTTGGACCCATGGATGATGAAGAGTCTGAAGCAGAACAAGGAAATTTCCAGATCGATAACGATTATAACGATATTCGTGACAATACATCTTCACCAGCTGCAGAGGGTTTCGGCGATGACTTTGATGATTTCGAAGCCGGCGCTGAAAACGAAGATTTTGGCGACTTCGATGATGGGTTTCAGCAGCCAGCAGAATCTGACGAAGAGCTGGAGGAGACAGAGTCGCTGGCGCGTCCAATTCAGTCAATTCCCCAATTCACATCTCCATTTGTAAGTATTATGAATAAAATGAACAAGAGTTGTTTGCTTTCAATTCTATTGCTTTGCTGATAGCGAAACTAAAGCTAATCCACCTATGCTACCAAGCCACTTCTAGACCTCAGCGAACTAGATACAATAGACGACGTAATAGCAGCCGCCAGCCCCTACCTTGACGAAATATTCCCATCAACAAAAGTGACCTATGCTCCACCCCCGGACGAACCATCTAATCGAAATCCAATATTTCTCACAGACAGAAGCCTCTCACTCTGGTCACAGCTCGTCGCACCTCCGCCTTTGCAACCACCCAATTGGGTTCGCTCACGCATTCGCCGCCTCTTCCTCGTTTCCCTGGGAGTTCCTGTAGATCTAGATGAGATCCTACCCGCCTCCAAGCAGAAGAAGCTCATTCTACCATCTATACGTCTACGCAGCGAATCTCAATCGCCACCGGGTGGTCGTCGAACTGGGTCCAGAGTACGGTTAAAGCAGGATAATACGTCGTCCGCTTCTGTCGACCAACCTTCCTCGACCAAAGCATCTCGGAAGAGAAGAGGCCCGCCGTCGCCTCCCGAACTAGATTTGCAAGCAACGAAGATATTATGCGCGACAACGCGAGCGGCATTGTCGAACATGACCGATAGTGAACTCCAAGCACACATAAGAAAGTTGGAAGAGCTGACCACGAAAGCTAGTGAAATTCTTGAATACTGGCTGAAACGAAGAGATAGCGCATTGGAGGATAAGGAAACATTTGAGGGAGTGATTGAGAACCTTGTCAAGCATGCAAGACGGGTTCGTAAGTAGCAGTAGTGCCATGCAGAGTACCGTACAGCTAGTATTGTAGCATAGACGATGATAGGATGGGCAACTCTTGGCGGGCACGATGATCGACATGAGAAAAAGTCAGCTGCATACATATGCCTGATGAACTTGCCTCTGCCACTACTAAAGTACTACCATACCTGCCACGCGAGCCGCTGAAATAATTAAGAGCCCCACGGGTCAGGGTGGTTGGGCGTAAAGGATGACGGAAGTGGCAGTCATTGCAGGGTTTAGAGTGCGGCGGGCATCACTAAACACCGCCCTGTTACACACCCCTAATTCTCATGCCGAGCTCTCCGATTGGAATTGTCTGTGAGAGTGCTTGCGTCGAATAAGCTGAATTGTAGAGCTGCGGATACATACCGTTTGACGTCCACGATAAGAGAGAAAGTCCCATCTAGGATTCATCCTGTTGATAGCATGTAGAAGTAACCATTGACAGTATCAAAGCTCAAGCTTATTGCAAGGACCTGTCACAGAGTCGCTACCGAGTAGCCCCTAATATTATAACGATTCCTGGGGGCGTAAACCCGCGGATCAGGTAGTTAATGTGTGGCTACCAAACGCTAGAACTGAACAGGGGCAACCCCACATAGAACGTCGACGAGAACTCTGCCCATTTACCCAAGCCGACTCAATATCTGGCGACTCAGCGACGACGACGACGACCATTACCATGCTCTGATCTCATACTCGCCTGAAATTCCTTCCACTCCTTCGAATCACTCTTTCCATTGCTCGTCTCTTTCCTGCCTCCTCCCACGTACCACGTTCCTTTGTAATCTGATCGGCAAGCCTCATTATACAGGACAAAGACTCCCAAGCCTCACTCTTCGCCGTCATCGCCAATCGCCGTCTCCTTGCGACATCTCTATCGACCCTTGATACCCCAGCTTCGCAGACCATCGATGCTTACGACGGAAATCTACGACGTGTTATCGCTGGCAGGTCCAAGCGCGGAGCATTCATCCTGAGCTGTACAATTATACCCGTTATGCAACCGAATACACGGGTCCATACACCTAATCTACAATAATAAACCCTATATTCTTCTGGCCCAAGCTTCTCCATCATGGCCAACGAAGAGACCTTTTCAGCAGCGACGGACTTCCTACGCGGTCTTGCACAAAGTGCTGGTCCTGCCTACAATGGCCCGGATTTCAACCTTCACGCAAAGGGCGCATCTACGAATGGCAGTCTTGCATTGCCTGGCCCTAGCAGTGGTGCAAAGCAATCATTCGAGAAGGAGCTATCAGCCTTAGCAGCTAGAATACAGTACCTTGGGGCAAAAGCTAGCACTATCAACCATCATAATCTTCCAGACACTCCAAGTGAGTTTGGTGCACCTTCTTCGCCATTCATGAATGGCTCAACAGGTATAGCTCGTAATGGTGTCACCCGACCAGTCCGACAGCTTTCTGGCTCCAAACGGCAAGCTCGTGTTTCGAATCTTCTCACAGGCCATTCTCTCACCTTCACGCCAGACGACCTAGAGCATCTTCGGGATCATGTTGAAAAGCAGGCTGAAGAGATCAAATCTCAGGCGGAAACCATATACGACGTTAAGGAGCAGCTCCTAGAGCAGAAGCAGCATGCAGCACAACGGCTTGACAGAGTCGAAAATGATGGGATCGGCAAGCTTCAGCGGGAGCTCCTAAAGCATCAACAAGCGAATGAGGCTTTTCAGAAAGCATTGAAAGAGATTGGTACTATCATCACCAATGTAGCAAACGGTGATCTTAGCCAGAAAGTCCAGATACACTTGGTCGAGATGGATCCAGAAATCGCTACTTTCAAAAGAACAATAAATACGATGATGGACCAACTACAAGTGTTTGGGAACGAAGTTTCACGCGTGGCTCGCGAGGTCGGTACAGAGGGCAAGCTAGGAGGCCAAGCTCAGATAACTGGCGTCAGTGGAGTATGGAAAGACTTGACTCAGAACGGTGAGTTATAAAGGAGCAGGAGAACAACCAATGCCTGTGCTAATACCTTGCAGTCAATCAAATGGCGTCCAATCTTACCTTGCAGGTCCGAGAAATTGCAGACGTGACTACTGCAGTGGCAGAAGGCAATCTGGACAAAAAGATTCAAAGACCAGCTCAAGGTGAAATTGCTCAGCTACAGCAGACTATAAATACTATGGTGGACCAACTTCGTACATTTGCTTCGGAAGTCACACGGGTGGCCAGGGACGTGGGCACCGAGGGCGTGCTTGGTGGACAAGCTCAGATCGAAGGTGTTAAGGGCGAATGGAAGACGCTTACCGTCAACGTCAATGTCATGGCAGACAGATTAACAAGCCAGGTCCGAGATATTGCTGCAGTGACGAAGGCTGTAGCAGGAGGAGATTTGACCAAGAAGATTCAAGCTAATTGTAAAGGGGAGATCTTGGATCTCAAGACTACCATCAATTCTATGGTCGATCAGCTCCGACAATTTTCTTCCGAAGTCACTCGGATTGCCAAGGCGGTTGGAACAGACGGAATTTTAGGTGGACAGGCTACAGTGGACAATGTAGAAGGAACATGGAAAGATCTCACGGAAACCGTCAACCTGCTGGCCAACAACCTTACGACCCAGGTCCGCGAAATTGCTTCGGTCACTCAGGCCGTCGCGAAAGGAGACTTCAGCCGGAAGGTCGCAGCCAATGTTAGTGGCGAGATCAAAGACCTAAAATCCACCATTAATACGATGGTGGACAAACTCAATAATTTTGCCTTCGAGGTCAGCAAGGTCGCCCGTGAGGTCGGAACTGACGGTACCTTAGGCGGTCAGGCCAACGTTCATGGGGTTGAAGGAAAATGGGCTGAGCTCACGACGAATGTCAACACCATGGCGAACAACCTGACGCAGCAAGTACGAGGAATTTCTGATGTCACACAGGCCATTGCACGAGGTGATTTGAGCCAAAAGATCGAGGTGGATGCTCAAGGGGAAGTGCTTAAACTTAAGGTGACTATCAACAATATGGTCGACCAACTGGACACCTTTGCTCGTGAGCTTAAAAGGGTAGCCCGTGATGTCGGAGTTGATGGCAAAATGGGAGGGCAAGCCAATGTCCATAATGCAAGCGGAAGATGGAAAGAGATCACAGAAGACGTCAATACGATGGCAGAGAATCTTACCTCTCAGGTCAGGGCTTTTGGAGAGATCGCGGATGCTGCCACCAGCGGAGACTTCTCGAAGCTGATCTCGGTCAATGCTGCCGGCGAGATGGATGACCTGAAGCGCAAAATCAACCTTATGATATCGAATTTACGCGACAGTATTCAGAGAAACACCGCTGCGAGGGAGGCGGCTGAATTTGCCAACCGGACCAAGTCAGAGTTCTTGGCCAACATGAGCCACGAGATTCGGACACCCATGAATGGCATCATTGGGATGTCGCAGCTGACACTTGATACTGATCTAACCCAGTATCAGCGTGAGATGATGAACATAGTGCACAACCTTGCTAATAGCCTGCTGACAATTATCGATGATATCCTGGATATTTCCAAGATTGAAGCCAACCGTATGGTGATGGAGTCTATAAACTTCTCTATGCGAGGAAGTGTATTTAGTGCTTTGAAGACACTAGCAGTCAAGGCGAACGACAGATTCCTCAACCTCGCATACCAGGTCGATAGCTCAGTACCGGACTATGTCATTGGGGACCCTTTCCGCCTACGCCAGATCATCCTTAATCTGGTGGGCAACGCTATCAAATTCACAGAACATGGAGAGGTCAAGCTTACGATTCGAAAAGCCGCATCAGCAGTGACGGCCCCCGATGAATATGCCTTTGAGTTCTCGGTATCAGATACAGGTATTGGTATTCAGGCCGACAAGAAAGATCTGATATTCGATACGTTCCAGCAAGCCGATGGCTCAACCACTCGAAAATTCGGCGGCACTGGTTTGGGACTTTCTATTTCACGGAAGCTGGTTCAATTAATGCGCGGTAGGCTTTGGGTTGAGTCAGTATACGGCAAAGGAAGCACGTTTTCTTTCACATGCATATGCAAACTTGCTTCGCATGACCTCAGTGGTGTACGGTCACAACTGAACGCTTACAAGAATCACGTGGTGCTGTTCGTCGACAAAGGCAGAACGGCTTGCTCAGAGGGCATTAGAGCTATGCTCAAAGAGCTTGAGCTCCAACCTATTGTTGTCGAAAATGAAGATCAAGTACCTCGTCCCAACATCCCAGGCTCGCCTTCTAAGTCAGAACACGGCCTTCCTTACGATGTCATCCTTGTCGATGGCATGGACACAGCCGTCCGACTTCGTAATCACGACGCGCTTCGCTATGTGCCCATTGTCCTTCTCGCTCCTGTTGTTTCGGTTAGTATGAAGTCCGCTCTCGATCTCGGTGTTGCTTCCTATATGACTACGCCATGCGACATGATCGATCTCGCCAACGGCATGATTCCCGCTCTCGAAGGTCGCCAAACACAATCGATTTCTGACGCCTCTAAGTCATTTGACATACTCTTGGCCGAAGACAATGATGTAAATCAACGGCTGGCGGTGAAGATCTTGGAGAAATACAACCATGATGTCACTGTTGCCAACAATGGCCAGGAAGCTTTGGACAAGGTCAAAGAAAAACGCTATGACGTTATACTCATGGATGTCCAAATGCCAATCATGGGCGGATTCGAAGCCACAAAGGCAATACGCGAATGGGAGCGAGCAGAGGGCTTGACCCGCACTCCAATTATCGCACTCACTGCCCACGCTATGCTTGGGGATCGCGAAAAATGCATACAGGCCCAGATGGATGAGTACCTCACTAAACCACTGAAGCAAAACCATATGATGCAGACGATTTTGAAGTGCGCCACATTAGGTGGCAAGCTTTTGGAGCGAGGCAAAGAAGCTAGGCTCTCTGCCAAAGACGACCCCCCAGAGCCGAATAAAAACTCCGGCAGTCATTCGGGAAGCATGGGGGTAGCGAAGAGCACGAAGCGGCCGCCGATGGAAAGTCGGGCCATTACGAGTGCTGGGCCGATCAATGCTGATGGAGGAACGGATAGCCCGGGGTTGGTGAGTGCGGACATGCAGGACCCGATTAGTATGGAGAGGGTATGTGCTTTCTCTATTCTTTTTCGTGCAATGTGACGGCTAACCATGCTTGTGCAGATTCTTCTCCGGTCACATAGTAGCTAATATGTTGCCCATATCTGTCTACTAAACACAAGATACCCACATACACAACTACGAGTCACAACCTTCTTTCTCAGCGCGGCGCATGGGCACATTCGACAGCCGGTATATCTGGTGTGCATAGGAGGATTCCGGTTGTCATCCAGGAGGGTCAGGCGTTTGGACGAAGAGCGGAGCGGGCATGCTCATGTATCTCTATAACTTCTCTCACGGCCATGTATGGGACCGGCGGCAAGGTAGCTGGTTACTGCTGGGACATAAATCATGTTCTGAGCCGCGGTGGTCTAGAGCTCTTATGGCTTCATTTATCGGTAGGGATTACAGCTATTTAGTTTCCTCAAAGGAAGAAATTGATGCATCTCATCATTCTACATAAGTTATAACATTAGTGGCAAACCTCCATCGCCCTAACACCCCTCTCCAAAATCCGTACAATCTAATTTATGGTAGTTGCAGTACATTTCAAATCGCAAGATTCAACTAACGACTGATGTTGTCTCTGTGCGCATAGGATTAGCCTAAGACACCGCCCAAGAAAGTCCCACGTGCCCATGAAGACTTACTTTCAGGGGCCATAAGGGCCGGAAGTCTACCTATGGGCGTACCGTAGGCAGCGCCTTATTTCCGTGGTTTTGATGTTAAAGGACGCTAGATCGAAAGAGGAAGGTATTTCCTGTCCGGCAAGACTCTATCTTCGTTCCCTGAGCATGCCATCGCTAGCTAAATAGTATGAGCACTTTCGCTCTATGTATGACCACTAGATTTCCTACTTGTTGCTATCTCCTCATTTTTCTTTCCTTCATCTTGCACATACGCTATGCTTTTGTATATACGTGATAAGGGTCAGTCTTGTCTTTAACGGCCTATTGTTTTTCCTCTCTACTACTACACTCTGGTACCGTTTTTTCGTAATGACGCGAGATATCTTGGCATGGAAAAATAGAGATGCATCTAAACCACCACCGTTGCTGAGACTGAGATCATCGTATTGGTTTATTATAAGTGTTATTTGTATTGCTGTTTTTACTGTACGTGCAAGTTACCTTTCGAGAGAAGAATAGGCAGGCTAATTGGAAATACACAACATAAGGATATATTCTTGTACGGAATTGTAAGTTGAGACGAAGAGAGAGGTATAGGTGTCTGTTTCTCTTCGAATTGGTCTGATGACGGATTGCTATAGATTGTCCCAGTCATTCCATTCTCCTTAACAAGCCGTGTAGGCATTGCACCAGATGACGGTAGGCACAACCAGCCTGGTCCAAAGTAATGCATTAACATAATCATTATGTTTTTACTTGAATAGTGCAGCACTGGACCTCTGTCCTCCTAGCCGTCTATGGCGCTGCTCTCCTCGCTTCATCACGTACGTCGCCACTGCACCCCTATTCACTCGACTCATCTTCCCTAATCCACCACCACAGCAATATGCGGCCACTTCGCTGACCACACCGCCTCCCGCCGTCTCCCTCTTCTTATCGGCCTCCTCGCCCTCGCAGGTTCCACCCTCCTCCTTTGTCTTGGCAAGTCCCTCGCTCTCCTGGTCGTAGGCCGTATCCTACAGGGCATATCCGCCGCCATCGTCTGGACCGTCGGACTGGCGTTATTAGCTGATACTGTAGGGCACGTGAAGATTGGCCAGGCGATGGGGTATGTGGCTATGAGTATGAGTGTGAGTGTGCTAGTGGGGCCACTGTTGGGGGGTGTAGTTTATGATAAGGCAGGGTATTATGCTGTTTTTACTATGGCTTTTGGATTGATTGGGGTGGATATTGTGTTGAGAATTCTGTTGGTGGAGAAGAAGATTGCGAGGCAGTGGGATATGGATCGATCTGAGACTGCATCTCCAGTGCCACCTGATGATGAGAAGTCACCTGTGCCAACGACGGAGGAGCCAGCTATCTTAGCAACGCAACAGCCCGATGCGACAGCAGGGCTGCCTACCGTCACTCCTGAAGAAAAATCTTCGGGTATCAAACACCCTATGCTCCTCCTCCTCACCTCCCGCCGTCTCCTCGCTGCGCTCTACACTACCCTCTCCTACGCTATCCTCATGACAGCCTGGGATGCCGTTCTCCCCCTGCGCGTGCACGACCTCTTCGGCTGGTCCTCCCTCGGCGCCGGGCTAATCTTCCTGCCTCTGATCCTTCCCAGTACGTACACATCAGAACAACATCTCTCCAATTGCCAGCTTACCAGAACCCCGACACATTCCCCATCCATCACGCACCCTCAAACACCCCAAAGCTCCCTCAATAAGCTCATCAGATTCACCACTACTAATCTCTCGCCCCACCACAGCCTTCGTCGCCCCCATAATAGGCAACTACGCCGACACCCACGGCCCCCGCCTCCCCGTAACCCTTGGTTTCCTTCTCGCCACTCCGATCCTCATCCTCCTCCGCTTCGTCTCTCATACTGGAATCCATCAAGTAGTCCTCCTCTGCGCCTTATTAGCCTTACTCGGTCTCTCTCTCGCTCTAGGGATGACGCCGTTACTCGCCGAAATCACATATGTGGTCAGCCACAAGGAGAAGACGCATCCGGGGGCATTTGGGGGGAAGGGGGCTTATGCTACTGCTTATGGTGAGTATCTTTTTCAGCTCGATCCATTCGTTTGAATGACTTGGTTTGATGATGATAATTGTTTGCGTGATATGTTCAACATGCCTTCAATATCTATTTGGAAAGAAGGAAGACACTAACTCAGCGGGGACTACAGGCCTCTTTAATACAGCCTACGCTGGAGGAATGCTCATCGGCCCGCTCTGGGGCGGTTTCGTAAACCTGAAAGCGGGATGGGGTGCATTAGGGTGGTCGTTGGGTATTCTCTGCGTTGCCGGTGCTGTAGTAGGAGCGCTGTGGACGGGAGGCTGGGTTGGTGCGGTGTGGAAGAGGCGAGGGGAGGGGAATAGAGGAGGGGGGGAAGAGGGAGTGGGCGTGGAAGGCGAGGGGGTTTGAGAGGGTGGGGTAGATGTGAGATACATTTACATGTGAGATCTTTCAGAGAGCAGCTAGGGTGTATCATTCATGTTCTTATGTATATACATTATCTCGACACCTCCACATAACCTCTTCCTCGTTTTCCATCACCTCAGGTATGTACCTCTTTCCCAACACCTCGCCAAATCCATGGCAGAATCCATCAACCGTTCCCACAATATCCGTTTCAAGAAGAGTGGGGTCCATATACTGGGCCCACTTCGAAAGGTACACGGCTCGAGCATGTTCGTCTCAACATGCATTTCTCCCCAACGCGGGCTAAGTATAACCCTTTGGTGGCCTGCTCATCAAGGTTGCTTGCGCAGTCAACTCTTGAACGGAGTTTGGACAAGTCATCTTGATTGCCCACAACTTCACTAATCACCCATAGCAAGAAACAGATTGTGACCCACGTCTTTCCCAGCCCCATCATATCTGCAAGTATGCAGCCACCAAGCGCTGGTTCCTGCGTCGTGAAGTCGATAATTGCTTTGATAGCGACTGGCTGCCAGAACTCTAGCTGTGTTGATAAGACATGTGGGGAGGTCGGAAGATGGTTTGTTTTGTTTCCCTTCCTAAGGGATGGAATTCGTTAGATATTATCGGACTCATGATTAAGATCAGCAGGGCCTTCTATACCAGTTAAAGCTTCCCCGCCCTCACTATTCGCCACCCCACTCATCTCATCACTCGCCTCATCGCCTTTGCTAACCCTTCCTTTCGTACTATTTCGTGTGCGTCTTCCAGGAGTCCTGGTCCCACACCTTTAACATAGGTTTCCCGAAGCTCGAGTTCCACTTCCTTCTTGACGTGTTCCCCTTTCTCGTGCCTGACTTTCGTGCCTTTTTCAAATCTTACGCCGCGACGATGAGCGATTTTTTACATCTACGGCAAGCTCGCCCCGCGTTCGAGGTAGTGATATATTGTCAGCTGGGATAGGAAAGCCTCTATGCTTATCTTCCGTGAGTGGCGTAACAATTTAGATCTATAGTTAACTTCGGTATCGCATGCTGTTGCGAGAGCCTAGACGAGATAGCCACGATCATATTTGAAAAGGCGACATCCCGTGTGGTATCCTATATTAATGCCGCCCCCCCCCCACTTCTTCTTTTACCTGTCGCGACGTATCACAGTTTTACATAATAAGATAGGGCTTATTCCAGTATATAGGTCTTAACGATAGGGGCCAAATACTCAAGAAAGTGGGTACTAAATAATGAGCTTAAATATATGTGCGCAGCGGAGTCACAGTGTGATATGATTTTCATGAAGGACTTTGCTTTACGACCAAGGTTCATGGAATATAGACGTCAAATATCTTTCAATACCTTAGAGTAGAGCGCTTTCTTCGCATCCTCTTTCATTTGGAACCGAAGTTGCCAAAAGTCATCATTATGGAGTGTTGAGCAGGTTTCCAGCACAGTCTTAAATTGAGATTCTAGGTAATGTTCAAGCCTACATGCGTTGAAACTTCTCTCGTCATCTCTACCGTACGGGGTGTCGATGCCTTAGATTGGACATTTTCGAACTTTCAACTGGAGCGAGTAGTGCATTGAGGGGAGAAATCATGATATGAGATTTCTTCGGCTTGGAGCAGACCAAGGATTTGGGATACGAGGAATCTTTCTTTGCACCGACTGTGGGCAATAAACACAACGATGAGATCTGATGTCTCGTCGACAGCTGCTTTGACGTTATATTTGAATCGAATTACAAGGCGCAATCAAAACTGAAGAAAAAAGATAGCAATTCGTTCCCGCATATTCTTAATGACGTAGCTGCAACGAGTACCCAAGGATGAGTAGTGAGAATATCGAAGCAAACGGTATAAGGAGATTGTGTGTAGGCGACGAATCACTCACTGACTTCGACAATACCATGCCACCACTTATCTCCAGATCAAGGCAGCAGCGAACGCCTAAGGGACCAGATCTAGCTGACTGAGCCTTGGTGATTAGAATAGTGATTGATAATGGCGGGCGTTCAACGACCGGTCCACTAAGACTGTTACTGTCGAAACCACGATCGTTTGGGGAGTCTTTTTTCATCTCAATGGCTATCCTCCATTCATCTTCATCTTCCTCTATCAAACACCTCAATATCTACGATCAGAGGCGTCACAACCTATCCGAAGACATCCTGTTCCCACTTTCCCTCGTCCACACGGAATGATAATGTGAATCTTGATCACGGGGGATACGTAAAATAAGTTGGGATGAGTGGGTGTGTTAGGTGACGTATCCGGTGGTGAGGTGTTGTTGAGGGTCAGATGATGTTCAACACTTCGGGACCTTTTGTAATTGCTCAAAAGACGCACTAGCAGGCGCCTATAAGCCATAGATAGGGAAACCGTCGTACAAAAGCTTCAGCTTCGTCCAGAATATAGAGCCGGTTTGACCGTAACCAGATATCTTTTCGCTTCGATGTTGCTCGTCATTTCCACAAGAACCCCATAATGCTCGTCCTCGTTGCTTATAAGAATCAGCGCTGTGCCGCTTCCCTGGCCTTCTCCTTGCTAAGCACGATTACTCGGTCTCCAAAAGGATCGCTTTGCATATACGCTTCTTTCCACGATATCTAGCTTTCTTTCTTGAAGTTCATTGTTGTCATTGGGACATGGTAGCGACATGTCTTCGCTTCCGTGATTCTGTACCATCGCGTAAGGATTTGAGTAAGACAGCTACGTTTGTGCTTGTGTTTCCCACCCTCAATGTTTTCCATCACCTCAGGTACGTACTGGCTGCCCAACACCTCGCCAACTCGTATGGCGAATTCCCCGATATCCAGTTGAATAGTATCAATGCCTTAGACTGACATTTTCGAACCCTCAATTGGAGTTTTGCATGGTACGGCATGAGCCTTTCTAGGCTCTAGCAGACATGGGATCTGATGCACAAGACGCTTTCTACCTCGTATGGGCAATACAACGTTAAGATCGTCCGGCTTCTTTGACATACACTTGTACTAAGAGCCGTCACTATACCTCTCTATAACTTCCCATCATGCCTTGTCCAGCTCGGCCAACTTCTCGAGATCAGGAAACCGCATCTTTTACGCCAACAATTGTGTAGGACTTTGAAAAGCACAACATCTGCAACCTCTCTGCCGATTGCCCCTTTTAGATGTGGGTCGGAGTGTTATAATACCACCCGGCGGCGGTGGCAAATACGGTAGTATTATGACGGCGTGGAGTTGGATATGTAGTAAGACTATGGTGGTATATATACCTTACACTAGTATGCCTAGCTGTAGTATATCTTTTGTTGAGTCGTGTTTATATAGTTGTATATTTGTAGAAGTGGATACTTGTATAGAGTCCACCCGTAGGATTGTCTAAAGATGCCTGTTGGAAGTGTGCTTGTGTTGCCCGTGACGATGTGGTATGGTATTTCGTCTAGTGACGAGATGATGGTTGTTAATTGGATTGGGTATCTCAGCCGTGTGGGTGGATGACTGCGGCAGGGATGGTCTTGGGCTGCGGATATCGCTTCCTCTAGGTAACCTTTAGGCTTTGTGTTTTCCGAATATTCTGCTGCTTGAGGCTTCGACAAGGTTGTTAGTGCTCTCATGCATGCTAGAAGGTTGGACATAAGTCTCTTCTGCAGATGCTCGAGTTGCGAGTATGCCTGTAGTGTATGTGGCGGGCTAAGAGTCGCGTTTCGAGTGGGATGATGAAGACTAAGGTGGGATGTTGAAGGAGTTTTTCGATAGCATTCCCGTAGTAAGGGGAGAGAAAGCTGTTTTGAGTCTGAGGATTCTCGAGAGGATAGTAGATATGAGATATTCAAGAGACGATGTGGTGAAGGGGGTACGATCCACAGGAGACATCCAGTAATTCCAAGCACAGCGATCTATCCCACCCTTTGGCCAAACACCCCCACCATAACCAATTCACCCTATGTAGCTCAACAAAATATCTGAAACCATACAACACCCATTGCAAAGAGCATCGTTGTCGATATCTTTTCCTGTGCACAGTCTTCACCGTCCCTTTCTTCGTCAACTTTCATTTGGTACTACCCATCGCCCTTGCTGTGTCTTCTTCCCCCAAAGGCACCCTCCACATATATATCTCCTGCGTCTGCCTTATCCAGAAGGATCCTCTCAATCAACCCGCCATTTCTTTTAACTGCACATATTAATCGATAGACATAGACATCCTATGTCTGACCTGTTCTTCATGCCAACGTTTCAACGCTTGTTTGACATGTGCTGGGTCGCTATACGGTTCCATAAAAACACATACGTTCCCTTTTAAAGAGATCCTGGCTAAATTTCAACGCATTCTGCACTCCGCATAGGACTTGCGTTTGAAGTGATGTATCCTGACCACTTACGATTTCCGATACATGGCGAAAGCTAACTCCAGACACCAGAGTACGCTCTCGACATTTGCATCCCTTCTTTGGCGCTATCAGGGCCATCTATGCGCTCCGCCTGGACCCCGCTTACGAGCGCTGCTGCTGGGATGATATGCTTCCTGGTCCAAGATTCTGCAAGACCACTGCAAAGGTGGGTGGGATGCGACTTGTGCCTTACCTTTCGAAGCAAATCCCGTTTTTGCTTCTTCTATCCCGCGTAATGAATATTCATCAGCCTATTAGTGGGCCATGGGAATAAGTACCAGCATTTTAGATAAATGGTATCAGTATGCTATTTGATTGTTCTAGCTTTCTTGAAGGGTAGTTCTTGGCATGAGCTGCAAATACACACGACTGTCAGGGTAACAGGATACACAAGATTTTGAAGAACTAAGGAGTACATTAGCAGTAGATATTATTACAGTATGGAGAACTTACAGGAGTTCATGATCGGGGCAGTCATTAGCAGTTTAGGCTAGTGTGAACAATGCATCTATAGATATTCATAGAGAGTCTAAAGTACTCGAAGTGATCTAAATCATGAGATCCAAGAAGATAAAGGACTGCTTTCCAAAAGTCTATACTTATTGCTGTCTAGCGAATCTTTCCACAGCACACTCCATTTCGCCATTCCTGGGGAAGAATGCATTTGCTCGAGCCAATCTTCTGCGGCGAACTTCATATTTTTCAAGTACTGTATCTCCAACGAATTTTATGTTGGTATGGTGGCTCCGGTTGAAACAATCTAGTGGATCTTCACAAGTCCAAAATGCACCCCCAAAGTCTGGTCTTATTCGCTTCTCGAAATATCTAACATGAGGGACTTCCACTTTTTGCCCCTTTTATTGACTGGCAGCTTGAATTCCTCTGGAGTCCATTGTGGGTCGCGGAGGAATCCGAAGCTTGTACCGATCTTGTTTTGAGGAATTCCTTCGTTTCGCTTGTGGTGGGCGTCCGTGATGTGCATTTCGACGCTGTGGCGCCAGATATGACGCACGTACGTCCGGCTCTCCAGTCCCAGGGACGGTCGCAGATGCGCGACGCAAGTATTGTTGATAACGAGAGTTGGTCTTCAGACAGGAGAGGATAAAGCAAAGCTCGGCTGTCTAGAGCATTCTCCCTCTATCCAAACGATTGTGAGCCAAGGTATCCATTTCCGCATATTTGTTCTTAGCCCATGTTGGGCTCATCTTTTTCGGCCGCGGACAAAACCCACAGCTGGACATATTCATGGACCCGATGTTCTATTTGGGACTCTGATAGAGCAAAGGCGTCGAGGGGTGGGGCCTTATATTAGCCATACCTGCTCCTAGATAAGGGAAGGAAAGACGAAATTGGTAAAGACGTGATATAGTAAAGGGAAAAAGAAAAGATAAGGAGGCTTTTCCGGTTTTATATCATGATGTCAAAGTATAATCAGAGCCATACCCGCCCTCTCAGCCAGATATTGTGTGGGGGACTTATTGCCTGTTTTGCAATAGCACCAAAAAAGGTTCAGGAATTATGAACATGTGGCTGGTAGGAGTGCAAGAATAGAAGGGGAGGTTTTGGATATGTAGAAGCGCGGCTGGAGGACCCTTAGTAGGGGGCGAAGTCGATCTGACTGTCACTGACAATTAAATGATATTAAATGATTGATTAGAAAGCAGCAGAAGTACTTAGCTCAGTTGGGTTGTAAAGGGAAAAGATGAAAGTGAGGTGAGGATGTATTATCTTCTACCCAGAACATAGGAGGTGACTGCTGAGCTAACGGGCTTCATTTTTCAGAAGACAGAACGTGGAGAAGACGAACAATCTCAAGGGGATGGGTTGATAAATGAGGCAGAAGGCGACTCATGTCAATGTACCTTCCGGCACCAATGCTTGACGTGCGTTACCGGAAACAGAAGTGTCGACAGTGATTGGATTGGCTTCAATTGGCCTCGATGTACTTGAACGAGTGTAGTATTTCGAGTCACAAGATAGTACGCCTCTATAGACTCTTTCTCCGCTTGCGGCCGTTTTGACAAGATTCCACTGAAGACGTTGCCTATCAGACTTCCATCTCCTAGTTCCCGAACCTTGATTTCATCCACAGATGCCGCGCGGCATAGTAAGTGAGCTTTGTAACTATCTGCTACTGCCGAGCTCTTATTTATGTGGTTTTTCGTAGATGTAGAGAAGATGTAGCCTCATCTTCTAGTGGGTTTTTTTGCGGCAGGCATGAGCTGCAACGTATTTCTTTCAGATCATTGCGATTCGAGAGGGCTCTCCAATAGTGCACATCGATTGCTGTATGGCGGTCTGCTCTTGTGACTCCAGTATATTATCAAGTGTCTCGAACGGGCTTGTTTGGCCCACTCCAAGGGTATCGTCAAGAGGTTCTCTGGTGGTTGATACCTCGCACAAGATCATGACGTGTTCCTCCATACATATATATATTCATATATCCTCGTGCTGGGTCTTCCACTACCCTCTGCCAGTGTCTTTCCATGCCACAGTTGCTGCTATGGTCACACCGTGAAATGCGCATTTGAACGCTTCGGTCCATCAGGGGTATGTCTTCTAAATACGCTGTGCATCGCCCGAAGGCCTTCTAATAGTGCACATCAATTGCGGTATTGTGAATTACTCGCGTGGCTCTGGCATGTTATCAAAAGCGTCGAGAAGCGCTCGTCAGGTTCACTCCAACCCTAAATACTGTAGGTGTTCTGTTGATTGATGCACCACACAAGTTCATTATGTGCTCCAGACCTGCTGGCAGGTCCGTAAGAGACCTGTACTGCTCCTACGGATAGTCATTATTGGTGTAGGCTCCTTCGTTCGTCTAAGAGGGTCATCAAGATAGCACCGAGTACCATGGATGTCAGGAGTAATGCAATGTCACTCTTCGGAAGATTGGTACAAGTAGGTGTAGATCATGCTCCTGACTTCCAAGGGGAGTTCCAGAAGCATTTTGGATGATGAAAGTTCGACTCCATATATATATACTCAAACTTACTTTCCAGTCGTAAAGTCCAGCATGTACCCGAGATGAATTTCGGTCATGAACAAATTTGATTAGAGCCCTTTGCTTCTCCCTTAGATTTTTTTTGAAACTTTGATTTTTTCTTGGAAGTGAAACGGCTCAATTAGAGACTCTTACTGTAGACGAGATTATGGACGAAGTCAGCGTATGTGGCTTCTAAAGTATTGTCTCTTCAGAGCCTCAGTCCAAATCGCACAGCGAATATCATCTTTCAAACTACGGACCATGTCCTTATGACTTTGCCGACGGTTTCCATCTTTGTCGAATAGTACTAGGTCTTGGAGTTAATCGGTCCAATGTCCAGGGAGCACGTACTTACAGCCTAACTCCTGACAATAAGGAGACCCATACGCCAGCGAACTTCTAGATGTGTCTGTCTGCTTCTCAACCACCGCCGTAGCCTAACGTTGAAATGCTGCATCCACCTATCAGAGCCAGGGTCAGGTCCTGTAGGAGGTTCCTCGCATAGCATCTTGGTTTAATAGACGGAGATGTGTGAATCAGATTGAACCAACCGCCTTCCATGCCGGGACAGAATTCATTGGCGTAGAGGTAATGCCAACGGCACTGTGTGCGTGATGTTGGCGGCGGGGTCTCACTTCTCTTGCGTTTCTTCCGAGGGTTTGGCATCCAGAGAGTCCACTTATCGGTCTCTCATCATTCTCTCAGGACAAAGTTGTGCTACGGTTGAATTGCAACAAAGTCGGACGTTTTAACGCCCCTGTTTGCTGTCAAGATAGAAGGCTATGGCATTGGATATGGGCTGGGGCTATCGAGGCAGGCCCTCAAGTAGGCCTAGGCCCACCAACGCCAAAGACCCTTTTGATCGGAGTCTGGTTCTTGTGAGGCCTCTGTGTCCTGTTGCTTTGTTCATGTTATGCTAGGATATGTCAGTTGTTCCCCATCGATGATTGTCCCAATTCATTAGGAGATTTGTGATGAGGAGAAGACTTTGTGGGTGGAGTTCCAAGAGAAAAATATCTCCGAAGGTCCAGTGGGTTATTTGGTGTAAACCCGTAGCCAATGTCGTTTGGTGTTGGCCTGGAGGCAGCAGAGTTATCTAAGAATGCTTGAATCCGGGGTAACACCTCAGGCCACTTAGAGGGCTTGTCCAGACCGTGAATATAGTACCTCAGCGCGATCTCTACCGTTTGATTTGTTCTCTCGCTGGTACCATCGTTTTACGGATGGTAAGCTGTTGAGTACAGAAGACTCACACCTAGTTTATCGAACAACGTTGTCCAGAACTCGGAGAGAAACTTTCTATCTCGGTCAGTTGTTCGCACGATTGAGAACGTGCTCACATGAAGAGTACGAAATTGGCGTGTTCGACACATTCAGCGAGCTGAAGGACATGAGAGCGGGAATGGAACGAAGCTTATCGGATAAGAGTTTCAGAGCAACCACTGCCAGCGCCCATATATCGATCTTGATGTTCTCCGCTTCGGTTATAATCGTTGAAGAATCTTTACTTCCTTCCAATTGAGCCACTTTTCTGGCATGCTATGGTAGTATGTATTTGACATGAGAGGCATTTGTTGCGGTTGAGCTGGGTGCTGCTGTGGTACTTGCTGCGGGAACTGCTGCATGAGTTGCGGATTGAAAAGGGCGAATGGGTTCGATGGCTCGTTTCCCTTAGGTAGTCTTCTTGGGGACGCGTGTGCACAATCGTTTGAGCTCGAAACAAACTTGCGGTGACCATGCAATACGATCTATCTACGTAATGTCTACTTTGTTCTTTTTAAAGTACTTCACGGATAGGTTTGATTTTCGTAAGATGTTGGCGTAGAGACTAGTTATAAGCTGCGTCTTCTTAGGTATCGTAGAACTTCAATAGTGAAGTGGAAAAGAAGTATCATGAGTTGGATGAATGTTAGAGAAAAGAAGTTGTGTCACTATTGGCGAACCTTTTGACCCCCAAGGTGTTTTGAGTATCGCCGAGAGCCTTTTCCAGTTAATCATATTCACGCATGCTGAGCAATAGAAGCGCTATACGCGCAGTGACTTCCCTTTGACTCCCACTCCCGTCATCTGAGAGGCCGATCGTTGTCGACCTTCGTTTGAACCTGCCCCATTGTGCATCTTTCGCGTCATTTTATCGAGGTCGGCAGTCATGTTTTAATTGAACGCTTTCCTGAAGGTTGTGTATATGTGAGGAGGATGCAATATCGTCCACAAAATGGACTCGGGTGGATTTCCACCTGGCTAATGCCCTTGACGCCCATGACGAAGTGTCATCATCACAGTGGTGCCCTTCACGTGGGAGTTTTTGCGTATCAGAATAAGCTGCGAGATGTAATGAGCGTAAACAACGCTTCTGATGTTTCTTAGAGTTCTGGGTGAGCAGTCTGAGCTGGGATATGTCTTAATGAATGCGAGCTGCGTAATGGGTCATCATCGTCGTGCACGAGCTCGACGTCGGGCTGGTATTGTCAAGGATTGAAGGGATCGATGCATCTAGATACAGCAAGCGTGAGCGGAGCCGTTCACTGGGAAACATGTATCAGAAAAGATCAGAACGTACCGTAGAGAGGAGTTTCAGTATCGTCGGTGCTGAGAACGGAGGGATGGTCGAGCCTAGAATGCATTACAAGAGCTGTTCTGCCGCAACAACATGAGGTTTCACCGGCTTTTCATTGTAGCCGTTACCTGAAGCCTTTACCTGATCAGCTTTTTGAGCCTCTGGGGGGTGGAAAAAGACGTTGAAGACTGACGCGAACAAGAGGCGTAAGATCTCTTGGTTTTGCTTAGCAAAAATGGTGTTCTGTGCACATAGCACATCAAAATCCGGATCACTTGAGCCTGGTTTCCGAGTCTTCCATACTGATGTTTTCGTTATGTCGATATCTGAGGCGAGAAGATCATATTTGTATGTCATTTCAACTGATTTGTTGTGGGCTACCAACTTCGTAACATTCAACAAAGTAAAATAATGGTGCATAAGTTATGCATTTAGAGCAAGCACATGATACGTCGTTCCTAACATTACCTCTGGGAATTGTAGTTATATAGACCAGCTGCTTGACTGCTTTCTTTCGGAAGAGTAGGTTGCGGGGAAGAGTGACTGTGCGGTCGACACTGGGGGCACCAAGACCAGCACCACGGGCACCACGGGCAGCACCGCGGGCAGTACGACCGCCACCGCCACGACCATTATGGTCTTCCCTATAACGGTAAAGCATTAGTATTTGTCAATATGGAATCATTATGCCCTTCTGATGTTGGAAAAAGGATGGACTTACTGGTTGCCTGGCTTCTTCACGCCCCCTTCTTCGGTCTTACGTGCTGTCCTCTCACGCTTAGCTCGATTGGGAGCAGTGCGTTGCTCAGGGGTAATTTGACTACGAGGCGTCCAGTTGCCAGGCATAGTGTGGATGGTATGATGGAGAAGATTATCAAAGAGGGATAAGATTGTTAATGAGGGATATGATTATCGAAGCTTGATATATCAAATTGAAATCTTAGAGATGACTGGGAGAATCCCCTCTCAGGGTTGCCTTGTCGGCCTCGGAGATTGATGCTAGGTCTTTCGTAGTCCAAGACTGTCCTTAGATGCGGCAATAGATAGATGATAGAAGAGCATTTTTCTCTTCAACCTAATTGAAGGAGGCCACCTACTTCTCATCATGACGATTTTGTGGGCTCTGATCTGAAACCTATCCGATCATCCGCGAAAGATTGTTGCTGATTGCAGCACAGCTGGCGAAGAAGTCCGAGGGGCGCCACCCGACTAGACCTGAACGCGCGATTTTAGGTAGGATGCCATCTCCTACGCATTCTTGCCCCCTCCCACCCCTCACACAATTCCCACACGCCTTCTTCGCGTTCCAAACAGATTCCTCGTGGACCGAACGGCATGACTACTCATTAGAGGAGGACGAGGGGGTGACGATGGACGACGACACCACGCCAAAGGTGGCAGCATACACAAAATAACCTGAAGGGTCATATTCTCCGGAAGAGGAAGTCGGCGGCGCCGACTGCAGAGATCTCCAGACTCTCCGAGATATGAATGCGGTCGTCACACTCGGACTCCACTTTCAGTGATGCTAGGTGTAAATTGACTGTCAAAGCAATGTCCTCGATATCCGTCCTCGAGTTGCTTATCGAAGCGTGCGTTCATTTGCTCTAACTGATCTGTAGGAAAGCATCCCAACGATAATCTAGTGGCCCTTTAATACCAATTATCCCAAAAGATATTAATGTACCATTTACAACAAAAAGGAAAGGGATTCCATCGCGAGGTTGCCTGCTGTCCAAGATAATACTCCTAAGGACCGTGAAATCTGGCTAATTTAAGCGGATGAAATGAGGAGGGATTCGGGGCGTTGGTTCTTGAATAGGAGCCGTGTGGGGTTGTGCTGCAGCTGGAGATATGCTTGGTTGTAACGCACGAAGGTGAGGGAGCACTCGGTGTGTTGGTGGTTCGTCAATCATGACCCACGCAGGAAGGAGCGCACCGATGTTTATATATATATACACATAGCTGAGGTATTTGAAGAGATGAGCCTCGTAGGAGCCGGGTGTAGCATTAACTTTTTGGGCTTGAGATTCCTGAATCGCCGGAAAACGCAATGCCAACCGGCCGAGTTTTCCCTTTGCCATCATTGGCTACGGCTGGAGGGATCAAGTTTGAGGCACACGCCTCATGCACATTGCGGTACGCTTCGGCCTGGAGGGCCGTCATGTCGATTTCGACGGTCGTGATGGTGTACCGGAGCATATGGGCCCCAATCCGAACGAGTGGCTTGCCTGGCAGCTGCACCTGATATCCAAATATTCGTCCAGAACCTTCTCGTGCTTTGCCGCGCTTATTGGGTCGGGTGCGACATTAAGCAATTCTTTCAGATCACGGCAGATCTGCTGGGCGAGGGAACCCCATTGGTAATCGGAAATATGCTGATGAATTTGCTCGCATGCTGTTTCCACCCACGAACGCTTTTTCTTGGGTGACATGCAACCTCCTTTGTTTCCCCTAGTTGTCGGATCAACTGCCATGAGACTTTGGTGGACCATTTCAATAGGAAGACGTTGTGTCTTCCATGAACTCACCGCCGCCGCTTTCAATATAAGGAAATGGCCACCTCTGAAATGGCACTCATCAATTGTACAGCGAAGTTGGCCCTTGAGAACCTCGTGCATGTGTAAAGCGGACGAGACGGACTTCCTTCGTACTGAAGCAGACCCGTTAGTTTCTAGAAGGGTCCAGCAAGATGATAGACCTCTTTAGTTTTCTAGCAGAGGTACCAACATCTACCCCAACGAAAGCAGCACCTTGTTCAAAGGTGCATGTCGCTGCCGGCCAAGCTATAATCACAGGCTCCTTCGTATCCTTGCTCACCGTTTCGAAGTGTAAAGCTCTATTCCTCAGTGACGTGCAGGTGCAGTACACGACTCGAGATTCGAAAACCTCTTGGCATTTTGCCTGGCAAGTATTCTTAAATGTTGCACTTCGAAATGTGTCTCATCAATGTAGTGCTTCCGTGGTGGCGTTCTGTGATCAATCTGCTGAGATTTGTGCAGAAGCAAAACTGCAAACTGCCAATACAGGTATTTGGCTTGTGGACGGCGATCCATCCGAATTTAACCCGTCTTGAGTAGAGCATCATTGGCTAATATATGGTGAGCCGGTCCCAAAAATCTTCGCGTGCAAGCGCACTTACATCGCGAGAGCCATATACCACGTTGGTCTTGAGTTACTTTTTCCAGGACTACTTCTCGAGAGCGGTTGATCATGGCACTTGGATTCCAACTTCAACCTGAAGCCCGTCAAGACGTTGACTGAAATACGCTTGCTAGTACTTCCTGATTGCTGAAAATGGATATATAGAGGTCCTCGAGGCCCACTCTTCCGTGTACTTCATCAGGATCCTGTGCGGTTTAATCTTCGATCAGTCCCAATATGACGACGCCATTGGTCGGGTCGAACCGATTGATGTATATGGCGTCTCTTTGCGTGTTGGCTCGTGGGACTGCTTCGATATACTCAACGTGGGAGAAGGCGAGCGAGCCGCCGTCTTTGAGTCTTTCATTGTAGTGATTCTATATATGCGTGGATATTTGGGGTGATGTATGGGACCAATAGCGACGCCCGTTAGAGTGACAACCCAGGTGGTGATAAGTTGAGAACGGGATTAAGAGACTGGGGGGCGGACAAAGCCTTTTGCAACAGCACCGCCTGAGGCAAGGCAGGCTTGATGAACACCCGTACGTATGAGGTAGGTACGCTTTCTAGAGCGGAGGACGGCCACGGTAATAAAATCTACCAATCCACGCCGACGGAGTGGTAACGTCACGCCGGGAAGTGAATCCGGCGCTTTCCATCAGAGGGGACATGGAGTTTGCTGGGAAAAATTGGGTTGCATTCGGTAATTTGGCATCGTAGCGTATAGATTCGGTGTATTCTATGCTCGAGGAACATGTTTGCTTTTTGCGAAGAACCTTTTCTCAAGGTAGGAAGTCTTTGATAACTCGAAGAGCAGGTTTGCTATTTGCAGAGACGATTTCCCTCTTGTAGAATGCGATTATATGCACATCCGTAGAGTCATGAGACTTGAGGGTAAGGTATTGAGACAAAGCAGCCGATTGAAGACTGTATCGTGACACGAAAATCCGGAGTCCATAAAGGCTTGCTCAATATTTTTCTGCAGAGTGTAAAAGTGAGCGTTTGCTGTTTGATGGAAATAAGTCAATAAACATGGTATAGATGTATATATGCATATCGGACACAAGTAGAAGACACGACTCTGAGATTCCCTTGAAGACGATCACCGCTACACATGTGCAAAGAGGTGCAAATGGGTGAAGGAAAAAACAGGGAGGGAGCAGGAAGGCGTTACAATGCTTATATACTGTAGGATGGAGGAAGGAAAGTCTTTTCGAAACGTGAATAGTGCATCAGATTTGGAACACTCCAATGTAGAGTCTGACAATGAATGCTTGGTTGAATGGTGAAAAGTTCATTTCGTATCGAGCATGGTCCACCTGTTAATTCTCTTACAACAAATGCATGCGACTAATCGACAGTATGAAGCGTTACGCATGAATTCACAGGGTATCAAAAAAAGAAGACACTTCCCCGGGCCCAAAAAGAAATGACAGAGCGTGTTAGATAGCGAGCTTTCCTCAGCCTTCACCCAGTGACTCCTGCAGTAGCGCATCGTCTACATTCACAGCCTCGATGTGCGAAGAAAGTCTGTTGTCGGCTTTCCTGCTACGCGTAGATCCCCCTTGCTTTTTGTCTGCCAGTCTCTCATCAAAAGTACTGAGCACATCCTTGGCTTTAGGATTACCACTTGAAGCTGCTGGTGCGATGCCCCACTTTCCAAGCATCCAACCACCCATCCGCTTACCCAGCGTAGACTTCTCGGGGCTTGATACATCAGCTGCATTCGGGTTTGTTGAGACTCCACCAAGAAGTAAACGATTGTAGTCACTGCTGTTGTAGCCACGTGTTCGGTTGGCGCGGTAGGCAAGTGCTTCAGTGGAACTAGTGACAGGAACAGCGGATGCAGTGGAACCACCTAATGAGGTTCGAGGCGTGAAGCCATGGTTGCCAAGATACTGTGAACCATTGCCCCGTAATTTGGGAATGTCGACGCCCCGGCTGGATAGTAAACTTTCGTGTGAAGAGGCTCTATGTAGCCGAGGCCGCTGCTGCTGCACTGATGTGTGAATGTCGCTGTTTGAGCCTGCGTTTGGATCCTCCGCTAACGAGCACCTTACGGAACTGTCTTCTGGTTCTTCCAATATGGTGCTGTGCTCCAACAGTGGGAAATTGGCATTGTTCATATAGTCATCTTGGAATTCAAGATCTGCCGCTTCTAACACATCACCAATACTTTGTGAAGCTTTAGAAAGAGGCTGTGCTGAGAGACTCTTGATAGAGACATCCGAGTCACGTTTGGGCCTTCTGGGATACAAGTACGGCGATCCCAAAGTAGTGGACCCAGGAGTTGTGGGTCGTGATGAGTCCATGGCGTCGTCCATTCGATCAAAGAGTGACATGTTGTGGAACACGGAGTTTGGAGAGCCCGGAAGCGAAGATCCGGCACTTGACGAAGGGGCTTGCGATGACTCCATCGACCATTTATGGGCATGAGAGGCTTGTGAAGTGGGAATGGTAACGGAAGTCCGCGAGAGAATAGTGGCAGCGGATGAAGCTGGCGTAGGCCCCATCCTGGGCGAGTTGAGGATTCGAGGGGTGTGTACACCAGGGGTCGGCGTCCGAAAGCCCATTGTGGTAATATTTCGCCGCTTCTTTGGCCTTCCCAATCCCACAGCTTTCTCCCTAGCTATCTTAGCCACCGGGGCAGCGTGGTAATGATGATGTACATGGAAGTCTGGGGTGATCTCGCTAGGCGTTTTCGTAATTTCACTGTTAAGATCTTCAATGAAGCCTCTGCCCGTCGAAGATGATGCCATGGGTTGGTGAAGCATCATTTGTTCACGGAGGTTCTCCACTTCCTCATTAGACCCCATCAGCAACTCTCTTAATTCAACAATGCCCATCTGCAAATTGGCATTGTCTTGAAGAATGTCTTTGACAAAGTGGGACACCACGCTGTTGCCACCATTCTTCTCAAGTGTTGTTGCGGCCGCTGCTCCTTTCAACCGTCCTGCTGCATTCTCCAGCTCCCTCTCAACCGCTCTTCGTCTCTCAAATCGCGCCACAACTTCGGTATGCCTTGCGCGCTCTTCCTTCGCCTCCCTCTCTATGCGATCGATTTGTTCTTGCAGGTCGCCAATGGTACGCTCAGCGCCCTTCCATCGCTGAATAGCGGTACGTTCCAAATCCTCTGTGGATTCCAACTGCTTTTGAAGCTCATCCTGTTCCTTCTCCATAGCAGCGAGCTGCGCCTCAAGCTGTGAGGTTCTCGTGGCCAGGACAGTCAGCCTGTCTAGCTCTCTACGGGTGGATTCGAGGGTAAATTTGAGGGACGATATTTCCGCATCAGCGTTGGCGACGGTACCATTGAGTTCTTCCAGTTGATCCAGCAGATACCGATTCTCTTCTATTGTCTGAGCGTTCGCTGCCTCCACCTCTTTCTTGTCCTTCTCCAGCTTGTCGATACTCGCTGCCATCTTGCGGCGTTCAGCCTCTGCTTCCGCCATGTAAGCCTCATGGCGAGATAGAAGAGCCTGCAAAGGGAAGGTTAGCGATATCTCTGTATCCAGCATGCGAATCTGGCCCCCTGCACTTCGAGGCATCTTGCCCGAAGATCTTGGAAGTACGGACAGTTGTCAAGAACAAAACATGTCGTGCTTCAACAAAAGTCGCTTGAATTTCGCAAGAAAATCGGTACGAGGGTTATTCTTGGAAGTACCACAGATTGGACTGCAACCGAAATGAGAACTTACTTGACCTATTTGAGCGGCACTCTGCAGGTCTTTCTCAAGCCCCTCAATTGCTGCCTCGTTGTGTTCTAAATATGCGCACTGCTCTCGGCCGCAACAGCATGTGGCCGGGCGCTCCATACCACGCATTCCACCAAGCGGTTGCGACAGGAGTGAATCAAGAGTAACGGAGGCCGCTGAGGCGACCGGCGGTGACGACATATTATTGGTGTGACCTCGCAGTGGTAGGCTCACGAGGCTTCCCCATCTCTTCAGTGTTGTCACGCACTTATCAGAGGTCGAGTGTTGGGAGAAGGGGAGGGTTACAGGATGTGGAGCGCATGTTTGGGAGTTGTGTGACGCTGGAGCGATGATTCGCCCAGCCACCTTTTCCCACCACGCCAAGTCATATGGTAGGCAACGACAACATCGTCATAGGACCTATATCTATGTCTCCAATGATATCGTACATTACAGGAATAAAGGCTTACTGTACACGTAGGTCCTTAGTATCCACATCATTTCATTTGCGGACTCCGACCGCTTGCATGTTGACTCTTGATAACACAATTGCTGCCCTTATTGCATACCAATCCTATGCTTCTTCTACGAGTCGAAGTCCAGACTAATCTGCCATGCGATATATTTATCGACATACATACTAAGTGCTGTAAGGTAGCGGCGTGACGCTGTCGCGGTCACTTAGGCCCAACCCAATAATTGTCCATCCAGCCATCTTTGTCGTAGCCATGCCACAACCGAAAAAGACCATCGCATCATCTCACAGGCGCTGAAGCTCGCTAAAGTTTGAACATATACTTCAGAGATGCTTTCCTTCTGGGGTCTTGCGGATGGCTGTGTACTGTATAGGCGTACGTGCTCCTCTTGTCTCGCTCCGTTTGCCAGGACACGGCTCTCCTTGTAACCAGCAACACCCCCCGCATGAAGGCATATCCGCAGGGTCGCTGGATCATCTCGGTTGCACTGATAATCATTGATTCAGATCAAGGGCTTCCCCCAACCCTTTGATCTCCACCAGCCCCGTCGTGTACACTTTGCACCGTCTTATACTCTTCCTCGAGGGCCCTCTGCATCTCAAAATCCGCCTGCCGTTCTTTCTTGATCCTTTGTTGCTCCATATCTCGTATGACACCAGCATGCATTGCCTAAAATTAGACAGTAAGCAAGATGTAGACGAATATCAGGATGTCGATCCGGATCTTCTTACGGCTTTCTCCGCTTGTTGCTGGTAATGGACCATGATCACAATGCCAATGGCTCCGAGGGAAGTCCCAGCGAGAGTGAGTTTGGCAGCTCGGGACATGCTATAGTTGTAGACGATATGTACGTAGACGCAAGGATGATGCAGGATGAAAACCAAACAAAGCGACTTCGCTTGGCGGAGCCAGGGTCTAGAAGCTCCGACTACAGCTCGGAAATGCAACCTTTTGCACTCTCTGAATTAGATTTAGATTTTAACAGCAGGCATTTGCTATCATGGTAGGTCCTTGGGTCTCGAGAAGCTCTTAAGTACTTGCTAATACTCTCAAAAGTCTGCACAAAACTCCAAAGGCATCCAAACGCTCCTAGATGTATGTATACACTCCACATCCCAGACAGCCCACCGCTAAAGTCCACCCAGGCCGAGAGAGAAGCCCAGAAAATAGTTCAGAAAGGTATACTCCGCTTGCATTGACATCACCATATTCTACAGCAACTAACACCTCTTAGCGCGAGAATGTACCTACCCCCCCTCCCAACACAACCTCTCCCCCTCCTAACCCTCCCTCCCAGACCGTTCCAAAAGAGTCAAAGACGCCAAGAACGAAGCTCAAAAAGAAATCGAAGAATACCGCAAAAAGAAAGACGACGAATTCAAAGAATTCGAGAAGAAGGTGCGATACTCCCCCATCCTCAACATCAACACATAGATTTGTGAGAGAGAGCATGGATTAATATATATTTGGCATTGGCAGCAAACAAGCGGAAACAAAAAAGCCGAAGAAGACGCTGATAAGGAAGCGGAAGAGCAATTGAAGAAAATTAAAGAGGCGGGGAGCAAGACGGGAGATAAGGTTATTGAGGAGTTGCTGAGGGTGGTGACGGAGGTGAAACCGGAGGTTCCTGATAGGGTTGCGGCACCGCCGAAGGCATGATAGATGTGGATAGGAGGTAGGGAGGCTGTGAGGGGGGAGTGGAATGAAGGGTGTACGATGGCGTTGTAGGGTTTGAGATAGATACCTGTATTGGTCTGCTTTGTACAGTGTGTGCATCAACTTCGATTGTCCGCCAGTGCAAAAATCTCCGATTGGAAGTTGGAGGAAACGTCGCTTGTTCATTGGGCTCAACACTGGTTTGAAGAACACAAATCTACGTGCTCAGCTCTTGGCCTCATGTATCAAATGGGCCTATTGCCTACAAGAGCATGCAACATGAAGAGAAACGGTTCCAACACGGCAGCTAAACACCGGTCATACTCAGGCTTCGCTACAACTTCAAAGCCATGCATGCATACATATCCCTATATCAACAACAATTGGCCGAGTTATGCTGCATCCACAGCTCTCGTCAATGAACGCCAGCACTACCTTAGCCCAACAAGCTGGCAAACGCCCCTCGTCCTCTTCTACTCTCTCCTGAAAGCACAGCTAGAACTTCCCAACCACGAACAAAACACCTGCACTTCCTCATCCTCCCTCCTCATTCCCCCCTCCCATAATACAAGCCCCTCAGAACCCCCACCACCACCAAATTCCCCTGCCTCGACCACCTACACATCAAAGACGTAGACCCACCAACCTTCGACCTGGCATCCAAGCCCCAAAACATGCAAACAGGCTCCTACATCAACGCACAACACAACCACGTCAACTCCCAAGTCAACCCCAGCACCACCACTATATCCACTCTCTAACAGGATATCTTGGCCCCCCAGAGTCCCCAATGGGGCCCGTAACAGCCTTATAGAGTGGCCGCATAAACCTTGTTGCGGATTAAACCCCCCAAGGGTTGCTCGGCGGCCGGATCAGTACTTTTCTTTGACTGGAGGTACGTTAGAAGGATGCTGGGTATGACTCCGTTGTTGCTTTTTCCATGTGCAGATCTAGGAGTATGATAAGCTGACCCTTTTACCTCTTCGTCTGTTGTAGTCCTGTGTTTGCATTGAATTTACGAGCTTTCTGACTAATTAGAAGTGGTAAGTAGGGCATGCCTTACCGTGGAGGAACTAGCGGGGCCGATGATGTTGCTCTCGCGTGCTGAGAAACCTGCCAAGCGAGGGTTTTGGATCGAAAGGGTTGATGGATGGATATTGGAGGGGAAATGGAGTCCGGCGACTGCGGGGGAGGTGAGCTCTGTAGTTTTCAAGGAGTTGTTTCGAGACTGGGAGTGAGTGGAGAAAGGGGGATTCATAGCCTATGTTCTTATTCTGCGATGCTGCTGACTGTTATGACAATAAGGAAAGTAGCCACACTTATCGAAATGAAATATACCCGTGCATAGAATCGAAAATCGCGTTAACCCCTAGCTCGCTCAAATCTCGATTGACATTGACAAATACCAATTCATCATCGTTCATCAGCCAGCGTTTCTTCAGATTGTATTGACATCGTAAAGCTTGCTCTGGTGCGTGAATATGTTCGTTTCGAACGATGTGACCATAGCACCACGGCGCTTGCACTGGGCGCTATGAAATGAAACAAAAGCAACCATTAGCATTACCGGCGGAGTGATTGCTCAGGGTATCCAACATGCTTGAAATGATCGTCTCCGTCCTAGAAAATCGTATGTCAGAGTCCATATGTGTAGCAAGTGTGGCCCAGATCTTGGCCAAAGAATCAAATCGTTCGCGCCCTCTAGAGCGTTCCTGGTCGTTCCTTTAGCATTAGTTATCAGAATGCTTTACGCATTTCAATTCCTTCTGGGCCTCTTTCGCATCGGTCGTGACAGCGACCTCAACTCTGCTGTGATGTCTCTTCCGTGTCGTTCTGACTGCGATCTCAGCTCTGATGAAATCACCTATCCACGAGTCCATCTGTGTGTCTTTCATTCCATTGTTGGGATAATACTGTGCAGTGTCAGCCCACTCGGCGATACCAACACCGTCGGAGTCTACCACGTCGTAGTCCTCACAATGATCGAGCAAAGATCGGATATACATCATCTTTTCAACTTCTATAAAACTTTCCATGGACGTTAAGGCGATGTGAAAGGCTGTTGTATAATGCTCTGACCTTTTGTATTCTTTCCACCAGCGGCTGTCATCGCGTAAGACGCGTTGACATATACTGGCTCCATAGCTCAGCCACAGGGAAATGTTATTACTGTTCCTTGAAGAACATGATAAACCACAGGCAGAACTGAGTATATAATAACCCCATGGGGTACTTCGCCCAAAAATTTGGTTTGGATCTTCCCCATTCTCGAGGAGTACTTGCACGATCTCGTTTGGGTCTCTTTCATAATCATTGTAGACGTCGCACGCGTAAAAGAGCAAAGGTCGCCCAGCCCTTGGAAGCAATTTCTGCCGTTCCTTCTTAATGGCTTGTGAAGCGTACAAAGTCAGACCGAAGGAGAGAGCAACACACAGAATGTCTGTATGCCAATCGAATTGGACCTCGTCATGAATGGTCTTAAACCAAAGAGTAGCCCATGCTTGTCGTAGCAAGGAGCATACTCTATCTAATTCATCAACGAAAAGGGTTTGGGCAGAGCCGGTGGCGATTTCTGCAAGTTCAGCCCTTGTGAAGAATGTAAAGATAACGCCCCAGGCATGAGCAACCCCGCTCGCTTGCTCAAGGCTTTCCGTCAGAGGAGATGGTTTGTGTTGCGGATCCGTCTTTAGCAGACTCAGAGCCATTGCCATAAGGGATACTTGTGGATTTCTTATGAGGTTGCGATCTGCCTTAGCTACCATTCGGCTGAAGACTTCAGTATTAAGGATATACTCTACACAAGTTCGGTGCAGGAATGTTACCTCAGCTTCGCAAAGATTGGATGTGTCATCGCAGTGGAGCAGACCCCGGCAGCTGGTCTGTATACGTCGTTTCATCGCCGCGCATTGTCTCATTGGCCCAAGAGCATCATTGCCGCGAAATCCTTCTTCAAAGTAAGCTTTCTCGGATATTGCTGTTGAAGGGTCTTTCATAGCGTTACACATTGTCCATAGAGTGGGCGCTCCAAATCCAGGATGTAAGTCGTGCTCGATTCTTGTACTGGCTGTCAATTGCAGCAAATTAATTGCATCATCTAAGCGGTCTTTGGGTATCTTGGCAACAATACTCTGATAGAGTTGCTCGAGGCCCTCTGGTACCCTGGCCATTTCCCGGTGGAGGTCGCTAACTTCAGCTTCAGCTTCAATAGCCATGACAAGCTGTGTAACTACGAGATTGACCCAAAGGAAGACACCCTCAGCCTTCCGCACGACGTTGTCGATAAGTCCCTGATCGAACGTCGCTGTCGTACCATCTGGTTGGGAAGCCATTAGCTCCCAGGTGGCTTTCAACCTTCTAGTCACGTATGATGATATATCTGGGTTGGTGAAACGGTGAATTGCCAGGCTTGGATATATTGATAGACGGAGTTGGATATCAACGTCTGCGCGACTGGCGATGCATATTTTGATAGGCAGCTTGCTGCCTTCCGAGGATTCCGCAAGATCCTTCAGAAAGTCCAATTGATCTACATGGTTTCCTTCGCACTCATCGAAGCCGTCGATAAACAAGACTACTCCAGCATTAACTGGAAATTTTGACACGATGTGCCGAAGAGCTTCCTGCAGGACCTTTTGTGCCCATGGCTGTTCTCCCATCTGTGTCATATATGGCTCAAGTATCTGTATGAGCATGGAAGATGCTCTCTTGCTGGTACTATGAGTTTCTTCAAGAAGCTGATACACAAACGCATGCAAGAGCGACACAAAAGCCTTCTCTTGGGGGTCTCCGAGCTCGTAGAAGAAGTACGAGATAAGAAAAGTTGGAGTTGGAGTCTTGGACATCAACTCTTTTGTACGCTTGTTTTCAGTTAGATATTTCATGAGCGTTGATTTTGCTGAGCCTGGTTTTCCTGATATCCAGAAAATGCGGTTATCGGATCGAAGCCAATCCACAAAGCCAGGCTCGGAACCCTCAGTACTCCATATCCATTGGAAGCTTTCTGTATGATTATCCAAACTCTCGTAACGCCGGGGGTTGCGGCAATGAGGTCGTAGATGATCCAAGAGTGCTGCTAGGTCGTCAGCCTAGCAGATCAACCACGCCTGCATCAGCATCCTCTTACTTTCAAAGGTCTGCTCGGCTTTTGCATTTACTGGAGATTTGAGTTACATCGTGCCAATTGACGCAAGACCATACGTACGTGCTGAATCGACACCTAGCGTTTTCGATACCTCACATAATCCGAGAACATTGCCTTCGACTAATCTAAAGTTTTTGGTGTCGGTCTGAGCGTTGGGGTTGAATCTACACATGTCGCTGTGCGTTGCTTCGAGCTTGACCTGATTTTCACGGTCTCCTGGAAGTCCTATCATGGCAGATGCTTGAGGCACAACCTAAGATCGTCAGCAAACGTTTATAGCGATCGATCAAGATTGAGAGACTTACACTACCGATACCCTCATAGAATGTCACTATTTGGTATCGATCAAGTTAATGTCGCCACTGATTCTGCAGAGAGTCTAAAAACAATGAGCCTTTCTTTAAAGCTTCCATGATGTCATTTGAGGTAACTCCCGGTAGAGACTGCGCAATGCTGACTGAGGCCTTTGCGAAGGCAATCTTCCATTCATCGCCGGGTCCGCCATGAGGCGTACCAAAGAAAATCAGTCCGTAGCTTTGTGATTCAGTTTGACGATATTTTTTCAGTGCTAAGTGGACACTTACGTAGCCCCTTGAATGTCCCGATATCTAGGATTATTGAAGGCATTTACAAGAGCCTTTAAGCTTCAGCTCCTGAAGCCAGCTGTCTGGGCAGTAATAATTACCTGTTTGATCAGAATTCCTCCCAGACTATGCCCGAGCAGTAGCAATGGACGTTTCGGATCCTTCACAGCATGTCAAACATTGTGCAGCATTTGACCCACAAGAAACCCACCTTTCTTCTCTCGAGACGAAGACATTCTAGAAACTGGTTTGCTTCATCCAAAAATCGCCCTTGCGAACTGCCAAAAACTGGGCTCGAGTTGTACTCGTATAGGAATATACGAGCAGACGGCTGCTGCTGTGGTATCCTATCTCGAAGCCACAGATTGCCGCTTTTCTTGTCTTGCCACGTATCAAAAGCATGTGACTCTTTCCCTTTGGGATTCAATCCATGAATTGCTACGATACTGATGGACAGCAATAGTCAGTATAGGTGTTATCAGAAGCTCAAATGCTAGCCTTACTCCAGGGTAGGTTCGACGGAACCTTCCGCGTCACCCAACCCAGTACCCGCGTACAACTGCTCCAAGGAGGACTGCATCTCCAGTAAGCATATGTACTTAAGGAGCATAGAGATGAGGTCTACCATTTCTCAAAAGGCTGATGGTATGTTGATGCTTCCAAGGCCTCAGCTGAGCACCGACTTAGGATGATTAGCGTGGGGGTTGGTCACGTGTTATTGCTTGGCGCAATTGCCAGCACACTCTCGGACCCGGATACAGAAGGGCCACACCTTTGCAACAACAGGACCAGATACGGGAAAGATGCTATGAGACTGCTTGCCTCTCGATATGTTTCCAAATCTTGTCCAGAAGAAATTAATCGGACGAATAAACACGAGACGCACTGACAAAAGTCAGAAAGCAGCCTGAGTCTGAGTCTCGGGGTTCCTCGACACAGGTCGGAGAGCAGCAATTACCACAAGAAACGGTTGGTAGTGTGAGTATTTATTACCTTCAATATATAAGTCTAGCATCTATGCAATAAGGTAGTAAGACCCATCATTAACCCAAAAATTTATTTCGTCATTACCGTCGACCAGTTATATGGCCGTTCCAAGTCGCAAGCAATGACACCAATAACCACATAACACCAATACCGCTCACTCACTGACTCGCTCACGGACATGCCGTCCCAGCACCATAAACACTACTACTTGACGGGCACGCCACGCAGAATGATCCCCAGCCGGAAGAGCTAGTGTCACTCGCACACTCGCCCAGCGCGACCACTTTCCCTGTACCAGCTGTGCATTGGAGGCCAGAGTAGAACTTCACTATATTGCAATAAGTTACGTCAGCATGTCATCCAATGCATTCCTTTACGTTCTTCCCCCCTCACTCTCTCTCTCTCTCTTAAGAAAAGGAAGAAACATACCTGCGCAACCATCCTTCGCGACTTGAATCAACACACTGTGCGTCGTCGCCTCCTTCCCAAATGGCATGTGGGAGACTTCGTTTATCGCTGATGTGTATGGAGCACCAATCTCGAAACACTCGCCGGCATCACCACCGAAGAGAGGAGCGACGTAGGTGCCGTTGGTGCAGTCTTCGCCCATGTAGAAGATACCGTTGACACCACATTCCTCGCAGAAGATGTCGCTGGCGGCGGCGAGGAGGGGAAGGAGGAGAAGGGTTAGGAATGTTGGGAAGAGCATCTTGTTGTTGTTTTGGTGGTGGTGGTGAAAGTCTGGCGGTGGTGGATTAAATATTAAGTAAGTTTATTGCTGGTATTATTGACTCGATGTGTAGAGTGGTTTGATAATATTATTATCCTTCGGAGGAACGAGGGTAGGTACGATGGTATGTACTATTATGAGGCCGTAGCAGGTAGGAAGCAGGAGCACGAATGAAGGTAAGGTATGTATGTATGTACGGTTGGATTCTTAGGTACAACGAGCAGCTGGAGGAGGTAAATAGCGCACCGGTACCTCGCTCAGCGGGGAGGGCCATGGTCTTAAGAAATGGGACTATCTCCACCAGTATGGCCGGGCGCAGCTGAAGTGAGTCTTGTTGATGTTCTAGAGGCCCAGGATGTGTCTAGCGGCAGGGCCAGCGTGAGAATGATTTATTGATTTTCACATCGTACTTGCCCTGCTTTGTATGCCAAGCGTCCAAGCGTTGAGCGAGGCTTGTACGGATGCGCGTCGGCCAATCGGGACTTTGAATGCCCGCTCAATCTGGATAGCGCAATGCAAAGATACGAGCTCTAGCTTGTGTAGAGCGCTTTTCTTGGAGCGACGGTGTCGTATGAATACTGCATCCAGTATAATCAGTACTGCTATCATCCTCTCAGCGGATAAGATGGAAATGCATTCACGCGGATAGGCTTCCCATACCGCAAACCATGCCCATACCCATGCCCATACTCATACCCATATCCAGTACACCGACTGTGCATCCTGAGAACCTTCCTGTCAGATAAACCAATACCTGCCTATCATATGAATCAGACTCGAGTCAACCTCGACCTTCTACTCATGGACCTTTTCAGACCACAAAAGATCTTTCTCTCGCGAACCGATACAGTATTGCCAATGAGACTTATCTAAGCGGGGCCTCCGTCACACTTATCAATACCTTGTAGGGACATCGAGGCGTTGGACTAGCAAGCCCCTACAGACACGTCGTTATCGACTTTGTGCTACGGCCCACAGTACAGGCGTCTAACTGGCCAGACCGAGTTCCGACTTGTCACTTGCGGTGATGGCCGAGGAGACCCAGCCATGCTGAGTTAGCAGGGTCTTGTATACCCTGACCTCGTCATCTCGTAAAGGTCAGAAAAAAGAAAAAGCCAGCAATGACAAGATTGGAACCAACCCCCCTGCTATGTCAGGGTGTAAGCGAGACTACCCTTGCGTGGTAACCTAACCGGCTCGACTGCCAAAGAAGACCAAGCAATCGTCAGAGCTCTATCATAATTTTCATCAAATGCCAACATGAGGTCACCACCCTTGCATGCTTCATGCTTCTCGCATCTCTATCTCTGCAGCTCCAATTGTTCACAAGACCATTCTGCTGTCACCGGACGTTGACCTCCCGAGATGCGGAGAGTGCATGCAGCGGATGCATGCAGTTGCAGGGAAGACAGTGGAGAAGAATACAGCGATTGGTGCGCCTTGCAATTACTGTGGGGCCTCGAGGAACAACATCCGGTCCTTCCCTCGTGGGGCAGTTTGTGGTGCTATTTTTGACACCACCAAAGTTGTCTTTCTGACAAGCAGTATATGTAGATGGGGGTACCTCTGTCCCGAAATTGCCTGTGATGCTTTCATTGCGAGTCCGAGCAGCTGGCTACTGGAACCCTTCGCCTGGGGGTGGATGTCATTGATCACTACTTGCGGCAGAAACACTCGCAACTGATACACTCGCAGACACAATGCGCAGCTGACGCACAATGACCTTCCTAATCTACGTTCCTCCATGGACCAATCACCGCAAGGAAATGATCGTTGGGTCTGTGATGCACGATGAACAGAGATTGTGTCTTGACGTAGTCACCCACAGAGTTGCTTTCTTCCTCTTTATCGGCGAAAATCAATTGGAGTTCTGGTCCTAAGCGTTCTGAACCCTGCGAGACGGCCTGGCGGGAGAGACAGTACGTTCGTTGGATAGGATCAAGGAAAGTGACTTTGTTTGACAGGCTCAGCTTCTTGTTCCCCGCGTGTATCTTGGTCTCTATGTGGGCAAAAGTGTAACATGCAGCATCGAGGTCTGAGAGCTAAAGATACATGGCTATCGGTAGGTCTTGCACATCGCTATTCTCCAATTCCCCTTTCTGTTATCCTCAGCAGCCATTCAACCACATGAATCTTATCATTGGGTAAAGCAGTAAAGGCTTGGGCGCTGCATTATGCAGCTATCATCTTTTTATCCAATGCATTCAGACCGCCTCTCTCCTTCTGTTTCCATCATTCATATGTAATGACCAATAGTCGCGGAAGGTCCTTCGATCCTACCAAGAAATTCGGAACCTGGGTTTTAGGATGCTGTCCGAGACGAATGATCATTCTCAAGCAACTCCCAAACGAGATTCTGCTGACGATCATCAAACTCGAGCCTGATCTCCAATCGCTTTATTGCTTCTCCCGGGCCTCCCCTAGAGCGGCAAAGCGTCTCAGGAATTTGCTGGCGAGATTGTACAAACAGCTTTATAAGATACTACCAGAAGATCTGCAGCGGATTATTGGTAGTGTCGCAAGGTGTCTTGCCAGTGACACGGTCTTGATCCACCTTCAGGATCCGCAGCTTCCTGCACGGCAGTCATGCAAAAGCCTAAGAATGATGCTCCACGTCAGATAGAGAGAGGAGTATCCTCTGTCTCGACATCTACCTTTTCCAATCGCTGAAATGGTTCTAAGTTTGACTTTTCAGACACTCAGTTTGACTTTTCACCCACATCAGCTTGCCGCATCCTTTTTCGACTCTCATATTGATTGCATAATCTAAATTCGCCCTATGGGTCTAGCTGAGATGAGTTGGCAGTACCCCGGGACTCCTCTCAGTGACGAGCCTGAAGGCCTTCCCTACACACCTCTACAGACCGGACAGCCTACTTGCCCGGCAGAATGCTGTACTATACGTGCACGTTGGTGCCAAATATTCTACCACGTTCGCTCTTTGGAATAGACGGATATCGATTAAAAGTACTATTGTCCTCGATCTGTCTTGTTACTGTGGGCGAACATCAGAGCCTGAGGGTTTACCGAGGTGGAATGTATTCAACGCTGTTAGAACGTCCATGACATCTCACAGCATTTACGTCCTCCTGACCAGCTGTCCGTTACTCTAATATGATCAATACTACCATAACAGCCATCCGACCCAACATCAATGGCATTCCGTCTAGTTCTTGGGCTACGAATCGTCAGAGCCCTGCATTTTACTTCCTTCGGACCTACGGGTCGAAAAGTCCGACGGGACCGCTCGAGCATCTTCCTTGAAGAGAGTCCCAGCCGTCGACTTCAGCATATGAGATCTCATCAGACTGTCGATGTTCAGTTGATACACAGGCCTCATGATACACCATCTCCATGGGGCAATCACTGCACTCTCCGAAAATGGAACGGGCCGGCAATTCATGTCTCAATGACTTGTCCACATCTTCGCAGGCTGTAGAAGCCGCTGATAAGTGAGTCCGTGGGATGCCCAGGATCCATCGTTGCAATTCCATCACGTGGGAGAAGGATGGGACTCGGAGCAACGATGTTGCTTGGCTTTATATGGCCTCCAGCACGCATAGTCTCTATATCGCACAGCTTTTGCAGGCGAACTCGATCCTGAGACTGGAACGCAACTTTCGTGCCTGCGTCTGGTTCACCCACCAAATATTGGCATGGCCGTGACATCTATCCTTATGCAAGATCACGGACATTACCCCGCAGACAGATGTTCCTGGGTAAATAACCCAGGCTGCACTTACAGTATCTCGATCATCTAATCTGAAACCCAACGAAGGGGCATCCCTACGGGAAGGGAAAGGAAAAACCCCGCCGCCATGTCTTGGGGTCCTTTTGGTCGTGCAGCTTAAGAACCCCGCCGCCCAACAAGATAATACTTTCATGCACGCCGTTCTAATACTACAATTGCTTAGTAAGAATACAACTAACTACACGAGAACGCTGCTGACATCGCATTCCCTCAATCTAAATAATTACACGCATGGTAATAACACGAGCTTATTTCCTTATTCAAATTGCGACATTCGAAGCCGGCGGAATTACCCTACCTGATGGGGGCTGGTGCGGCTGAAGCATCCAGGGCCCCTCTTTGCGGGTATAAAGTCAACCCCCTACTCCGCCCCTGCCTTCCTAGGCCCAGGGCCGTTAGCGACACCCGTTCAGCCCGTGCATTAGGGCCTGGGCGTGGTAAAAAGACATTATTGGGGGTGTTTCATCGGTTCTATGAGCGCCCCTGAATAATTTTATGTCAGCCCACGTTATCACTGCCTCAAATAGTACCCTTCCTGTCGCACTTTACTTTTCTGTTCGGTTTCGTGTCTGACTGTTTTGTTTGTATGCGCACCCTGCCTCCTCGGTCTTCGTTCGTTTCGTGATTTCACTTCTTGACCATAGTCGCTCTTTATATTGCAAACAAATTCAAAGATATACATTCGAACAAAACTCAGCGAGTCCTTCACTTATATTTCTCCATCCATTACCTACCTTTGGAATATTACTCCACACATATACATAGTTCGAAAATCAACAGGATTGAACACCAACTATGTATTTCTCATCAATCACGACTCTAGCCCTCCTGGCCTCCACCGCCCTCGCTTCAACCTGCAATAAGACACCAAGCAGCTCCAACCCCACGCCAAATACCCTCGCCATCTACACCCCAGGCCTAAACCAAATCGTCCCCGTCGACAGACCATTCACAATAACCTGGGATGTACGTGCACCAATCCCCACCCCCCAATCTCCCCCTCCCCAATATCCCCCCC
>KI911110.1:1292351-1466534 GCA_000482085.2 Cladonia metacorallifera KoLRI002260
TTTTTTTCTGTGGGGGTGAGGGTCGTTGGGGAAGGGAGGAAGATTATAGGTGTAATGTGTAGATTTTCTTTTCGGCTTAAAGATGTGTGAGACGAGCGGTGCTTGGATCTAGTAATCTTTCAACGCGGAATGCAGATGGATTGTCCTCATTTGTTCCAATTCTTGTGGTATGTGTATGTCTGGCAGACTTTTGTCTCACCAGCAATCTTCGATGATTCCATTCATGGACGAGATATAGATGTGCTGAGTCTTCGGGAAGTTTTGTCTTCCCCAGGAGTACTTAGGTGGCTCAATGCTGCAACTAACTCTTTGGCATGAGCCAACTAAGTTTTCCCCGTCTATTGCCTGCCCACCTTCTGCGATGGCCCGGTTAGGGTGACGCAAGATGTATTTGCCCCCGAGGAGCACCTGGGCTATAAAGTATGGGCCTCGATGCTGTAGGCGTCTTTTGTAGTCCCTGATGTTTATACAGACTTTGTTTCCAACGTTAAACTTGGGCCCCTTCATATCTTTCTCGTTTATTCCCTTCCCACCTTCTGCCATGGCCCCATCATGGTGGCACAAGCTGTATTGGCCTCGCTCTAGCACCTTGGCTACGAGGTACGGGCCTCGATCCTGTGCATAGACTGCGTCTCCAACACGATACCTGCTCTCCTGTATTTTGTCAATTTGATACATGAGTAGGGAGAACCCGTACTTACATCGCGATCATCAATCTTTGGCACTTGCTTTGCATATTCCATGTTGGCCTCGGAGGTTATTATGTATGCTTTAGAGTATGAACTGAGACTTGTGTCTCTATCTCCTCATCTATAGAAGGTGTTTGCCATGGTTTGAAGGGCTGTGCTTTGACCCATCTTTGCTCGCGCTAATGCACATTGCCCCCCTATATCAGGCTGGACGGCTAAGGAAAAATCATCGCGATACCTCTTTTGACTAACCTGGACAAGGAATTTTGCTGGAATGGAACTAAACGGCCTGGAATTGCCTCTATATAACGGGTCCACGGCTGATGCGGATAGGAACGCTATGCACCATGCCCCAGCAGCTGGCCAATATAAGTCCTGTTGGCAGAGATGTAGAGCTCGGCTCGACATAAAATGGCTGAGGGATGTTCAATCTGCTCTTCGTTGGTGGACAGGGGCCATAAATGATGAGACTCGTAGCAGTGTTGGCCGCTCGAGAATGCAGGGTGCGTTGACATGCTTAAGACCCTTTGCTTACGACATCTCTGACACGAAACGTAGTTGAAGACTGTCCAAACGGTTATCCTAGGTTTTCAGCGCTTTCAGCAGCATGTCCGTCCTTCCAAGTTTGTCGCCGTTTCCGTACTGTACGCTCACGGCTGCTTCTCCTAAAACAGGATGAAATAGCGGAGCTTGAGGTGAAGCTACATGAAATTGATCGGACGGAGCCTCGACCGATATTCTTAGGATCTAGAAGGCTTGATGTAAATGCGGAAAGAAAGCAGGTACTGGCAAGTTTGGACGCTGCATTAGCAGATTATCGTCGATGACAACTGCTTCACAATTGTTGGTGGACTTTACTCTGACAGAAAATGATCTAGATCATCTGATTGAAAGGAGTAATCGCGTACTCGGACTCGACACAGCTCTCAAACGGGATGTTACGTCCATTCGGAACTATCTCAAGTCAGGCGACCTGGCCCGTGGAGAAACAGCTTATCTC
Source organism: Cladonia metacorallifera KoLRI002260 (assembly GCA_000482085.2). NCBI lineage: Eukaryota > Fungi > Ascomycota > Lecanoromycetes > Lecanorales > Cladoniaceae > Cladonia > Cladonia metacorallifera. The sequence continues at coordinate 1,294,041 of KI911110.1, forward strand.
GAAGATGAAAAAGATCTCTTCTATGTGTCAAGTGCTCGTAACAACGAATTGAGACGGCTTCAACCCATAATGGAAGGATTGAACCGCGCATTGTGCAAAGTATTTGGAAAGGTTGAATCGCAGCAACGTGAATGCGATAGAGAGTCTAATATTCGTACAGAGTACATGTGAAGCGTCAAGGGACCCGGGTATATATATACCTTCGGTCTCACTAATGACGGGGCTTGCTCGGGCGCTGATAGCCTGGATCGTTGGGCTATTGCTCGTTGCGCCAATTGCCATTGTCAATGCGCTCGAAAGCTTTGTTCTTCGGCTAGTTGTCATTGAGATATTCTCTGCTGTTCTGATAACCGCGATGGCGATGTTCACGAAGGCGAAGGTCGCAGAGCTGTTTGTTTGTGGTGCAACGTAAGTATCCTGTCACGCGGACTGTGCCATAATTGAGGCTTTTGACTCTAACCAACCGTGAACGCAGGTATGCCGCCGTGTTGGTGGTCTTCGTATCTGGAAATGCTTCTCACATTTGAACTATGTTGAAATTATCGGGCTGTGGTTGGGGAAAATTTGGAGAAGGCTCCATGATAGCTCTTGGTATGGCCTTGTGACTGATACAGCACATACATGATATCATCGAGGCTCTTTCCATCCGATTGGAATCAACGCGGCAGCTACATTGCCTACCCCTCTTTCCGTAGCAAGCAGATTAAATTGAGCAGCTGCGTTCCTCGTATCTTGTACATCGACTCTTATACCCAAGGAGTTGATAGTTTTCCTGACTTCTGGGGCAATGGGGCGCATGGAAGGTCCTAGTCCCAGGATGAGTAGATCTGTAAGCCCTGTTGTCAGCGGCTCGGTCCAGACACTCGTAGATAATGTTCTTCTATACAATTCTTTTCATGACGCCAGGAGGCTACATACCAGGCTTAGGCCACACCGCCCCCAGAATACCCCACGCTCCATCCCCCACATCCCACTGGCCCCTCCCATTAACAAGTCTCCCTCTCCCACCCGCCTCCCAAGGCCGCCACCTAAATGCTTCCCCACCTACCAGCAGCAACCCGCTTCCATCGGATATTTTTACTCCATTGTCTAGATGGAATCCATCACCAGTGCATGCGTCGATGGAGGCTGTGGGAGCAGGGGAATTGGAGAAAACATCCATGCTCCCAAAGTCTGTTTGTGTAGATTCAGTGGAGGCGGGGCCCCTGTCTGTAGACCTGGGGGATATGGAGGAATAGGCACGATGGGTGGAGGAGGTGACTAGGGTACGGAGAGAATACGCCAGACATCCCGAGTGCTGTCTGTGGTGGACGAGTTGCGCTGAAAGTCCTTTGGAAGACTGTGAAGGTTGCCGTTGCAGGGGAAGGGAAGTACGGATGATCTCTGTGCGTCTGAGCGCGCAGAGAAGTGTGGTGCTGGGAGTTCTCATGGTTGCCCGCAGCTCGGCGTAAATCTGGTATGAAAATGGCGCTTTCAAGCTTGTATTATTCTGGTTCTTGTGATTGTTAGTTCATTTTGGGAAGGTTTGACGCCATCATCGGCAACTTCCACCTCGTCACCGAGGGACGAAAATGCCCAGTGACACGAAAAATTTCTACTTTCTTTCCTTTTCTTTTTTCTCTTGATCAGTCTACTTCATAATAATTCGAGAGTCAACCGACGGTCATAATGGATTGCTAGGTTGCGGTTGTGAAGGATAGCAATAGGTGCGCGCATAAAATTGATGAACGTCTTCCGAATTCAGCCTATATCCACTTCTAAGCAATCATTGTATTTTGTTCTTATGCAATATCTTTCGGAATTGATTGTGTAATCTTTGGATAGCTTGTTACTGTTTTGTTTCGAACATCGTTCTACGTTGCTCGAAGAATACAAGCTGATAAGACCCCGAAGATCATCTACGTCTATGAGTAATTCCAAATCCGAGGTACATAACCCGAACCAGTCCGAACAATATGTGGAGTAGCAACGGAAAGAGATCCAATGATCAAGGTAATGTGCAACAAGATGCATGAAACCGGTGCACAATTGCTTGACATCTCGCTACATCCAACCAGCTCGTAGCTTACTCATGGCTAAGAGAGGAGATGTAGTGAGTGTTTAGGCTTTTGTGCTGAGATCATACGGTCGAACTTGATCTGGATCATTCCAGCGAAAGAATCATGCTGTCTTTTGTCTTTTCATACCAAACTTTCCTGGACATGCTAACTGCTGCAGAGCGAAATGGCAACACCTTCCCCTCCTTTGGAGGATGTGGAGAAGGCGATAGAGCAGGACAAGAAGGCGGCTGAGAAACCTCAGCTTGGCCCTGAACCTACAGTGAATCCTCAAGCTGGCACCAAATCGTCTGGCTTCCTAGGAAAGCTCGAAGTGTACACCAAGAAGTTTGAGCGACACCTCATTCAATACAACGTAGAAGCTCGAGGCGTGCAGCGAGTAGAGCCTAAGGATGCACATCCCAAGACATGGGTCGACTACTTACAAGCCTTTCTTCTCTGGGTCTCCATCAATCTAGCAGCCGTCAATATCACTCTTGGTATGTTGGCTCCCACGGTCTATGCCCTCAGCTTCAAGGATGCAGCATTCTGTGCCGTTTTTGGAGCCCTCCTTGGTAGTACAGCTGTCGCATACATCGCTACATGGGGACCGATTTCCGGAAATCGCACTATGATCTTCACAAGATACACATTCGGCTGGTGGCCAAGCAAGTTGATTGTTCTACTCAATTTGATCATACTTTTGGGCTACTCGTTGATCGATCTGGTTGTAGCGGGGCAGATCTTATCCGCTGTATCCTCCAATGGTAGCTTACCAGTCGTGGTCGGTATCATCATCGTTGCAATCATTGGCTGGGTCGTGTCTACTTTCGGCATCCACATTTTCCACATGTACATGCGGTATGCATGGCTTCCTCAATTGATTGCAGTCAGTATCCTTTACGGGGTCTCTGCCTCACAATACAACTTGCAAACACCGTCAACGGGAGACTCGCGGACCGTCATAGGAAACAGGATATCCTTTTTCTCCCTCTGTTTCAGCGCAGCCATAACGTACGCTGGCGGAGCTGCAGACTTCTTTGTCTACTACCCACCAAGTACGCCACGGCTACCTCTCTTCGCTGTGTCTCTTCTAGGCCTTATCTGCTCCTTCTCCCTTGCTCTCATCGTTGGCATCGGTCTAGCTTCCGGAATTGCCAATAATGCTGCATACGCAGCAGCCTACGACACTGGCCAAGGTAATCTCCTAGTCCAAGGTTTTTCCTCCCTGGGCCGTTTCGGCAAGTTTCTCGGTGTCGTCATCGCTCTAGGTCTGATAGCGAACCTGGTCGCGCCAACCTACTCAAGCGGAATCGACTTCCAAATCCTAGGACGCGTAGCCGAAAGGGTGCCTCGGATAGTCTGGAATACTTGTGGCGTCATCATCTACACCGTCTGCGCGCTCGCTGGGCGGAATAGCTTGAGTGAAATATTCACCAATTTCCTCGCTCTCATGGGATATTGGGTTGCTATTTGGATTGCTATTACCGTGGAAGAGCAGATAATTTTCAGGAGACACAAAGGATATGACTGGACGGCATGGAATCGACAAGACAAGTTGCCTAAGGGTATCGCAGCACTTGTGGCGTTCCTGATTGGCTGGGCTGGGGCGATCTTGTGTATGGCACAGGTATGGTACATTGGCCCGATTGCGAAAGAGGTGGGCGATTATGGTGCTGATGTATGTACACTTTTGCGGCCACCTTTATGGTTCAGCTAATATGAACAGATGGGCAATTATGTGGGCTTTTCGTGGGCCGCGCTTGTGTACCCGCCAATGAGGTACTTGGAGCTGAAGATGACTGGCAGATGAAACATGCGTCGGTTGGTATGGTTCGCTCGCTCTTCCGGGCATAGAACGACGTGGCTACAGCAGCCGGCGCAGTTGAGGTGGTATGCGCCGGAGGATTTTCGTGGGAGGCACAACCGAGGCGGGCGATGCTTTATATATATAGAATACTGTGCAGTAAAATACTTCAATACCTACATTCATGTTATCGAAACTAAGGCTCAACTACGCCGGTGAGTCATCCAATGTCTTGGTCCAAGGTGGTAAGATTTGTCTTCGCCGTAAGCTTCTTCTCCTCCTGGACGCCTGAGCAGATCGATAGCCTTGTGGGGCAAACAGATCTACCTCCCGCCCCAACCAGCTATACTTGCATTAGGGCTTCCTGGGGGCGGAGCACGGTATGAGACAATTATGCCACAGCTGTGCGCTGCTATGGAACAGTTCCATTGTTTCATGGTCATAGTGAACAGATCCCGCGATGAAGTATACAGCAAAGCATAGTAGTGGACACCTAGAAGGACGGATGTATATATACTCTCACTTATATCTTATCACCTTCATTTCTCCTCTGCCACCATTGTTTGACTTTGATATCCATACTGGTTTTACACGACACTCCAACTCAAGTCCAGCGAAATCACAACTATGCTCTCGGCCACTCTTCGCTTGCTTTTTCTGGTGGCCTTGGGAGTAGCTCAGAAACAAACGGTCTCTGTGTGGATGCCTCCAGACGATCGGCAGTTGATCTTATCAGCATATGTGAAAGATGTAACTGCATCAATTGTCGGATCAGTGAGAGAGCTCGGGGCTTCCCCGAACAATACACAGCTAACACAAGACTATGTAGGCCGCCAGTTTAACAACATATGTACTCGATTGCCCTTCCCAGGTGCAGAAGGCACACAGCTTGGTCGATAAGACAACGAACTCGAGCGGTGGTGTCCTCGACTCGGCTTGTGGTGGCTTTCCTGCTCCGTACACAGTAGTCCAGGGTCCATCGACGGTCGTGTGGAGTTACAATTTCACTAGCGCCAACCTTTTACGAGGGACTGCGGTAACGTATGTTCAAAATATGAATATAGGGGAATCAAGACTGACATAACATTTCCCCAGCCCTCATGCTGGAGACTGTTCACTTTCAGGCACCACTGAAGCTGTCTGTACTACCACAGAGGGTACGGAGAGTACTTTAGTAACCACGTACCGCCAGATGGCATACACACCCTTCGCCGTTGCAGCTGGCGCCGTTGCAGCAACTTCAACCATCAGTGCTTCGATAACGGAGCATACAAAGAAGAAGGCCAATTCGACTGTGTCACACACAGGCATAGATTCAGGCGCAGATTCCACCACAGGGGATCCTTCAGGAGGCACTCAAGCAATGAGTGGCTCTTCAGGATTGTCTGTATTGCAAACGGGCGCTATTGCTGGGATTTCTTCAGTAAAAGCTAGTGCCCCAACTAGTGCTCCACCGAAGAGCACTAATATTGGAGTGCCAGGCTCATCCTCACACAGAGATGGAGTATTTGGCGCTCTTGTTATTGCGTTGGCAGGGGCGATACTGTGAGGAGTTAGGAAGTCGAAAGAGTGGCGCCGTGGATATCCACTGTGGTGGCGTTTAGTGGTCCCCCTTTGTCACATGCTAAGGCCAAGTTTGGAGTCTGGCGTTATCTGCATCTGTACATCTGGATTCTAGGGTATGTAGTAAAGTTGTCGAGCGAAAATGGTTGATAGGCAAAGCCACCAGATCTGAACAATCTCGGGTCTGATCTGTTGTTTGGCCCCATGACCGTGTGATGACACAGATGAATGTTTGAATACCGGCAATCTCGTATTATTGAGCGTGACAAAGCGGGGAGTGCATGCACAACCTATCGACCATCTGATTGCCTGGCGCTTGGGTAATGTGGATGCATGTCTTGATGACCCTATTCTCCTATTCGCCGATTCGATGGACAGCCCACCTTCAGAGGCGGCTCTAGGCCACCACTCATTGCCGAGAATTGCCTCGTCATCTTGCGAGGCTCGACATCCATCCCAAATCTTGAAATTTGCGTGTGAGAAATACCTCAGTCATCTCAGCCTGATCACCACCGTTACTACTCGTGTGACTTAGGGCAACGAGGTTAAAGATTGTGCGCCAAACCCCCAACCGTTGACACGTGGAGGAAGCTAGGAGACGGGCCACTAGAAACGGTCTGGAAGCTAGAGGGCAAAGCGGAAAGGTGCGAATAGTGTCGCAATCACAAAGACCAAGGCCGGCACTGGCCTCGAGTCTGCTCGACGTCAGTCCATCAGTACATCAAGGGCGCGTGCAAGTACACGATAGTCGCTCTGATCAGCATCATCAAAATTTGCTCTCCGGCGCTGGGGACAGCTTCCTCCGGAGGACCTAGCCTCTCATCGCCAAATAACCCACTCTTTTGGTACCTATGCCATTGCGCCGGCTGCGTGGATGAAATTCACTGCTCGATTAATCACACTACAAACCTCTCATTTGCTCGACGCGCCTTCACTGCTATGTTAGCCGGACGTCGTCTAATCTACAATACTACTTAGGCCTTCCATTTACGAACCGCCCCTAAGTCCGAGCCCCCTTACACCTCTCAGCCTACGTTGCACCGCCCTTTCAATCCACTGCACGTATCCACCCGAGCGTGGCCGAGCTTTCAGGCTTGTATCGCAGCATGAAGCTTGTCAGGAGAACAATATCATACCCATGGGACACCTTCGTGGTGTGAATAAGACACATAGAGCCTACATTGTCAGGGACAGCATGCCGGGTAAAGCCTTGGCAACCTCTACGGAGGACTCACCTTCACCCAGCTTCGGGTCGCTGAAAGGTCATAAACCCTTTCCGCGCAGAAGACACGTGGTATCTGCGTCGGTATCTACGCGCCCTATAAGCCAGCAACAGCACATTCGGCATAAAAGCGATCAAATCGCTTATAGTTCGGCTGAACGTATACAGTCATGGATCCCGGAGCCTTCACCTCTTCAAGTCACTGTACCGTTGACACCTCCAATCAATTTCAGAGATGGTGACTTCCAAAGCTGGATCGATGACGCCGAGTTAAGGGCACACACCTTTAATAAAAGGCCGTCAAGTGAAAGCACAGGGAGTACACCTCTTGTTCGACAGAGCCCACCGACACCAGAGTCCACTCCACCAAGGAAAATACACCGCACACGACCGATACCTACCATACCTACCGTGACATCCTCCCATAATCCGTCAGATAATCGAACTGACTCATTCACAACCGCAAAAGAGAACCAGTCTTCCGACGATGAAACACCACGGGCAGAATCGCCTTCCTTAAATCCCTCACGACAGAGATGGTTGAGATCTACAGGGTTTTCAAAGCATAAGGATGTTGGCCTTGGTCTAGGCTTGGAATCCGAGGACGAGGAATCTACGGCGAAAGAGATGACCCCCAGACACTCGCCTAAGACTTCACCAAAGCATCAAGACTTTATTACCTTTGACGGCTCGTGGGGTGCTGAAGTGGATGATGCGTTGGATAGCGTCAGTGAGAGACATAAAGGATTGGCAAAGTCTATGGCGTCCAAGCAGAGACTACAGAAGCGTCATCGGATTGTTTCACAGCCTGTTCAGGACTCCCCTACTTTCGGTCAGGATACTGACAACTCTTTGAAGAGGTCACTCAGTCTACGAGAGAGGGTAGAACAAAGCCGCAGAAGCCCTCCTAACGCGTCTGTGGAGAGATTCGCAGAGCAGATCAACTGGCCACTGAAAGACGATGTGTTTGACCTAGACACCGAATTACGCGATATGAGTGATAAGCGGGCTTCTCAAGTCTCTACAACATCTACTGTAGTTGAAGTAATGGTAGTCAAATCGCCACCTCGGCGACGCCAGACTCTGAGGCATACTGGGAAGATGATCGATTTGAGCTCGGCAGAATCTCCAACACCACAATCGAACCGTGATTCTGTGATATCACGAGACCATTCAGTCCGGCGTCGGCTCCGTAAAAGCAAAAGTCCCGACCAAGAGCTACGCAAAAGCTTTGCATCGGATACGCCAGAGAGTGCAAGCCCAAGCATTGCCAAAAGACGGCAAGACTTTGCGCCGGTAATTGTTATTCCTGACCGTCGATCATCTCTGCAGTCCACTGCATCCGGTAGTAAGCATCTTTCGAGAACCTTCTCAATCAACTCACGACAGCAATCATCAAGGCCAACAACAGCCCCGGAAGACGCCGTTGGCTATTTTGATATACCACGCCGTGAACGCCGGACGCTCTCCGTTGTCATACACTCTGCAGCACCAGTGAAGCGTGAAGAAAGGCCGGAAGACAAGCGTGAAGGCAAACCTGAGAACAAACCTGAGGACAAGCGTGAAGACAAGCCTGAGGACAAGCGAGAAGAAAAGTCGCAGCAGCAGGGTACGCCCTCTACCCAAGCCAAGATACTACCTTCATCAGTACCGTTAAGCACAGGACCGTCAACGACGACCTCTGTAACATCGGGCGGTATGCGCACCCATTACACTCCACAGACGCCTTCGGACCAACAGCAACCTACAGTCCAGCTTACAGACGTACACGATGCCCATAACCTAACCCTGGACATCCCCAGTGGCGAGTGGTCTTCAATGCGTCCGCGATCTACCCTTGTCACCCCTTTTTCTCTTCGGTCTGCTCATTCTTCGACTCCCGGGACGCTTGAAGTCAACGAGGCAACAGCAATCAGCATTTATCCGCACACAAATAAATCGATTTTGGTGATTCAAGAAATGGCAGGCGATGCTGACTCTTCCCGACCCAGGGAACACTCCGCTATCATTGCTGGCAATGCCAACATAGCAATGCCAGGCGCTGTAACACCTGTCATACAGCATGAACTGCCTCCAAGGGATACATTGCATTCTCCGCTCAAGAATCCACGTGACCCTCCACAACCTCCTGACTTCAAGGTCATTCCTCCAACTCCCGCAAATGCGCCGCCAACACCATCATCCGAAGATATGCGATCCAGCTTCAAAACTCCTGTCAGGAGAAATCGATTCAGCGCTCCTATCACATCGATCAGGCGTGCTTTCTCTGCTCGACGGCCTCGTTCGGAGTCATTTGTTGCTCCCTTTACAAGAACATTTTCTCTACGTGGCACGACGGGGACTCCTCGACGGCGACCTTCTACAACTGATGACAAGGATATAAAACTTCACCCTTTCTGGAAACCTCGAGGCTTCTGGGATGGCGTAGATGGGAGTGATAGCGAGAGCGAATTTGGTAACACAGGGGTCTTGGGTCGGATCAATTCGCAGAGCAGCAGAGAGGCCACTCCGCGCCGCACCATGTCTTTGACGCGACGACTGACAGGATCTTTACGATTGACGCACCCTGCAAGGAGGCAGCGACGGGCGTCTATAAGCGAAAGTATTAATCAGCCGAATTACGAGTTTCACCGTTCAGATGCCAACGACAAAGGGCCTATCAAAGCAGATCGGGTGCCAAGGCAGGGATACCAAGTGCAATTTATCGGATTTCGAGGGTTGGCTGACAAGTTAGAACGTCGGCGCGAAGCGAAAGAGGAAGGGAAACGGGAAGCCAGAAGAAAGTGGTTGAGAGGGAGGATTGGCCTGGTGGGGAATGGGGAAGCTGAAGAAGGAATTGGGAGTTCACAATCAGATTGGTAAGCACGTCGGGCATTTTATTGAGAGGTCAAAAGGACCATATGGGAAGCGCTGCGAGTCAGCAGCATTGCATGATATTTACAGCATGGTATGGGGCATGGGTTGGAAACTTGATGAGGGATGGCTATTATGACCATTTACGCGATACGACAGACGTGACGTGCAACGATAGATCCCAGACGAAATGCAATGAAGGAACGATATCTCGACTGCATCATCTATAGTCGTGTCTTTTAACCTATATAATTGGTATACCACACATTCCTGCGAATGCAGAAGGCTTGATGCACCTGCCTTGGCATTTTTATGAAACCGGAAATTGTAGAATCTTGCCACCTATTCGTACGGGATAGCTATCCGTAGCTGTCTAGCATCGCGAATGATCTTGATGTGGACAAGCTGAGTGTAAGGCGGCGAGTGAGATGGATTATTTGGCGTGCGAAATCTTGGGGAATTGTTGTGCGTCATCGTGCATGAAAGCATCAAGCCATGACGGGGACCCTGGTTGGGCAACTTCCCAAGGTACCTGACTTGGCCCCATTGACCCCATTGCTCCTACCTTATTATGAAAGCGTCGTGGCCTGACTCACTGCCATTTTCCGCCTCCCACGACGGCTAGATTACTCCGTAGCGAAGACCGAAAATACAGTAGCCGGCCGTCATTAAAATATCTCGCTTGGCCTTTATGTCACTTGGTGCGCTCAATGACATAATCGGACCCATCGCTGGCTGTCATACAAATCCCTAAGGTATAATTATCCTACCCGAGAACCTTGGCTCTCGAATCTGTTAAAGTACCTAGAGCAGATCGTCGTCATACTTCCACCCCGAGCCACCCTTCTAAGAACGGTATCGACGATCGCACCTTCGTCAGCCCGCTACCACTTGCTCGACCATACATTCTCCTGCTATTACATCCCTCTGCGTCCTTCTGCATCCCTCTGCATTTCGTCCTCCAGGGGCAGGACTCTGTACAACTACCTTTCACCGTGCCCGCCTTGACAACTCTCTACACTCTTTCGCTCGCCTCCGGCCGCAACTGAACGCAGCTAGAATCGACCCCCCTTCCACAAAGTACCGCCGATCTTCTACCTCTTCGACACCCCATAGCCCCAAATGTCGACAATACAGAACCTCAAAAACTTCATTCGCCATGGCAAGCAAGCCAGGCAAGCTCATGCCGAGCCCACAACCACCATCTCACCAGTCAATGCCCAACAACAACGCTACGCACCTCCACCCAATGCACAGTATGCCATGAGCGATCCAAATGTCCTCGATCACAAACCGTTACAACAAGGACATGTCGCAGGTGCCGACTTTTCGGCCGCAAATGTCGACAACCGGAATGTCGCTGCCCAAGCTGGCGGCGCTGCTGCCAGAGCAGCCGGCGACAAGCAGAGAATGGAAGGCGGCGGCACTGTCGACCGAAGCAAGGACATGGACCCTTCAGTGATTGAGAGGATTGTAGCAGAAGAGCGAGAGAGCAAGGGCAAGCTGCCAAGATACCCTGGGCTGGAGCGTTGGCAATTGCTGGAAAAAATGGGCGACGGTGCCTTCAGCAACGTGTATCGTGCAAGGGAAGCCAGTGGCCATGGACCGGAGGTAGCTATCAAGGTCGTCCGCAAATTCGAAATGAATTCAACACAGGTATGTTGGGACAAGAGACAAGCCTCCTTTATGTAATGTATTGCTCTGGCTGTTCATGTACCCTGCACCGTACTATTCCGCTCCAACCTTTTGTGGTATGCTACGCCTTGCCAACCCACGTCCGTGCATTAGGGCGATAACCACCTTCATCCGGATTTCAAAAAGCAACCCAAGGTTGTGGAGGTGCGTGCGCATTAACTCCATTACCTCTGGTCTGCTGTTGCTCTTCGTCGCATTCCTGTGTTGCTCTATCCCATCAGGTAATGGCTACTGACTTATAACTTTTCTTTTCTAGAGATCGAACATTCTCAAAGAGGTTCAGATCATGCGCCAATTAGACCACCCTAATATTGTCAAGCTTATTGACTTTTCAGAATCACGCCAATACTACTATATAGTCCTTGAGCTTTGTCCTGGGGGAGAGCTGTTTCATCAAATCGTTAGGTTGACCTACTTTAGCGAGGATCTAAGTCGTCACGTAATTATTCAGGTTGCAGAAGCTTTGGAGTACTTACATGAGACTGCCGGAGTCGTGCACAGGTTCGTGAGATGGCAGACCGTTGATGATAGACGCGCTAACTCCTTGCAGAGATATAAAGCCTGAGAACCTATTATTCTATCCATCACCTTTTGTTCCTACGAGAAACCCAAAACCTCGAGCGCCTGAAGATGAGGACAAGGAAGACGAGGGAGAGTTTATCAAGGGCATTGGAGCTGGTGGTATTGGGAAAATCAAGATCGCCGATTTCGGATTGTCCAAAGTCATTTGGGATAGCCAAACAATGACACCGTGTGGTACCGTGGGCTACACCGCGCCGGAGATCGTGAAAGATGAACGATACTCGAAGAGCGTCGATATGTGGGCATTAGGATGTGTGCTTTACACCCTACTTTGCGGCTTTCCACCGTTCTACGATGAGAGCATTCAAGTACTCACAGAGAAAGTGGCTCGGGGCCAATACACCTTCCTCTCGCCATGGTGGGATGACATATCCAAGTCAGCACAGGACCTCGTATCACACCTGTTGACAGTGGATCCTGACAAGAGATATACAATTCAACAGTTCCTTAACCACCCATGGATCCGTGAGACAAGAGAAGAGACAACTGCCGCCGCTGACGCGCCCCCTCTCGCTACACCACTTTATACGCGACAGAAAGAGTATGGTTTCAATCAGAAGCAGGTAAGCGCGACGCCGAACGAACCCGTCTCGGCACAATTCCTTGAAACACCAGGCGGTCATCAACGTCGTGTTGACTTCCGCTCGCCTGGCGCGGTGAACCTTCGCGAAGTCTTCGATGTCTCGTACGCCGTCCACCGCCAAGAAGAAGAAGGCAAGCGGCGGAAAAACTTTCCCCAGGGCTATCGCGGTGCAGCCGGCGTGGCAGGCTTAAATCCCTTGAACGAAGACGATGACTATGACGAAGTAGAAGACGAAATTCCCCAAAACCCTCCATCCAAGCTCCCCAAGCAACAAGGAGCTGCACCCGACGTCAGCAGCGTCGAGCAGAAAATGAGGTCGACAAATCTCCACGGGGCTCCGAGTGCCGCAGCACAAGCTAGACAAGCAGCTGCACCTAAACAGCAGGGATACGGCCAACACAGTCCCGCTGTAGCGGCCGCGGCGAAACAACAGGCTAGGAAGAACAAGGGAGCGTTCGAGCTGAGTCTTGATAATGCAACGCTGCTGGGGAGGAGAGGTAAGGGGCAGGATCAGAGTAAATTGAGGGAACAAATCGTGCAATAAATGGAGTGGCGAGAGGTGTATTGCGCTTTTTCTTAAATAATGCAGGAATAGGAATGCAAGAAAGTTAAAGGAAGGAGGAAGGAGTGAAGATGTTAAAATAGGGGGGTATTGAGCCGTTGATGCGATGGATGGATGGTTGAATGAATTGATGGATGAGCTCCTGAGAATGGAAGAATATTATATTGCTTCTTCTTCTTCTGACTATGATGTATGGCATACCTTACTCTTACTTATCATACCCATCATGTTTCCCCCGATCGAGTGCCCATCTTTCCCCTTCCTCTCTCTTTGTCTTTTGGGCTTCTATGCAGCTCGGCTACCTGGGCCAGGGAATGGGTACACGATTCCGAGTGAATGGAGGGAAGCGAAGGAGGCGTTTAAGGAGTTATTCATATTGGGTTTAGTTAGATGCTTGTATGGAGATGATATATACATTATAAGTACCTAGATGGATAATGTGCCTTGGATGAATAAGGTAGGCTGTGTATGTATGTCCCTAGTGCTAAGGCGAGGTGTGGCTTATTCAGCTACCTAGCGCGGAATTAGTCCAATCAGTAAGTCGCGTCCTCTGAGATTTAATTTTTGCGGGGTGTGTGATTTGCTTACCTTAAACGTTACCGCATCCTACACGACTTGCATTCGCCCACTATGCTACTATACCCCTTCTCCTTCTAGCAGTGCTAAGAAGGGGAGGATTGGATTTGAGAAGGTCCGTTGGGTAGGTAATTTGGTGGGGGGGCTTGCTGGATCTAACTTGCTTGTTGGAATAGGGTTTAAATACTACGCCGTGATTTTCTTTTCCTTTCCTTTCCTTCTCTTCCTTTTCTTTGGTTGATCGTTTGGAAAGTTGGGGGGGGGGGTAACTTATTTTCCCTATATTAAGCTAGGTTTTTGGGTTCTTGGGTCCTTGGGAGGGGGTTTTGGAGGGTAATAGTTGGGTTAGATACTGGGTATGACTTGTTATTTGGCTTTCTGTGAGAATGTGGGGAGGCGGAAGTTCGTTTTCTCTGTATGGGGTTGGGGCTCTTGGATCCGCGGGAGGAAAGGGGTTGAATGACTTTGGATGGTGAGACGGGCATTGGTTCTGTTTTCTTGCGTTTCTAATTTCTGCCTTCGATTTTCCCCGTTTTTCTTCTGTTCTCTTACTCTCCCTTGTCCCTGTTTATATCCAGGTTATATGGTTTTGGTCGTTTTCACCTATTTGCTATGTGGTCTGGTGATAGAGGTTCGTATGGTTAATATCTTTGGCCTACACTTGGGTATTGAAAGCGTGCGAGCTGGGGTCCAATGTCTTGCAATAGAAATCGCTGGAGATTTTTGTCTTATTGCTGGCGTTAAAGCTTCGCTGATGCTGTATATGATAGGTCGATTGATTGTGGGGAATAGGTCACCGAAGTCAAAGAGGTGGGTCTATATTTGAGGAAGTGCACAGAAGTGATAGAGGTGGATCTACACAAGGCAGTAACAGAACGCTTCCAGGTTTACTAATTTGGTATTGTTCCAGACTCTACAGGTTTGTCCTTGAACGCTAGAATGATTGGAGAGGAAGGAAGTATGCAACACAATGGCTTTATGTGGGAGTAATGACATGGTAGAATCTCGAATCGATTCTCATTTGACACAAGGATTTCTCCAGAAGGATCAGGGTTGACAGCAGGCGTTAATACTTACCCGCCAGTGTTATGACTTCAAGATGCGGTCAATGTCGATGCAGTCATCAACCGCAGAATACTCAATTACCGACACCAACCCTCTTGCGAGAAAGTCTGGTACAAGTCACATGCAAGGTACCATATCTGTCGAGCATGTGAGTGGATTTCGCTTAGACTGGGACCGTATCCCTCACGCCCCGTTTGTAGGAGAATAGGGTCGCATATCAACAATGTAGGCAGCAACAACTCACGGCATCTACGCTTGGGCCAATAGCGGGGTATAGACGGCTACTCTAGCACAATCTGGTCCGTATAAGGGAGGTAGACACGAAGATGGCCTGAAGTGATACTACAGGCGAGATGAGGTCCAGAGCGAATCATGCAACCAGCTAATTGTGGTTCAAAATGCCTGAAGACGACATAGGCGTAAGTAGCAGTCTAGAAATGAGGACCTAATGCGCTCCTTCCGATTCTTACAGTATGCATTGTGAGCTACACACTATAGCACGTGGTCTATATGACTTTCACTCGCCAAAGTTCAACCTCTGTGCTGGCCTCGCGGATAGTTTTCTCCAGTTGAGGGCGGTTTCAATGTCCATGCGCCTGAAGCAGTGCGATAAGTGTTCCTGGTTGGACCCTTGGCACTCTTTCTGGTACATCTGCACTAGCTTTCGAATTTTTACTCCCATCTACTGAATCCATCAGGCGCCGAGACTAGATTGTTGACTGGAGCTGCGCATCCTCGTGTGACACATGTGGCTATGAAATGTGGAGCAGAGTTTCTGGGGTCTGGGGAACCGTCGTGCCGTGGTCAGAGCCCGTTGCGCGTATCGGTTCAGTGTGGCCCTCGTCGTAACCAGTCAGCCGGCCTCGGCTATGATTCTTAGAGGTCGAGAGGGCGAGTAGATCTGATAACGAAAGCTTGATACTCACGGATAATTACAAGCGACGCCTTCGGCCCCTATCGCTCTGCCTATCACATCGGTGGCCCTCACGCTATCAGCAATCATCTGCTTAATTTCCGGATCGCCCTGAGAGAAGGAACCTCGCGCTTCTCTAAAAGACTCTCAGACCTCGTGGAACGAGGCAAATCGTGCATGGGGAGGGAGGATTTAGTAGCAATCTTAGTCTTCCGCGCGCTAGAATATTCTTTAGCTAATTGCCTTCTTTGATGTTCTGCAGCGTCAACTCCGGGGAACCTCATCTGTCTTCCAGATGCGCGCCCTCTTCTCTCTCTATGGACTAGGTGCATTTGTACAAAGCGCTCTGAGCCACTTCAATCGGAGATTTTCTAAGGCGTACTATGGATCTGCGAATCAGGACAGCCTTTCGATGTGCCCCGCTTCGCCAAACTGACAACAACAAGTGTAGCTATGGCCATCTGGTTCATTGTCATCATCAAGACTGCATGTGTCGGAAATATCCCAGCACATTGAGCTCGGGTCGAAATCCTATAGGAAAGTTAATTTCCCGTGAAGAGCCACAGCTCCCTGGCGTTTTCTTGAACAAGCTATATAGGAGGGCATTCTGTCTCCTGCCCCCATGATGGACGACCAGTGGAAAGAAAGAGTCAGAGACAGTTATCCAGATCATCTAATAGACCCGGAAGAAAAGGATCATGGTCCAGCGAAAAAGATCACCTTCGATGCTACTCCTTGAACAATTCAAAAGACAGGCTTATTATTCTCTCTACGTGGAAGGACGCACGCTTGTGGAATTTACAGCCATGATGGACAAGCTTTTCAAGAAAATTCGGGACGACACACAGGTTGAACTACATGTCGGGTAGGTGGCCTAAGTTGAGACCACCTGAATCGACGTGCTGATCGTGACTGGTACCCAGCTATAATACATGGCAAACACGGAAGCGTGCATGGGACAATGAGTGGAAAATCACGGAAGGGGGGCCCTCCACCGAAGCTCGATACGAATTGGAAAAGCTACCCCTATGGTTCGACAGTAACAAAGACTTGCTCACGCAGACTTATCTGAGATTGGAAGAACCAAAGCTGTCTATACCGTCCCTGTCTCTTGTCAGGCATCATATATTAATTGGAGCAGGTTTGAACAAACTACGAAACCTTACACGTCGTTCGAGTTTGCAAAGCCCGAACAAACCTTTGGTCAGCCAGGTTGGAAAGGCATCAATCGCGCATGGGAGTCACAGGTGCCTTTACGTGCCTTTGGGGCCGAGTAAGTCGCGGTTCCGCCGATGTTGCTAGATGATACACTTACATGCTAAAGCACAATCAATTTCGATTATACGGACGCAACGACAAGTAAAGCTCTCACTTGCATGTCTGCTTCGTACCCAAGACCCTCCTACAATGATTTTTATGCTACTGGGTGTCTAGATGGCGAATTGGGCGAAGCAATCTTGCCTTCTGAGCCATTGTTGGGACCGTCAGACCCCTTAAGCGGCCAAAAGGGCAACTCCGCACTTGTGGGGGAGTACAGCTCTCCAGAAAAGTTCCCCCTTGCCTATAACAACAGCGTATTCAATGAGGACGTCTCCAATTTCGACCATGAAAATTGGGATCAATTCTCCGCGGCCGTCGACACTCGCCGTTCCCTAGGGACTAAATGCGAGGACTGCAAAACCTTTCAGTGTCACCATGCGCGGGGATCTCGGCACGCTCCTACTTCGAACCGACCGAGAGAACAACGATCGATCCCAAAAAACCGCTTCGGAACATAAGCATGTATCCGTACGGCCCAATACTGTGAGTTGTCAGCCATGCGTGGAGATCCTACACCTTGTACGATCATCACGCTGCTGTGAACATGCGCAGTGTTCGCATCTTGCGACGATCAACTTTGACAGAGGACGCATATCAGTAATTTCCAAGACCGGGATCTTGGGTTTACGAAGGTGTTTATTCTTTGATGACGATAACCTGGAGGCCAGGGTATGCGGAATAAAGAGGAGGTCGGATCGTTTTCTGGATTCTGTCCCTTTCGAGGCGGTACTGGCGTTGTACCGGAGTTTGGTCATCGTTTGATATAGATCATCGTTGATAACGCACAAACTAATGACGATAACGTACTTGATATAACATCATTGTAGTCGCATTGATATCAAGCCATAGAGGAGTTTGAGAAGGAACGTGATGTGCTGGAGAGTAGACTAGACTAGTAGCTCTTCAAATTGGACGCCCATAGACCCTTCCAGTATCGATAATGCGAGCTCGCAATCGCCTCAGTGGTATAAGCTCACCGTCTTTCGACATGCCAGCAAGATCTATCTTCTTGGTTAGCCTCGCGACTGCCGTTGCTTATCTCCGTACACAACCTCTGAGCTTAGGTGATTCAAGGGTTCGTTATGAGATGCTGGACGATTCAGCATGCCTAGCGTCACGATGTTAGGGCCTTCCATCTCTACCCTGCCACCAACAGAGTTATTCCATTATGTATATCAGCAGCCCCTGTCGATAGTGTTAGCCACTTAGACGTATGCATACTCATTGCTCCATATCACCGGTCAACATCTGCAACATGAGATTAAAATACGAAGCAAACGTGCAGCGAAAGCTCATACGGCGGATTGCGGGATATGCTATCCAATAAACAACGCATAAGTGTATCGAGCGCTTCATAAGCGGATTCTGACATGTCTCCTTAGAGCTACCAGGGTCGCACCGCTTTTCACCGTTGTTACGTGACGTTCATATAAGGTGTTGTTAGATCTAGCCTAGAAATCTATTGGCCAAGCCAAGGCTTATCGACATGCATGCAGCGCCCGGGAAAACTTCTAGCGACACAGTTAGTATGTTTGCGTTAAATTTATAGTGGCTGAATAACCATTGATTTTCTTGCGGGGATAGGCTGCTCCGTACTCTGGAGTATCATTGACGGGATGTTGGGGGGATGGCAAATTACCGGTCGTGTATTGGTGATGGTCAGAGTGTTGTAAGAAGTTGAATTGGGAAATGACAGCCTGGGTACCTCCGGAGGACATGACTAGTAGATAATCTTCCTTCAGACTTTGATGAGCTGTGCGCACGAGATGAGTAGTCAGACCAGTAAATCCTCGTGCTCTTGTAGACGTATGTGGGAAGTACAAGGAATGATGTAGCGATAACAAGCTTCTTCTGCACAATCCACCTGGGCTCGATCTAGTGGCGGCTGTCAGTGGACGCTTAAAGCAACTTCACACTACCTTAGGAGATAGAGAGATTTAGGAGGAACGCTTGCAACCCGGATATCGTGTACACTAAATGTCATTGACTACTGGAACTTTTCGTCTCCGTCGACAAATTTTTAGCAAGGTCTCCTGACCGCGATCGTACTTCAACATGAAAGTTGTTCCGTCACGCCAAGAGACTGTCAGTGGCGCTGGTCACTATGCTCACTGCTCCAGTAAGTAAGGAAGTCTCTTCTGATTGTAAGGATAAATCGGCGACGACTGGTAAGGCCTAATTTCCGGCTAATGGATGACATGTGAGGCATGCCGGTGAAAAGCAGTTGTCTTCGATAGGAAAATCAACAGCCACTGGATAATAAGCCGCCACAATGGACAACAGTTGATGATGCAATTGTCAGAACAGATTCTACCATCAACTTGGTGACATGTGTTCACCGTTCGAAGCAATAATACATAGTGCCATTGGTACAGAGAGTCGCAAGAGGGAAGACCACGCTGCTATGCTCGTACCTATCCTACCCTATCGGCTCTTAATCTCTTTCGATCTTGTTATATGGTCAGTGCTCATCCAGAGGCGACACAGACTCGGCGGCTAGACTTCGTTGCCGTCTCCAGCGTCATACGGATGTTTCTCCGTATTGATACCAGGCACAAGGTGTGTCTGATATGGGCTTGGCTGTCGGCTAAGCAGAGCGTCAGCCACCACCAGCTACACAAAGGGATGTAGCAGAGACTCACATAGCCTTGACAGACTTCGAGGATTTGGCTGGAGGGACGTGTCCCTCTGAGCCTTGTTTGCCATCATCTGTAGTACGCACCACACCTACTTCCCCCTTCTGCATCCCTTTTTCGTCGCTTGCGGTGGCCCTAGAGAGTTCCGCAGTCGAGTGGTGCCTGGAGTGGTGTTTAGAAAGCCTTAGGTCGACTTCGGTAGTATCCGTTGAAGGTTTCACTGACACGTACTGCTGGGTTGGGCAGGTGAGATTGTTGACTCCACTGATCAATTATTCAGTTATCTTCTGATACAGGAGAGGTGCGAGATGGTCTGGCTAACCTTGGACCCATCCTTTCAACACTATGGTCCTTGCGTTAAATTTGCTTTATGATTGAAGATTGAGATCTTGAAAAAGAGGCGGATCTATATGCTTGAAGCCTG
The DNA here is from genome assembly GCA_000482085.2 of Cladonia metacorallifera KoLRI002260. Lineage (NCBI taxonomy): Eukaryota > Fungi > Ascomycota > Lecanoromycetes > Lecanorales > Cladoniaceae > Cladonia > Cladonia metacorallifera. The sequence goes on from KI911110.1 coordinate 1,313,878, forward strand.
GAATCCTGAAGAAGAGGAGGAAAGGGCGATATCTATAAGCCTGCATAGATAGTCGAAGTCCTATCCGGAAAGACCTCAAGTCTTGCTTTGCAGGTCAGCCAAAATATGCAAGTATCCGGGGCAGTCATTACGCTGTGCAAGGTAACGACAGATGAAAGCATATATAATGCTTTCTACGTCTTCCAGTCACATGTATGACTCGGTTAGATGTCAGGATCATCCTTCGCCGTCACCTAGCTTTCCTTCACCTGCAAATAGCCGATGCCATCCCCAGCCCGATTGGGAATCTCGCTCAATGAGCCAGTGGGAAAAATACCAGAAGAATGACCTGCAGGAGAATATTGCATAGGAGCTAGTAGAAGCTCGATTCGCTGTCAGTCATCTGGGCCGGGACTTGCTCGGCGAATACTAGTAACACTGAAAAACAAGCCCAAGTATGCAAGGCACATAATAAAACAGGGGTGCAAACAACGAGTCAAAACATAATTTTGCATCTTATTCTAAGATGCATATGCGGTAGAGGTGCATTTGGCCGGGCTTCCGGCAAAAGTCTCCAAGAGGAGAATTTCATGGACGAGCAGATTGTGAGCTTTCGATAGGTTCGATGCTTCATGGGAATCGTTGGCTAGGACTCGAGGCCTATCCACTGTTTTGGACCCGTGCATAAGACCCACCGACCTTTCTGGCTAGATATAACGATCCTATCAGAATGCTGGAGGGGATACGCTCTACTATTTAAATATTGGCCTCGAAGATGGAAGAAGGCGTAGCTTGCATGCGGCTCAAATGGTACCAAATGGTACCTCCCACCTGTTGCTTCGAATCGAGAGTTGCGGATTTATTACACGGGAATCCAGGGGGGTTAAGGGGCACCAGCCCCCACAGGGCGTCGCGGCAGCTAGCTCAGACTTGGGCTTAGTCCTGAGGCACCCACAGCGATCAAACATACCATGTCTTCGCTATCGAGATCGTGATGCTGTTGAGCGGACACTGCTTGTCGACTTCCTTACGTAAATTTCAAACCACGTCTTGACAACACAAAGCTTGACCAAGAGCCTCATGTCAGCAAATCGTTAGGCGTGGTACGCAATCTCACCATTAATAGCAACCATCAACAATCAAACACGGTCATCCTACATTACGCGCCGACTCGTTTTTACATCCTCCTCCTTCAATTTTGGTCAACGCGACCGGCTTCCAACAACATCAACGCAACCACCGAGGCGCCTCGTGATGCATCGTCCATTTGAGCCTTCTAACTTGTGGTGGATGTCTGGACGTGTCCTTCCAGCCGCCATTTTGCTGACACGTCCCTCATTCTAGCATGCTAGACCCTAGCTTCGATCCATCTATAGCCAGACCAACCATTTCTCTCTCTTGACCTTCGAACACGATAAAATGTCAATCTAAATACATCCTGAAAGCCTGTTGCACAACGCCGAGAAGACTACTCTCCTATTCTCTCCCTACATTGCCATTGCTATTCCATATCAGATCAGGATCTCGAGCTACCCTACCACTCGATACAAGCTTTGCTGAAAACATAATGGCGAGGCATAGCAAGGTTTCAGACATATTATTCGGTATATTCTGTCGCGACCGGCAGCCACGGATCACGATACGAATATTACAATGAGGGTACGCAAAGGGCAAGGCCCGCAAGATCTTATCAAGCTAAAGGGCTTTGAGATTGGTACATACACGTTGGAGTAATCCAGGCGCAATCCGTGAAAGCTTGCAAGCGTCGAATCTACGTGCAGTCATGCCGAAGATGATCTGTGGTTGGCTCATAAGTGGGCTTTCAAGATAGGTCATATTCAAGTGCGTGGAAGTTGCTTCGAGTTTGTGGAGCTGTGCATGCCAAAGTCCCAAATTGAAGTCCTGGTCGGGACACCTTTTAGTACACAATACCACAGACGAGCTACTGCTCTTCACAGCGCCATGCACCTCGCATGGGTAGGAGCTTGCAAACTCCTAGGGTGAGGACGTGGAAGTCCTCGTGCTGCTCGACTGATTGCTTTCTTTACAATTGCTCTCCACAAGCGCCTTGAGAGGTTTACAACAGATACCGCTGTAGATCTATAACCCAACAGCCAGCACCAAAGAGATTACTGCAGGTCTTGACCTGTGATATGGAGCCATGAGTATGCACATGTCTTAGTATGAGGAGCTAGAATTTATGGGATGAAACTCCTAACATACATGATGGCTTCAACACCTATGGTGGGAAGGAGTGGTAGGGGTAGGATGACCCGGAATCGTGATATGAATGCTTTGATGAGCAATGATTCATGAGTGAGATTGTGCTTCTCCCCGTCATTATTTCTCATTACTGGATATATTCCTCTTCAAACACAAAACGTGGACCTTAGCTTGTCATGGTCATAAGAGATGGAGATGAGTAACCCTTGAGAATAGCCCCTAGAAGAGTCGCCTTACAATCATTCTGCTGTCAGTAATAGCGCATTGGTCTACTTGACGCTATGTGCACGTCGGACATGAAGATTTGTCGAAGGAATATCTCCGAAGGGCTCATGCATCTCGGACGCAATGGATTGCAGCTGTCAGTTTAGTCTCGAGGAAACCGTATTCCGCAAAATCTTCCGACGCCGCCCAACGCCTCAAAGCGCCAGCATGATTCACCAGCCAGCAGGGCTGTAATCATTGGACCTCTGCCAGAACCGTAATACTAAGCCATATATGTGGGCAACCGAAGGGGCCATATTTTTCCCACCGTTGACATCTAAGGGAACAACCCTGAGCGCGGTGTGCCTAGCTGCGTCCTCCTGCATGCTGCGCCGGTCAGCATTTACTCTGACATCCCGAGGATTGCAGATCAATAGTATTTTCCGAAAAGGTAAAGCCCAGATCGCTGGTGTCTGTTGCTGAGATAGGAAACGACTGTTTTGGTCTTAGGGATTTCTTCCCCCTGCTTGGACAATAAGACTACCAAAAACGCCTTATGACGGCCCGAGCGGGGCTCGAGGCCGGGGGAGGAGTGTATCGGCTCCTACGTAAGTTTTATCAAAATAAGTACATCTTCAGGATTTCACTTGCATATCCTCAAACAGCCATCAATCTGCTGCAACTTTCGAAAGTTCCACGCGCGCGATTGGATATTACAATCATCAAAGCAACCATTCTAAGTTCTAACCATGCGTGCTTTAGGCCTGCCGTCTCTTACATCATGCGACGAATCTGAATTGGCCGGAGGTCTTTGAGGGCTCACGGTGAGACTCCCTGTGAATCATCATGTTCAAGGTAGTCGTCATGCTACTGCGCGTGCGAGAATCTTTGACACAAACAGTGGTAAGATACTATCGAAAACCCCACCTCACAGAAAGTCTGTTCAGCTCGCGCCCAGTGCCCCATACCGATGGCTTTGAGCCAAGATCTATTCAAGCTGTTCCATCTGAGGTGAAAACCCATGGATGCGCTAGTTCTCAGTTACCTGTCCCAAATAGCTTTGACTCTATGGCGCAAAAACCCGTTACCAAGGCTCCGGAAACCCCCTCTCGACTTTCGTGCAAGTGACACCCTATCCAGGTCCTGCTTTTTAGTCGAATTTGATCAAGTAGGGCCATCGAATGTTACGTCCGCAACCTTTTCTACCACAAATTTTTGGGACTGCTCATGCGGATTCCAGGCTTTACAGGGCTACTCTGGCTCCTACCCCATCCAAGGAACTTAAAGTGGACCTTGAACATGGCAATGGGAGATCGAGGGGACAAGCAAGGGGCATTAATTTGATCTAAAGAAAGGCTAAGACGCGTCTGCATTGCCGTAGATTAATTGCGAGGCGGATGTGCCAGTGAAATCCTTCCACCATCGCCAGGCGATTGGGGCGCAAGAGCCTGCAGGAGGTGGTAGGGATGCTGTGGGGGCTACCTAGGTCAGCTCATGGGGGGGGATGGGAGGACCTGTAGGCTGCAATCTCCAGGAAAGGTCCATTTGGTATGGTCTAAACGCGTCTAATTGGTGGCTGTGCCACGTCTGTGTAGCTCGCCTCGCTACGACTAGGCTCCACAAACCGTGAACCAATAGACCGAAGGTTCCAGAGTCTTCTCTTACGTATGACTCTTCAACGTCTAAATTGGGGAGCTTGCATAAGATCATAGCGCGGACAAAGAGGCTGGCTCCCTCTGGCCAGTGCTGCTATGAAAGCAGAAGACTAGGTATGGGGGAAAGCGATCACCTGCCAGCCTTAGTTGTCCTGGGTGCTTGGTTGGTCTCCACCAACTTCTCCCATATCCCACCGACGAGTCGGGTGGCCCTCTGGAATCTGGGACCATTACCAATTTGTGTCCAGTCTTCATCAGATCTCACCTTGTCGTTGGCAGCACAGATTCATACCTCCGCTGCAATCATAGTGGCTTTTGGCTCTTAGTGTTTTCCGGGTGTACCTGTTCGAGACCCGGACCATGAGGCTGGTATTCTTTCTTCGAGAATGGCTGCGTTATTGCCTTTCTTCCCTGAAGATGCTGCAGGCTCCCTCTCTGCTTGCTACTTATTGGTTCAAGCATGCCGAATCAGAATGCTTTAATTTCCAGCATCACGGTCGATCACTCTCACCTACATAAGTCGGTCTAGACACCTCAAAGAATCGTCGTCTTGCTCCCTTCATGCACTACAGCTCGCTCAAAGTCGCCATAGCCATAGAAGCTCGCCAATTATTGAACGTAAAAATGGTACCCCCTACAGCACAGAAAAGAAGGCCAAATGTGTCTACTCCAAGGACACCCTATACCGTGTTCCTCCGCCAATTCATCGGAGACTTCTTACGAATGCTATACCTACATGGTCATACGCATACTCTTGTGGAATTCGCTAGCGCGATGGATGAGGTATTCATGGAGGTGCACAAGGAGTTCGATATCAAATACGAAGTAAGGTAAGCTCTGAGATCACCTGCAGTGGCAGTCAGTCGATAACAAGGGACACTGGGCAGCTACGATCAGTGGGTGTCACGTAAGGACCAATGGGATAAAGACTTCGACATTAAGAACGGAGGGCCTTCGCAAGAGGTTCGTGATGGACTGTTCCAGTATCCAACACTGCTTGAGTGCAATGAGAGCAAGATCAGACCCAGGGCACGGCAACCGGGACGTTGGCTCCTGTACGTCTGCACAGTGTGGGTTTTTCATTGACCTCGCTGATGATCGAGGTCGAAACTTAGTTCGAAGTCAATCACGGCGAATCAACCTCCGCCTGGGAAGCATCTAAGTGACATATATTCGAAGGAACAGGGGGCTGCTCACCACCAAACAGAGTATCCGTGGTCAGTCGAGCTCTGAATAACCCAAAATCCGCGCGCCAGTCATCGCTGACTTATTCGCAGGGTTTCTGGAGGCACCCTTAGCAATGCCCATGAAAGTTCAATCATCCAGCCTGCATATAGCAATCCCTTTCCTCAACTTCAAATGGGAAATAGCCCACCTGCACCCTCTCCTGGCTCCGCGGGAGACACAGCCATGCCCCCTATTCGCTACTTCGGTCCTCATGACGATATTACGACCTCTCCAACCTATCTCCGAACCGCTGGTCACAACGAGTGGAACCTTATCGATCCCACACTGCCGTATGGACCATCTCCATCTACATATCCTAGCTTACCAGTGCAACCCACGAGCTCCTTGCAGAACCAGTGCGATGGCCGCAGCAGGACCAATACTTCCACCCATCCTGGTCCTTCTTCGAGTTTCGTCTCTGCGACGAAGGGACAAGACAACTCCTATTTGCAAACTCGACCGGGGGCCTAGCCATCTGATCATCTTTTTTCTTCAAACGATAATAAGCGCCGCTTCGAGTCCTATTGAACTTCTCATGGTGTCAAAGTCAGAACGAGAAAGGAATTGATGGGCATATATCGTGTGGCAGGGTGATAGATTCTGCCTACTTCTGAACAGCGCTTCTCCGAATGGCACTTTCGTCACGTTCAGGTGTGATTCAATTTGCGATTTGATTTCCTAGTGCCATCTATTTGATGTGCTACAGGTCTACATGAATACCAGGAAACATACCAGAAGCTGCTGTCTGCACTTTGCCTGATGGCTGAATTTTTCTATCGATCCTTCGGCCCACGACAAGGATCTTAGCCTGGCAACCGCTGCCGAATGCACTACCGTAGGAATACAAACTTAGACGCCAAAAGCAAAGTCGTGATGACCTGGTCATCCAATTTACATCTAAATTTGCGATATGCTGGTATTTCCAACAGGACTATACTCACCGCTTTTATGATTGTAGCATGCACAAGATGCGCACTAAAATCTAGTCTTGGCACTTGTTCGGGCGGCCATGTGGCGCGCGAAGGAGCCACTACAAATTAGGCGGTGGGGGAACCGTTCGGGAGGAGGATTACCAGGTCGTCGGTAAGTCCTAATTAAAACAGGAAGTCAGTCGGTCGCGGGAGTATGCCCATGCCCTTTCCATCGCTTCTTCTTGCCGATCAGCAGCCAGAAATTTCTACCCGGCTCGTACACGCTTTTGGAGTGGTTCCAGAATTACCTGTTTCAACTTGGTCTACTGATTCTCTACAACATCTGCAGAAATTACTGATCCAATGACTGACGAAGATAGCTATCATCACCATCGCCCTTCTGAATTGGGATCCGGCAGTTTTGATTCTCTAGGTGATCCTGCATAGATGATCTTAAGGCTACAACCGACTCCCATAATAAGCATTAGGGGCATTTTCTCATATTATGGTTACCTTGTGTAAAGAGGTTCTTTACGCCTTCACTAGCGTTCAATCAATCTCTGTGGGTAATTCCACCGGCACACCGGCTTCTGCACCCCTTAGCCACGACCAGACTGCTGGGTCAGAACTGTTCCGTCTTTAGGAGAGCAGTCGCGTTGATGGACAGTTCCGTCTTCGATTTTGGGACTTGTGGCATAAGCTAGCTTAGCTGTTTTCGAATGCAAAGTATTCCAGTCTCCTTCCGATCGCTAGACAGGGTCCTAAAGGACTTGACAACGCACAACTCTGGTCGAACCACGAGCTGTGTTGCTAAGGTAGTATGCAGCGAGCTAATTCTTTCCGTTACGTGTAATTTCCTGGGTTCGCATTTCATGGAGGGTCGCATTTGTGTATCGTTGGTCGATCCCCGCGTGGTGCAGGACGCTTGCTCTAGCTTCGCCTAATGACATCCTACATGGAATTGCAGGGATCCAGAGGTTTACAACTCTTCCGGTAATAAATGGAAAACAAAACACCTTCCGCAGGGGAAAAAACGGGTTTGAACGGGGCTTCCGAACATATCAAAGGACCCCCACAGGAGTGGACACTAGCCCCGTAACTTCGTAGCTGACACGGAGAGCGTCCAGGCCGTGTCTGGGGGATGCCGGCGTTACTTTCCTCCCGCAGCCTTGCCGCCGATGCCATCTCTTGCCCCCCTGTTTTCAATATCTGTCATCTATCTGCAGACCGTAGCAAGCATGATGATCGAAGACAGCACTGCATAATCATCAGGGTTTTGGACTAGCAACGTGACTTCGTCACTCGAGGAAATTAGGGGCGTCCACATCAAGTGCCTTTGTGCGGCTACGTTGCAAATCACCCAAAGCCGAAATTGTCACCCTGGCCCCGCATTGATCTCTCTATGGCTGGTGAAAATTTCAAATCTTGGCGCACAAATTTGTAGTTTCCCGCATGGTCACAGATTCATAATCATGTCCTCCCCCGTCCACGGAGAGCTGACGACTGACGAGCTTGCTGTTGTGGGCTGATCAATTCCTGATATTGCAGTTACTGTATCAAGCTATTTATTTAGAATCGATCGCCGGGAGGGATACCGAGAACCAGGACACCAGTCACGCCCACTTACAGAGCAACATCCATCATGGCACGTTCGAAGTCTTCAATCTCGACCTTCCTTGCCCCTTTCAGAAGGCAGGCTTATCAATCATGGTATCTTGACGGATACAACCTTGTTCAATTTACGAAATTGATGAATGTCTTGTTCGAGGAGTTGGAGAAGATCACTTTCGTGAGACTCAGTGCAAGGTAAGCCAGCATAACCATGGCATGACATCGCTGACCCTACTTCTTGCATTAGTGAACGCCAATGGCGTACATGCAAGACGGTATGGGACAATGCATGGAACTTCAAAAGTGGAGGCATACCCCAAGAATTTTGCCTGGGCCTTGAACATCTACATGTTTGGTTCTGCAAGACTCCTGGTGGTACTCCCATTTGGAAACCCCTAAAATTGGATAGCCTTACACTGTGAGAACGATCTACCCCTTTCAGCCGGCGATCTGATCGTATGAAAAGGGCTACCCTGCTTCCTGGACTTGCCACGGCTTCTGAAACCCTGCACTCCGTCGGACAGCCGCTAAGCCTCGACCAAACCCGGGACGACACTGGCGATGATGAGGGCTACGTAATGGTGGACAAGCCCCAGTGAGCCTCAGACAGATCTCCTCGCAAGCTTCTACGCCGAGGTGCTAATAAGTGTGAATTAGGCCTTTAGATTCCAATCCAGCCCCTTCCGAAACGTATCAACAATATTCCGCAGCCAACCCTCCCGCCACACATATACCCAATACCCATGACACAAGTCTGGTATCGTATTCCCAAGCTGAAGAAACACAAGCATCGTTGGATGGAGTCTTTGCAAATTTCACGCCGTACTCTCAGCCAAACGACAGGTCCTGCGTTCTTACCGGACAAGCTGTCTCGGACGCCGCTTCGCCAATCAATGGCATTAGCCCATACTGCACCATGTCACAGCCTCAAGGCACAAGTCACACTCCTGATGGACCAGCTACCACCTACGCCGAGTGGCCCAACTCTATCGCCCAAAGCTATCAACGCATCTCTACCAGCAACAATCCCGGTTTCGACCTCTGCTTAGAAGACGCCTCTCAGATCGATTGGCTGGCTGACATAGAATTTTAAGGCCGCCAAAGAAAGTCGATTAGTTTCGTCTTAAGTGCACAATGAGAGCTTCGGGTCAATGTACCTTGTCACCTGGCGTCCATGCGCAGTCAGATGCGAACAATGGAGATACATACAAGCAGGCATATACTAGAAGTTTTTGCTTTATACTTAGTGTTATAGAGTCCGAAAGGCAGTCAACGTTCCATCTACTCCATGTCATACATATGACAAGTGAAATTGCCAGTCCCTTCCGAACATCCATAGCCTGTAACGCTGACTTGCGCAGAACAACTAGCTTTGCCCTCGCTCCTAGACAATCATGAGCTTACGAATGAAACATACTAGCACCTGGGAGCCAGCTACATGCAGTAAAAGGTCACACGACAATTGCGATGAGGAGTCTATGCCCCATGCAGTAAAAGGGCACACGACACCTGGTCGAAGGGCTCTAGAAAGTCTCGTTTCCGGCAGTTTCAGAAGATAAGATCTTTCTATACGCACTACTCACTCTGGCGTTCATCGGTCCCGTCTCGAAGCCAATCAGCATACAGAATTGTTCGCCAGCAATGAAGACAAGCCAATGGGCTATATAAGGCTGTGCTGGGCACTGGATCGCTCTGAGACAGGGTCGACTATCGTTGGCCGAAATAGTACTCAAGACATGGAGGATGTCGCTTAGCGAAAAGTATACCACCTGCGCGGGTATTGTCAGGCCGGCTGAGTGGGATTCAACTGGTGGGACGGAATATTATGCGAAGCGTCGAGTCGCTAATACCTTGAAACACTTGAAATACTACCACACTTCTATTTTGATTGACCGACATCTCTGGAGTTACTAAGAGACTCTTACTTATTGACGATATTCATATATTTTATACAATACTATGGTACGTCACCCAACACCCCTTTTTTAGCGTGTGAGCTTTTCCAGAAGTGAAGCTACAAATGTCTAACCCCCGTGCAGTATATCGAAACACTCCGCCAAAGAGGCAAAGTTCTCTAGATGCGACAAAGCGATCTCTGAAACAAGTACTACCTTGTAATCGCAACTTGAGTTGGAAATCCTCCTATATAAACCCATTGGACGGACACAGGTGCCAGCTATGATAGCCTCTAGAACGATCCCTTCGCCATGCAATTTCTCACTGGCCTGAACCTTGCCCTACTTGGGTGGCAAGTCTACGCACCCGTTTACTCATCACCACTCAATCCAGCCTCAACTGCCATCGACTTTCCCTTGGTTCCTGGAGCCTTAGTCACGTTGAACCCTTCTGCCACCGGCATTGAATTAGCCCCTGGACCTCTATCCACATCGCCTCCTCCTCCTCCAAATTCGAATACCACCAATGCCGACTTTCCTCCTGATCCTTGCGTAATCCGTTTAGAAGGCTCACCGATGAGTGTGCAATTCTGGTCCCGGCACTACCTCAAGCGGAACCGCGTAGAACAGGTTTTGCAGATGGCGCAGGTTGCCGTTAACCATCACGATCAAACGGCGCCTATTTATAAGACTGTGCCGACAGTTTACAGTGCAGGGAAGACGTCCTTGACGATACCCAACGATTATCCGGGGCAGCTTTTGTGGGGCCAGTGGAATAATGGCCTTGATGCAGTGAGGTTATATATGACGAGATATGACTGGTTGGGGTGTGAGTTCGAAATGTTTGATCATAATGTTAACAGATGGTATTATGGTGGCCGGTTGATGTCGGATTATGCGGCAAATATAACGACTGCCCTGAACGAGACGGTTACAGCAGCAGAGTAGGTAGCAGGGCGATTTTACATCACAGGACTTCATGTCGGCTGCGATGGCTCTCAATCATAGTTGGTAGCACATCTCATCTATTGCAAAAGCACTTACATTGCGAACTATATGCTGCAATATGAGCATCTCAATTCCACCTTTCATTCTCGCTTACCATCCTCGCTTAGCTGCCTCCGCCATCAGAAGAGTACCAGAGAGGATAGCACATTGCCTAATGGCTCTAATGCCTCTCAAGATGACGGCAAGTGGGAACATGAGAGCTGCTACATGTACTAGCAAAGTAGCCAATGTCGACTCGCCAGGAAGTGACTTGATGGTGGCAGCATGAGCGACATCATTCGGGAGGAAGAAAACTGCAACATCCGTCCACCTAATAGGTGTACACAACAGTCTAGGAGTGCCGTAGTTCTACGTCCTTCCGGTACCGTCGCAGTGATATTCTCAGTAGGCTTAGGCGTTGTGGGTGCGCAAGACGTTTGAGGAAGCGTCACCAAAGATGAGCAAAGACAAAGCGCGGGTACAGTGAACAAACAACATGATGTGATATGCTTCTTTCCGTATGACATTGGTAAGAATACAAGAGAAGATTGATGTGACCGCGAAGTTGTAGCCTTACTGTTGAAATTTATAGATCATGGTCACGTGAGTCGGTAGCGCGCCAAGCCTAAAGTATTTTGAACCCCCTGGGTTGACTGACTCACTTATGCATCATCAAGCGAAACATGATATCAACGCCATATGTCTGGTGACTGCCCCTCCACCACGCATATTCTGCTTTGCCCTAGAAGCACGAATTTGAGTAGGGAACCAGAAAGTGTACCAATATCGTAGGTTCGTACGACCAGCACACTCTCGCGGTACTCTCCTCGCGGTTTAGCAACTTGAAGCACAATCTTTTAAAACCGAAAGCTCTCTCTAGAGTCCCTTCCGTACCACTATGGGCAGAGAAGGGGAATAATATCCTTCGTTAGCGAATGTCCATGAGGGTAGGCTTTAGCATCAGAAGGATAGTCGACATCTCACATTCTCCACAGTCCACAAGAGATATTGACTGCCAATCACATACGTCACTTCATATAAATATGATACCGGGTCCCAAAGGCTAAAGAAAGGTATCAGCACGTCCATTGTATTCTCCCATTTACCTCGTGTCATAAAAGGGATTGAATGGCTGTACGGAGATTGACAAGATCAATCTTGATTTGCGCTACCCGGCTTAAAAAAAAGCCCTAACCCTAACTCCAGACGTGTCTTTGGGCGTCGAATCTTGGGTGTTTTACATACTAAGGCAAACCTTCTCGTCGCCGCCCCTACATATTTCCTCGTTGCCAGGTCTGGATACGCTTGGAGCGTGGGCTTCTAACATCATCGTGAGCACTCTGGAGCACACTTGTTACTTGATGTTTGTTGATCATGCTGGAATAATCTGAGAAATATACATTATCACGATCACGATCGAGTAAGAAAACATGATGGAGGATTCACGGTACCGGCAGGGTGCAAACAGACAGTATGGATATTCATTCGAGCCCCTCCAGGCAAAGATGATAGACCTCAATGACATGGTATCCAGGGGGAGGATAGTGTTAACGTCAATGATGAAAAAAGTACTAAGTTCATCAGGGGCGAGACAGAAGAGCTAAGCAGATACTGGATGATGAGAAGTGCTATTGTTCGAACACATCGGTTCTCCATGATCAGAAAGCGCTGACTTCGATGCGGTATGGGAACTTCAATCCCACATCCCGAATGGTTGTCCGGATATCTAGGCAGAGGGCGCATACATAGCTTCGCTTTTCCCTGTGCGCATATTGTGAGTCTCATGGTGCTTTCTTAGGCGTGCCGCAACTTGCGGCTACATAACTACTAGGAATCGCGAGCCTGATGAAGCGTGCCTACGAAGTTACTGTTAGCTAATCGGATCACTCATTGCTCGGTTACCGTACAGCCTTGCGCACCTGAAGTTCAACGGTGACTGTTGCTCGTTCGGCTGGCTTAGCTGAGAGGATGACTTGTGATTCTGGAATAGTGGTTGAAGGGTAGAGTTGAGGAAATTGGTTCGAATGCTCCACTAGCCAGGCATACACAACTCTTCCGGATATCTCTTTACACTTCTAAAGAGGTACCTTGGTACGGACTTTACGACAGCAATGTGATGAACAAGGAAATTGAAAGAACATTCAAAAGCACCTTCTTGAAGGAGGTAGCGAAAGCGCCTACTCGACTGTGTACACAGTACGTGTCTTGTCAGGCGACCCGCAAGATCTTGGTCCATATCATGTCTCACAGCTTGCCAGGGTGATATTGCATCATCCAAATAGCATCTCCTCGGATAATTGGCATAGATCAGAAGTGTGAGAGCGTTGTATCTCAGTTGATGATTCTCTGGGTTTGTCCAAACTTTCCCAAAGACGAGGCCTCAAATTCTACAGTCCTGTGAAATGCAGCTGAGCACCCCTCAATCTAATCAAGCTAAGAGATCGTCGCCCAATGTGGAGGTATATCTTTCTGTGCAGTAAGGGCCACTGTCACGAGACCCGGACTTTGAACCTCTGTACGAAACTTGTCAAAGACTGTTTGTGATTGGACATAATGTGACCAAATTACGAAGCGAAGCCGGACCAGCACACTACATCTTAGGCGAAGTTTTCCTCTAGAGCCTAGTAGGCATAGACTGGGGCAAGCACAGTACGAAGGCGTCTTTATCCTGCATGAACCATACACCACTTATGATTTATTTGTCTCCTAAATACCCCACTTTAAGGGATTCAGCACAACCAAGAAAGGTCCCACACCATCATCCAGAAACACTTATCACTGCAAGGTCACGAAACAGGAGACCTCCTGCAGCAAAATCACGGTGCCACGCGCATGCAGCATGGTTCACTTCCCCGGGACAGCACTAAGACGATCAACAGCCCGCCGAATGCTACACAATCCCCGCCCCTCTCACGCAGGCGTCGCGTGATAGGGTTACGTACTCGCTACTCGCTGCTGACTACATCCATTGGGCCCCTCAGCGCCGCTAATCCTTCCCAAGGTAGCTCTCAGACCAGCAGGTCGCGCCCTCTCTAAACGTTTGAGACTAAAGAACGCCTCTTTCCAGCCAAATATGCACACATGATGCAGCCATGGGAAATGGCAACCGAGCGGTTTGACAATTCTGTTCTAGCATGTTGACAACATGCAGGAGTTCAATGGAATGCTGATCGTGCAACATGAGGCTTCTTTGCAAAACTTGGAAAGTAACAGGGGGGAACAGGGTTCGGTGTCTTGTTTTGTGTGACTAATTCATGTGGCTTTTGTTGATGCATTTGCGGGGGAAGTGAAGGTTGGTACAAGGGGAAGGAAGAGAGAGTTTTCAAGGCAGAAATTCGTTGGGGAGGAATGTCAGTGGTGCCGGAATTGGTGATTTCAGCAATTGTGTTTGGATTATGGGTGTTGCCGGTTTGATCTTCGCTGTCAGCCTTGGATCTTCCGCGACGATGGGATGGATCTTGACTGCTGATCAGAATCTTGGTGTTGGAGAAGCTTTTAGACTACTTTTGCTTGATGATGGATTTGTGGGTGCTAGAGTTCCATCCATGACGCTGTCTGGGAAACAGGGAATTTGGTCTTCGGCCTACGGCCAGACTTTCCTACGGGCTCTCGAGAGCACTGCTTGGCCGCTTGTCCATGATTTCTTGCTTCCTACAGTCTATCTAGTAGTAGTCATACGGTTAAACGGTGTTTTTGCCACTCCCAGAAGACGGCAGCAAACCGATGCCAGTATCGCCAGAAGTAGATGCACAAAACACTTGCTATCCAGCCTCTCTGCCATATGCAAACTGACTGCACCGCCCTACCTGGATTAGAAGTTTACGTTCAAGATTGCTTCTTTTCCTTCGGCAGGTGAAAGCAGAGCTACTCGCGGCTATACACCCTGCTCGTCGCTCTTAACTCATAAGAGTTGTGCAGAATGTACGCTCTTCTAGCACAGTCTACACTCCTCTCGCGCTATCCGCATCCTCGCTATGAGCACCCAGCCTGTGCAGATGAGAATCGACTTAACGCAGCATAGTCTTCCAAGACGACGTGGTTAGAGAAATCATGTGAAACTGGAACAGGAAGGTACAATTCATATTGCATCTGAAGGTGATCGCTCAGCTACGCTCGTCGATGCAGTCACGCCCTGGATTTCTCAACGGCGTACTGCTGTATTTATTGCCAATGTGCTTCCAACACGACGTGATTAGCAAAATCATTGAAAGATAGGATAGAGAAGCATAACTCATATTGTACCTGAAAGTTATCGCTCAGCCACTTTCTCATCAATGTAGTCACGCCATTAATGTCTCAATGAGGTACTGTAGAAGCTATTGCATCGTATGGTATAGATTTTAGAGTCGTCGGCAGCGAGTGTCGACATTGTATAAGATTTTCCTTGGAGACATCCTTACACGAGCGTGGTCGATAGGATATAGGAGAGACTTATGGAGTCTGAGTCGTATCGTAGACCCATGGAGGCTGAGGTAGGCAAAAGCTGTGCATGCGCAAGGCGAGTAGTGACGGTCTGCACAGACGAATGTTTTCTTGTGCTTTGACGAGGGTATCTGCGAGTTTTGTAAGAATGACTTGCTGTCGCAAGGACAGATGCGAGGTCCTTTAGTGATGAATCACGTACCCCTTTATTTTCCCGGTCATAGAAGTATATGAGTCTTCTTGATGGTAGTCTGCCATCTATAAATAGTGGGAGCCGGATATGATTCTCGCCATAACAAAGCTCAATCTCGTATACCCTCAGGAGCCTATGTAGATCTTGTGTCCTCTTTCTGAGTATCCTCGTGCTTGCTAAGCGCAGCTGTGATTTTTCTTGATTGGAAGCGTTGCGAAGGGGGAGGTTTTTGGTCGAGATAGACGGCATATGGGGAGGGATAGATGCAACAGTGGGCGAGACGTGTGGATTGGATGGTATGTATTTGTTGAAGGAAGAGAGCACTATGGAAGCGGCTCTCTCGGTCTGAAATGTTGGTGTAATATGCTGGCTATGGCCATCAGACAACTCAGCGAACGGGAGTATTTCAGTCTGATCCAATGGACGGAGCCGAGTTTGTATTAAGGAATGAGAGCACGGTGGAAAGATATACGATTCATTGAACTCGGAGCTTCTCATGGTAGAGCTATGCTATCGAAAGCCTTCCGCCAGAAAGACAACAAGTGTCGCACACAAGATTTTCGAGATAGGAAAGGAATCGCAAGACGGAGGAGAGACAATATAGAAATCTTCAGTAAAGTATTCAGATCCTCTCTTCGAGCAGTCTGCTCGCATAGAGACGCTTGTGGACCTCTGATGACATAGAGACATTGCATGCCGGGCACCCCGATACGCCTACCACGCCCACAGACTCGCCTCAACAAAAGCAAAACCAATTCCGAAGCAGCAGTGAAGCACCAACCAACGTTCCATTACCCTATGATAAAGCACATCCTGCATTCTACGACTACAATTCCAGCAGTACTGCAACTTCAGCAGTCTCAGAATGTCGACTTCACACAACGGAGATATTCGACTGCCAACCCCGTTCCCAACCAGGCTGTTGTGTGCCGCTCTCGCAAGGATCACCTCAAATGGGTTATAGTGCATTCATTCTAGTATCCTATCGGTGTCTATGATACCGCTGTAACTAAGCCTTCATGCCAAGGTTTTCGGGCTTTGTGGGCGAAAGACCAAGGACAGGACACCGAAAGTATCGTGGGGAACTAAGCGTTGTAGCGTTGTAGAGTAGTGGCAACTGTTTGCTCTATAACCTGTGATCACTGTGCTGTTAGACTAGATGTGCAATCTTAATACCTTCAACCCCTGAGACGACATAGTGATTCAATGATCCATCTACACCCTACTTACCTTCAGTAATGAAAGTTGTTGGCGTTCCATCCTTCTGTCAGATACGTTTCGTCATCTCCGTTCTCCTCTGTACATGTAGATCAGGCTGAATCTTGAGGGTGATGGTGTTGTTACTTGCAGAGGATGTGAAATGAGGCTTAGTGATTCTGAAACTCGTTTCAGATTTCAGCCCCTGAAAAAGCTGGGAACTACTACCTTAGCGTTTTGCCACGTGCATCGGCCACTTCTAGGGTCTCACCCTAGCCCAATATGACTTGAGTAATCTTTTCTTGGCAGTCCGGGGCATATGCCCCTATCCTCTGGTGGCATTGTGAGTTATCCTTGATTGGCACTGATAGGCACTGATTTCATCACGCTCATTCTGCCACGAGGTCTGACCTTGTGGGCTGCAATAGTCCTTGCAATTTCTCAATTTCTATGCTCATGTGTATGTACGGGTAATGTGGCCTGATCTGATGGATCATCATATCGACAGTTCTTCGCTTTTCTAAAAGTAAACCCAGTCAACGTAGACGCTATGGGTATAAGGACCGTGGGATCCCGCGCTAAGTGACAGGATTAGACAATAACATTTCCATAGAGACAGACGCCTTCGTGATCGTATGCTCAGCATGATCGTGAACTTGATATAAAACATTTCAAGAAAAGGAAATAGTCGTGCCAAACTCGAGGCTTATAAGCTGAATTATCGAGTTCTGAATTCCTCGCGTGCCTGCCCACATGCAATCTTAATAGTTTAGCCCTCCATTTCAGCATCTTGTACCTTCTGCTCTACGCTCGGGCTCTTCCTGACTTCCTTGTCTTCGGTGAGAAGTGAGGACACAGAGAAGGAGTTGCTCCTTGTTGCGGCTGGTTTGGGTGTCGCTCCGTCATGATTGTTGACAGCTGTGAACCCTTTAGTAGACTCTGCTGTAGCGCTATTGAGAGTAGAAGATTGGCCTTGAGGACTGCCACGAGGTGTCGGGAGGAATTTCGCGCCATTGAGGCTATGCGCTCGACACCAAGCCTCCTCTAACGTCGCCGGCGACAGGTTGCAGCCGTAACAGCGTGCGATAGTCGACCAAAAGTGTAGTCTATGAGCTTCGTACAAGCGATCAAGTCGTACAATGTCAACATATTGTCTGTCCTGATATTGTTCCATATCTTCAGTGACGAGGCGGAGCGGCTGACTTTCTTGTCTTTTCTGGTGGCTACTAAGGACTGGTTTAGGGAGGATCGGCTTGTGGCTATTGGGCGTCTTCGAGTTGTCGGTTGGGCTGTACTCCATGTTTCGAGGTGGACTGGCTGGAGGCGAGAATGATGGCAATCTTCGCTGGGAACTCGGTGTCTCATGTCTCTTTTTCTCAGGGGGAGGGGCCGAAGCTCGTTCCATGGAGCCGTATGAAGACACAGAAGCCTGTCTGCGGGCTTTGCTACCGAACGAAAGCTGGTGGTAGTGAAGACGACAAGCCAGCTCAGTCTTCTTAAGCTGACTAGCGATGTGCTTGTAAGGCATCTTGTGCTCTCTTGTCTCGATTAGGTATGCCTCCTAAGAGCACTTTAATAAGAGTTCACTTGAAGGTCTTCGGTGTATACATACCTCGGCATCAGACCAGGCTCTGCCCCCACCAGTCGATACAGTCTTTCGATGTCGATGCATGGCTGGCGGGTTTAGCGTCTGCCTGTCTACTGGAGGCGAAGATTTGATCATTATTGGGTTCTGTGTCGGTGCATATGCCATAATGGTGTATGTTCGTGATGTCAAATATGAAGTTCCGAGTAAAGGGCTGTACTAAGTCGAAGAGTGTATATGCGGAATATAATACCTGCGCTATAGCCGCTTCATAAAGTCTTGCTGGTGACTGGGGTTCGAGGAGAAAGGCAGCCTCCTTGGGCTATGTAGATTAAGCCAAAGACAATGGATAATGTTGCAAACAACCCAACCAGTGGGACTAGAACGAAGGTTATTAGTTCGCCCAATGCAATGAGCACCGTAGTTCCAGCGGTGATATTGGGTAAATGAAGATGGTAGAAGAGAACTAGAAACCAGAGTACGTTCTATAAGTAGTCGACTTGATGATATTTTGAGCGTTGCTTTCAATAATATACTGTATACGGCGTGGTAGCTGAGAAAGGCACTGGCCTAGTCTTAGACCACGCAAGATGTTCCCTCGCAAGTTAGGGCCCACGTTCTTTCTTAATAGTGTTGGAGGCGTGAACCGTTCCAAAGCTATGACAAGGTGGGACCCATACACCAAGCTTGCGTCTAGACGCCGATTGCAGCATGGCGTGCTGTCTATGCATGCACCTTTTTGCGGCGGGAGACAGTTCCCCAGGGGTTGCGAGCAGCTTTGCGAACTGAGCACTAGGGAGGAATTGGCCAATTGCAAAACAATGAGTCTACGAAACAGCCCAAACGATCTGCCCAGATAGTGTTTTAAGCGAAGGCCGTGCCGTGTTTGAAGGAGAATATTAACTTAGCCGGATAAGAGCATATTTGCGAACGGCAGCAAGTCTCCGAGTCTGGAGAATAGGATCATATCAAAGTAGAAACATGCAAAGAATAGCATAGGCAAAGCAGTGGTACTGGTACTGGAACAATTATTGCAATGCAGTATTGTGGGTTGGCACCTGTGGGACCAACATTGGGGAGAGCCTTGGGGAGCTTGGGAGTGGAAGCCAAATTATTAGCGCTGACGATGAGGTAGCACTTGCATAAGAGAACCAGACAGATGGAAAAACAGGCGACGAGAAGCGAATCGTCAAGATGGCACCTGCAAGCGCCGACTAGAAGTGTCTCTAATTGTGTTGAAACGGTTCCAACGGCAGGGCCCTGTCACAGGCGTGTTTCACCTTTCTCATCCTTTTTTGGGGGGTAAGGGGGGTAAGGGGGGGCCACCGGGGGATGAATCGTCAGCGGCAGTCCAGGGCTTTCCTAGGCTTAGCTAGAGTAAGCTCCCAGGCCAGGGAACGGGCCTTGCAGTTGGCGTGGGACTAAAGCTTGGTTGTTTGTAAGATGTACTCTGTAACAGTGATCGGTCCTGCCGCAGTCGAAACAAACAGATGGTTGAGCCAGATGAGCTCGATCAGTGTCAGGCTACTGATTAGATGCCGTCACACCTATGGGGAATCTTAGTTTCATCTATGCGTAACTGAAGCGGGTAGGCACCCATCGTGAATGTAGGAGTAAGACATGCTGGCGGAGATGCGCTTTCGCATGGAGAGTACCGAGTCAGTGTGTACTTGAGCACTTTGTTCAGTGCTCACGGCTGTACAGTCACTTCACTGGTGATGTAAAAGGTGAGGAATAGACATGGGCTTGAGAGTTGAAACACGTAAGGTACTCTGTACACTTGCTGGTGACAGGCCGGGCGGTAGAGTAGAATTAGCAGTCATATTAATATGGTGTACACCGTACACAGTATGGTGGTACTTACTGAAGTACTACTCTGTACAGAGCGTGAATTCCAGTAGCGGTGGTTACGTATCTTCCTTAGAGATAGTAAAGTAGGTAGATCTTGGGTTCCTGTTCTCGGGAAGGAGCAAGCCCCAAGCCCGACGAGTCCCGGCCGCCAACGTCACTCCATCCAATGTACTCTAGTACCCCAATGTATCCAATGTACCCCAGCAAGTACCGACACCACCCTCTTCACTCGGTCTTCAGCCACCATTTCACTATGAAGGCCCTCATAGCCACTCAACCCGTCGCCCCTCATATCATGATCACTTCATGCCCTTACGACCGATCAGACCTGCCAACATGGGCAATGTCCTGCGCCTGTCCTTCGGCCATCGGTACCGATCAGCGACGACGACTGGCCAGCGGGCCCCGTGAGCCCCCCTTCTCGAAAGTGTTATGGGCTTGACCCCGCATTCTGCTTTGGTGCAACTGCACCTAATGGGGCAAGTCGCTGCTATTGGTAGTCCAACTTGATACCTCCAGCTTGCCTGCACACCCACCCAATGCAGAAGTACTCTCCCGTCCGCGTGATACCACACAGTCAATAACCCAAGGCGTGCTTGCCATGACACAAGATTCGAGCGGCTTGCATCCTCCATCAATGATACATATCGAGCGACTTCGAAACGCTCATACTGAGCGCGGCAAGATGGACTGATACCTTTGCATACCTTTCAACCCCATCTACAGACTAGATCGAAGCAGGGCGGTCTGATTAGCCGTCTCCACATCATTCACGCGAAACGTCTGACCGCCCGCCGCGTTGCATTGATGACGCCAATTGCCCAATAATTGCCTGAATTCTGATAGCCGTATTCGCTTCATACGGCCCGACGCTACGATGTCGTGAGTAACGCTTCACTGTTCTCTCCTTCACCAGGTTGTGTGATGCCGCGGTCGCGGCCTTCACCTCGCCTTCAATCCATCACTACTGACATGGACGCTTTCGCGGGGGGGACAGTTCCTCATCTACTCCTCGACGTCCCGTCAGACCCCAACCTACGACTGGACCACCTCCAATGCTACAACCTCAACAGACACCCCAGTCATACTTCAATCCATCGCCCTTCGATCCTCAACCTCCCCAGCTTCAGCAAGCCTATCAACAACCGCAGCCGCAACAACAATTACTTGCGCCCCAACCCCAACCTCAACCCCAAACTCAAGCTAGCTCACCGCCATCCACTTCGAGGAAGCGCAAAGCTCCAGGAACGGCGCCCGTCACGGGATTGCAAGCAATGTCTTCGACTGGACTCGCAGATCCCAGTGCGACTGGACAAGAGGGAGAGGAAGCCGCTGAAACGTCTCTTCAGATACAAGCACCAAAGAAGAGCCGGACGAATACCCCGTGGACTCCATCAGAGGAGCAGCGGCTGAAGATAATGAGAGATCAGGGCAACAGCTGGGGAGAGATTGCTAAGGTAGGTGAAAGCAGTTGTGTCACGCAAGGATGGGTCGTTGATGCCTTGCAAAGACGTTCCCCAATCGGACTGAAGGAAGTGTTAAAAAGCATTGGTACAAGGTATATAAGCTCATTCAATGGGGTTTGACGGGAGGCTAATTGCATGAAGGACATGCATTACGCCGATTTTGCGGAAGACGATGTAGGTCCCAAGATTCAATTAGACCCTATATTGTATTAAGTCTGACTGGTGATGCACAGAGCGCGGCTTTGTTGCAAGCTATCAAAGAATACGAGGCTAGCAAGTGGAAGGTTATTGGTCAAAAGGTTGGCAAGCCAGCAAAGGTAGGTTACTTTCCCGACCTTAACGCTGTCACAGCCTCATGACTGAGTCCTTCAGGCTTGTGAGCAATATGCGAAAGAGCATTTTGGAGGCAAGATTTGACGAATTTATGGGATTTACGATCATCTTCACAATAGATACCAGGTCAGAAGACGACCAATATTGCGGCATATCAACAGGCCCAAGGAGGACACGCATGGGAGGCTCAGAAGATTTTCAATCGCTTTATGATTGATGAATCTTATCGAATAGCAAAGTTGCATCATACTATGCAAGTGATCCATATGTGAATGTGTGCTTCGAGTTGTTGACCCCATATATCTTTACCATTACCACCCACCGTTCATCGTGGACTGAAATTTGTAGTAATCACCTGGAAACTGTCTGCATCGACCTCACTTCTCAACTCTCTGCCATCGACGGAGCCCAAAGTCTCCGGTCTTCTTGCGAGCTAAAGCCGATAAATATACCGCTCGATGATGTATCCAACTCAAACACCGAAGGAAGCAATTACGTGACGTATCACATTCACTGACTACCCCAACTTAAAGAAACCCGATTATAGGGCGCAGAACAAGACCCCCGTACAAATGCACGCTCTGGCAGACGAGTAATTGATAGCGAAGCTCAAAACAATTGCTGAGGCTGGGTTGAGACATGCCAAAATAGTATGGTAGCTTTATAGCATCGACAGCCATTTTTGCTTCCCCAGACACGATCTCTCGCATAATGCTCTAGCTTCAGACCATAGTCTCTGGGATATTGCTGTAGCCCATTTTCAGCAATGCTAGTCAATCATGGATAAGCAGCGCAAGATCCAGATCCAACTCTCTGAGAACCTCGGATTCGCTCCTGACATGATCTACACATAGTTTGTGCTGGAAGTGGAACCGGGGGGCACAGGCGTTGGTGGACAGCGCGTCGCTGTCAGCTCCAAAGCTGCCAAGGCAGCTATTGTCGTAGAGTGGGACGGAAAGGAAGGGAAGGGGAATGCTTTATGGATTGATGGTCCCTAAGGAGTTTGATAAATCGTGTAGTGATATAGGTACGCCGCGTATTCAGATAGTAGTACTGTCCTAGGCTCAGCGAGGGCTTCTAGCCCGCCAAGGTACGGCCGTAACAGAGAACCGATCAATTGGATTGCGTCCACAACGGTAGTCAAATTCACGGTATCTCAGCGTGGTTGTACCATCCGCTAAGTGAATTGATTTAAAGCCGAACATTGACCGCTGACTCTGTGGAACTCTTCAGCTGCATCCTTCACTCCGACCCACCCTCATCCACCTCGCCCCCTTTGACATTGTCGATCGAATGAAAGCGGAGCATTGATGTCGTCGCCAATTACTTACGGCTTAGTTACTGAGCTCTAACCTCGTTAAGCTTCATCGTTCACTTGGTGCTTCAAATATTCGCCTAGCGATGGCAGCAGACGAGGCAAGAATGGATTACGGTGTTGAGGACTTGATGCAGAATATGATCAGGTAATTCTTAAACAGGTGGACTTGAACACGGGGGATCACTCTGATAGGAATCCTAGCATCTTCGAGAATGGCGAAAGTGCTGATTTGACTCTTGTTTGCGGCTCCCAAATGTTCAAGATCCACAGCTTCATCCTGTGTCCCCGTTCAACTTTCTTTCAGGCCGCACTCGGAGGAGGCTTCAAGGTTGAGAATGTTCCTCAATAAAGCTAATATGACCGACTGACGCAATGTGCAGGAAGGGTTAGCCAAACGCATTGAGCTGCCGGAGGACAGCCCCCTTTTGATCAGCAAAATGATATGTTACTGCTACACCACTGACTATGAATTCGATTGGGAATCAGCCGTCGCTATGGGATATGAGGACGCGTTCATTTTCCGCCTCCACTCTCATGTCGGAATGTATGCCATGGCTGAGAAATTCGATCTGAAAAACCTGAAGGAGCTGGCAAAAAAGAAATTCATCACCACTCTCAATGACCTTGAGCCACCAGTGAATGAAACGCTTACTCATGTACTCGATATCGCATGCTTCATCTGCAGCACAATTCTAGAGAACGACCGTGGCCTTCGAGACCTTGTCGTTGGGTACGTAGCACGGAACTCGTATGCGTTCTTGGCCCTACCACAATTCAAGACATTCATGGCAGCAAATATGGACTTTACCATGGAAGTCATAGCAGCAAAAGAGAACATCTGTAGCCGATGCAAAACAAATGCTGCGTGGGAGAAATGGGAGAAGGAGGAGAAAGAGTATAGTTCCTGGAGCGTGTCGGATCATAGCAATGACGCATGGCAATGATCGCCTCAACGGTGCAAATATTGCATTACGTTCATGACAGCTGAGTCCAAGAGGCTTGAATCACGAGATGCACCAAGCTGCCCAAGAAAGCTCCCAGTCATTAGCAAAACAAAGTATGTCCCTAACATCTCGAGCTTGTGACAATATCCATGATCCTGAGAAAGCGTGCTTAAGTGGGTAGACCTGGAGGCGGTTGTGCATGATGACTGTCGCGTGACTCGGAGCATGGCATATATCTGCAAGCATTCTTCGCGATGAATGGAAGCGTTCCACAGCGCCGTGCACGGGTCGGGTAGGTAAGGCGCAAGACAAGCATGGCACTAATGCTAAAACCATGAGGCTAGAACATGATACAAAAATATTTCCGCTACGACCTGTCTCCGTCGCTTATGTTCCTTGCCGCTTGGTCAGTGCTCGCACCTAAACGATCTTCAGTAAGCAGTCTCTACATCCGAGTCCTCTCTCCAATGCTCAAACAAGTGGACCCCACCCTTATATCCGCAGTTCGTCATGATGGTTCCGACCAAGGCCAAAATTAGATATGATGTGGGTAGATAGTTTTCTAAATCAGTACAGAGGTGTCGAGTCACTGTGGGCTCTTCGACTTCATCGTATAATAAGCCGCTGCCCCACGAGTCAAATCATCGACGCCCAGTGCACGGACCGCAGACGTACGCAAATCCCACCTCATGGACTTTGCAAACCAACGCAGCCGCATATGCACATTCGCCAGCTCTTTAGTAAACGGGCCCCTTTGCAGATCACCTTATCTCCGGCCTATCCACTGCTTCGCAACAATTTTCATGAGCCTATGGGTGCTGCTATAGCCTATCTGGCATCTTCATATTTTGAATTTGGACATGCTGGAGGATCACCCCACATTCAGGGAACCGGGGTCTCTAGGTTGCACCATAGGCGTACCCTTTATACGGACAGTCGTCTATTGTTGCTCCAATAAGTTCGAGAGCCGCGTCCGCTTTCATACCTTGCGGTCACTTCGAATAAAACCTTGGACCGGCTGATGCTTCCCTTGTCTCAACAAGCCGAACTGTTTTTCTTTTAATTTACGACTTTGCTTATTATCATATCAATTCGTGTAATAGAGAGTCCCAGCGATTGTTTGAAACGTCGTGAGTACTCTAAGTCCCCGCATCGCTACTATCAATGTTTTAGCCGATCTAATTATATGTACATGTGTGAGACAAACCTTGAACTTTCCTCTTCCAGTCTAGCAATTGCATGCGCGTATCGACGCAGGTACAGCATCGGTGCTGCGTGCTTTTAGGATAGCCGCGATAATATGTCATCGGAAATTTATCCGGAGGATTTGTATAGGATGAAGTCAACGCCCAAGATCACTGAGCTCAACGAGCGCAGCTGCTTGGTCCACTCTTTTCACCACTTCCCCTCATTCTTTTGAAAAACGTGTCCGGCGTTCCTTGTTTTGGAACCCTCTTCACCAACCTCACAAAGTCGATCGTTACGTACAATTCTGCTTCATTGTTAATCTTTCTTCGTGCTGTATTGTTAATGCTTAAGGAAGGATCAGGGTTTTCACTGCAGAAATAAAAGTCGTCGCTTTCCTTACCTTTCATTAAAACAAAATCATGTCCAATACCACTCTCTCTACGCGTCGACCTGCCTCGGCAGTGTTCGCATCTACAGCCTCAGACAATTCATCCTCCACATCGTATGAGACGAATCGTCTTTCAATGCTACTACTGGCCCCCAAAAAGTCACCAATCATCGACAACACGGTCTCATCTCCAAGAAGCGTAGCTAATTCGGCACTTGCACAATCTTTCGGAAGGTATGAAACATATCTCTTACTTCAAAGATCCGTTACCGAAGCTAACACTCAGCAGCCTCCTAGAATCAGGAAAAGGTGCAGATTTGACCATAACCTGCCAAGGCGAAACATTCAAAGTCCATAAAGCAATCGTATGTCTCCGTTCCGAATTCTTCACAGCCGCCTGCTGGGACTTCTCCAAGGTAAGAAAACCCAGCCCGAAACAACCCCCTGAAACAAGGCAAACAAACTAACTAATTCACCTCAGTCCCGCCAAACCACACGCTCACACATCGAGCTCCCCAACCACGACCCCTCCCTCCTCCGCAAAGCACTTCGCTACCTCTACTTCCTAAACTACCACTACATCGATTCCTCCCCCTCTCCCTCCTCAGAACCCCTTCCCAATAGCACCCACCATCATTGCTCCCACTCCCCCAACCGTCCCATCCCATCATCATCATCATCCCCAGACGCCCCCTCCTCTCTAGCCATCCACGCCACAAACCACCTCATCGGTCTAACCTACGGCATCCCGGAACTAACCCTCCTCGCACACTCTCGCTTCACCCTCGCGCTCCACGACATGATGACGCACGGCACTGCCGCCGCGCGCATGAGCGATCTGTGTACGGCTATAGAGATAATTTTCCAGACACCACCGAATGCTAAGAAAAATGGGAATAGGGGGGAGAAGAAGATGAATATGAATATGATGAATATGAATATGAATGGGGGCGATGATGGGAATGATGATGATGATGATGAGGGAGTGGAGGAGGGGGAGGAGAATGAGATTGCGGAAGAAGTGTTGGAGATGAGAGAGCAGATTCTGGAGTATGTGAAGCTGGATTTGCTGTTTTTGCTAAGGGTGAGGGCGTTTAAGAGGGTGTTGGGGAGGTGTCCGGAGTTTGCGTTTGAGTTGCTGATTAGAGAGGTGGAGGATAGGGAGGGGGGATGAGGTAGATAATTCGGGGTGTGGGGGTGGGGTGGGAGTCGACTTAGCTGCTGAGTAGGTGTGTTTGAGGGATAGGGGGCTGATGAATGACGCAATGGGGGCGGTAGAGGGAAGAGGCGATGAATTGGATGGCTGTGTGCGGGCAAATAATGATTGTATGTTTATAGATGAGAATGCTGTATGAGTAGCGTGCTTTTATGGATTGGGAAAACGGTGGGCGAGGTATTGGCATACAGAACGAGTATAAAAGTTGTTATAGGAGGCTGAAAGACTTGTTCTGTGTTTTGATTCTCTGTGGTACCCACTCACAACGACAAGGTGGTCAATTAAGTAGTAATCGCACATAATTATCCATTGTTGATATTGAAACCAGGACAATGTCGGGCCAGTCATTATTGCATATGATTATCCATTGTCAATATTGGACCCAGGACAACATCGGCCAAGATGACAACGTGGGCAATCAGGCCGTCATTGAACAAGCTTTTCCGTCATCAAAATCTGAAACAGGACAGTATTAGTCGAAATGACATCAAAGGCTATCAACCCAATTTCGAGACCAGTCCATAAACAAGCCACTTCCCTGCCAAGACATTGGACAACTCAGCGCATGTGTACTATGTGGCCGAATCCATGCACGAGTCGGAGATAAGGAGCAAGGATTATCAAATCGACCATGTACCTCTGATAAGGATACAAGGTGTGGCTGGTGAGGGTACATAAATGGTACATGTCTCGGATAGAAACATCAAGTACCTAGACAGCCAAGCCGTTTAATACTTCCTTCTATCAAGTCGCTATTGAGAAACATGCGCTGCAGTGTTCGTTTCGAGCGCTCAGTGATTCGACATCATCGATCTAATTCGAAACTAAATCTCAATTATCTTGAACTTTGATGTTCCCTGCAAAGCTTCAGAGTAGAGAATTTTTGGTATTCGCGATATTACAAGCGAGTCTCATGTTTGAGCCTCATGCCCCTCACGTGCTGCGCGGGTATCATAATCTAAGCTGGTTGGGGGCGGAAAAAAAGACAGCGGACCGTAGCCGCCAGCGACCATTTGTTTCGTTCATGATGTAAATATAGTGTGCGAAGTATGCGTTTGCGCCAGGGCCATTGCATGGTGCATGAGCCTCATTGCCTGGTTGTTATTGGACTGGATGGCTTCGTTTCGAACGTTTGTTTTGTTTCTGATATAGCCTGGAGATTGTTTCGCAATGTCTCGCTCGTCTTCAGTTTCAGGCATCCTGACATACTCTGCTCATGGCTTGCCATGGGTTTGATGTGCGCTGTATTGCGATCCAGTCCTTTTGTCAGTCGTTTTCAAAACAATTATCTCTAGGAGCGGCGGTATGCGACTGATACTGTTGCCTCTGGAGAGTCAAGACTTGATCGTGCTGAAACGAATGGCGTAAGCAAAACCAACAAATATCTCGCCCTAAATGTCACGCCCCATGTGCAACAACGAAATCTTTCAACGCCACGGCCTCCACACTGTTGGAATAGTTCATACTCAAATTGCTGGCGCCGAAATGCTTACTCGTTTAAGCATGCTACGGCCATGACTATTATTCGATGATCTTCGACCTTGACCTGCTTCTGGCCAAGGCCGCCAGCATCTGTAGAAATCGTGCATATCACAATGTGTTTTAACAAAACTCCATTTCCATCAACTGAGTATTATTCGTTTGAGAACTTGCCAGTCATTCTATTGCTGATAGACTGATAGAGGGACAAATCTCAAACAGCACTAACCCTCTATAAGCCAAAGCGCTTGCTGCGCCAGGAAACGGGTTTATTAGGTAGCAGCTGGTGGGAAGGAGAAGAGGATGGATCATAATGGTGGACTCTTTAGGCCGTTTGGCTGACTAAGCCCCCGACCCGCTCACACCAATTAGTCACCCAGTCTTGGGAGTAGCTATGATTTAGCAAGTTTGGGCCACCCTTGCCACCCAGATCGATGCCTATTCCCGGGGTATCACTCTTGTATATTGGAGCTATCAGCGTGATTGAAACTCCTTTCCGCGTCAGAACCTATTTGAGACGGACCGAGACTGCTCGAATGAAAAAAGCTGGGAGGTATAGGTAGCCGAGTAAGATTATGTAAAAGATATTCATTGAACTCCACTAGCACTGAGGCTACTTTTGGCCATGCATGTGAAAGGCAATGCCTCTAAAGGTATCTCACTTGCTTGTTTGAAACCTATGCACCCCTGCATCTACCCTCTACTCCTCGTCCTCGTCCTCCTCATCGTCGTCAAGCGTAGTCTGCGCAATCCCTAAAAGTGTGAAAAAGCAGCATCAGCCCACTAATCATCCATTGAACCCTGCTCTCCTTCTCCACAGAGGACACTTACGATCCAAATCTCTCTGCCCGCTCTGCGTAATCCTCCTCCCCCCTCTCTCCTCATCCTTCTCTAGCACGCCAATCTTCTCCAACGACTGCATGACGTTCCTGTCTACCGATCCACTAGCGTCGACGTGGTGAGAGGGTCTTGAACCGCGGTTTTTGGTAGAACCGTGGACTTTGCGCAGGCGGCCTACACCGACAGTCTTGCGCATATAGACGTGACGGGCTACAGCGGCAGCGCGGGTGTAGTACCTTTGTAGTGGTAGGAAGTGTCAGCGAGAGATGCAGACGTGCCAAGGTAGATGATGGTGGGGGAGGGGTGAGGGAGGGATTGTGTACCAGTCGATCGATTGGGGTGGCAGCTCTTTCGAGGGGGAGGTTTTGACTGTATCGACCCAACCTGGATATTATATCTTAGCTTTGCCTCTCACTTGTATTTGCCATACGTACCGGGAATTGGGAGCTTTCCTTGTCGCTTCAAGAAAGCTGAGTATGCAACGATAAACTTCTGCGCCTACAACCAAGAGATGATGTATTAGCCAGCTGAACCAGCAGTCGCCCATCATCCGCTCGTGATTGCAATCCCAAAGCCTCCATTGTCCACAGCCTCCGTTGGGATGCCCTGAGGTCTATTTGTACCCCCTCTTTGCTTATGACCTTCTCATCCAGCCTGGAAGGTGTTGGAACTCACATCAACATCGCGGACACTGACACCCCCCGTCATAATTGCGGCGTTGACGAGTCTCAGCGAAGAAGGTTGTAAAGTGTTGCTGTGGGGAATCCTTCTCGCTGGTTGATCTTTGAATGCACTCGAAGTTGTGTGCTCGCTTAGCCTTATGGAGCTAGCTCAGCCTTAAATCCTTCAGAATATGACTGTCGTGGGATTAAAATATTGTTACGCGCTAGGTAGGGAATAGAGGTAGGTAATTGTGCTTTGATGTGCCTTGCAATGTAGATATCCGATTGATGAGGGTTGTGGGGACCCGCTAGGTGCGAAGCATTTTAAGGGCCAGATATCCTACATCCACACTAGATGCTTCTTTATCTACAATCACATGCTTCCATGCCATAATGCTCATTTTTTAAAACACATCGGTCAACGCTCCATGACTGGCGTCTCCGACCAAAGCCTCATACTTGGCCAGGACTCCTCTGGTTACCATTTTCTTTGGCCTTTTCCACTTCGCCAGCCTTGCTTTGATCTCTTCGTCGCTGACGTTCATATTCAATTCGTTCGTTTCGGCACTGATAGTAACTATGTCTCCATCTTGTACGACGGCAATCGGTCCACCCACAGCAGCCTCTGGCACCACATGCCCTACAATAAAGCCATGGCTAGCCCCGGAATATCTTCCGTCGGTCACCAGAGCTATGTTTGTAAGCTTAGCGCCCATGATTGCAGCAGAAGCTTTCAGCTGCTCAGGCATGCCCGGCCCGCCTTTTGGACCCTCATAACGCACGATGAGGACCATATTGGGGCTGTGTGGGATGTCACCCTTGTTGAGGGCTATGTCTAGCTCCCGTTCTTTATCGAAGACCCGAGCAATGCCTGTGAATTTAGTGCCCTCTTTTCCCGTAATTTTGGCAACAGCGCCACCGGGGGCCAAATTACCGCGAAGGATTTGTAGGTGCCCGGTCGATTTGATAGGGCTGGAGAGCGGTCGAATAATAACTTGATCTTGTGGAAGCGAAGGGAATGAAGCAACGTTTTCCGCTAATGTCTTTCCCGTGATGGTGGGGATATCGCCATCGAGCAGACGAGCTGCAATCAAGAGCTTCTGGACGGACGGCACGCCCCCAATATCGTATAGATCCGCCATGTAGTATTTGCCGCTGGGAGCAAGATCTGCGATAAATGGGATCTTGTCGCTCACTCGTTGAATATCGTCAAGGGAAAGGTCCACATCAGCAGTGGCTGCCATTGCAAGAAAATGCACGACTCCGTTTGTACTACCACCAAGGGCCATTGTCATGACTAGGGCGTTTTCAAAGGAGCGTCTGTTGAGGAGATCGCGGGGTTTAATGTCCTTTTCCATGCACGTCTTTATGGCGTCTGCTGCTTTTACACATTCACGCATTTTCGCGGGAGAGGTTGCGGGTGTCGATGATGAACCCGGAAGTGTGAGACCCATAGATTCGATAGCTGTGGCCATTGTGTTCGCTGTGTACATTCCCCCGCAAGCACCTGCTCCTGGACATGCATGCTGCTCGATGTCGAGCATAATCTCGTCTTTGGTCTTCGTTTGGTCGCCACCATCGTTAGGCTGTTTCAAGCTGTTATATACGTATGCGCCAGAAGCTTCGTAGCAGGTTGATATATTAATGGGCTTTCGAAGGAGCTTACTGTACCCTGGTGCAATGGAGCCACCGTAGATCATTAGCGAAGGCCTGTTGTGCCGAGCCATCGCCATAAGACATCCGGGCATATTCTTGTCACAGCCAGGGAGAGTGATGCAAGCATCGTGGTGTTGCGCGCACGTGACGGTTTCGATACTGTCAGCAATGATCTCTCTGGTTTGAAGCGAAAACCGCATCCCTGTGAACATCAGATCGATTCAAAGCAAAGCCCAATTGCAACGGACCTTCATTGCCCATTGTAATGGCATCCGAGACTCCAACGGTGTTGTATTGCCAAGCTAGCATCCCGTGCTTCTGCACAGCATCTTTGACGGTCTTTCCAAGCTCCAACACTGGGATTCCTCAACACTCAGACATGATTCTTCCTTGAATGCGCTGGATCGAGTCGATTTACATCGTTCGATTGTCTCACTTACAATGCATACTGTCGTGTTCGGTCAGTAAAGAGCATTTAGTGGCAATGGGTGGAGCAAGGTCTCACTTGCACGGATTGCCTTCCCACCACACTGACGCTACGCCAACATGGGGGCTGTTCCTCATAGACTCCTCGTCAGGCACGCCTGCTGCGTACAACATCGCCTGTATACAGTGAGTCTCATGATCTGGTCCACTTGCTGAATCTTTACCTGCGCCCCTGGAAAGTCATGGTCCTTAGTCAGCGTTGACGAGTACTTGTTAAGCCTTGGCTTGCCACCTTGAGAGGCGTTATTTGGTAGATGGGCGAAGTCGAGATATCCCGGCTTTTCGCGCTCAGTCTGTTTCAATTGGTTGGAGAGCTCCATAATGCAAAATAGAAGCAGGAAATGGCCGTCAGGATATCAGATATCAGAGGGTAAAATATAGGGAACCTTGTTGGGATAATATGTCAATTCATATATAAGCGGGAAACGTCTGCTTAAGTAAATACTAGAGTGAGAAGATGATTCAAAGATTCGTAGCCCAAAGCATGATTGCTGCGATTATAAGAAACAAGAGGTACGACACATTGTAGTGTCCGTAGAACAGATATACTGGGCGGTAAGGCCCGAGATCGGAAAGAGAAACCTAGAGACAGTGCGGTCAAATCATAAAGAGATGGTGGCGTGTGCATTATCATTCTCTGCACGACAAGCCGTTCTTAATTCCTCTGGAAGTCCTGTGACCAG
Source organism: Cladonia metacorallifera KoLRI002260 (assembly GCA_000482085.2). Classification (NCBI taxonomy): domain Eukaryota; kingdom Fungi; phylum Ascomycota; class Lecanoromycetes; order Lecanorales; family Cladoniaceae; genus Cladonia; species Cladonia metacorallifera. The sequence goes on from KI911110.1 coordinate 1,346,477, forward strand.
CTGAGTTTTTTTGTTCTAGTTGGGCAGGTGGGAACTTGGGAGGACTAGGAGAGGCTTTTTCCCCGCTGGCCCCCTTTGGCGTTTTTATCTGCTCCACAATAACATCGGGCAGGGGAAGCTTCTGACTGGTGACTGAGGACGAGTAAGAAGAGCTTCCGATGATACCGAAGGAAAGCGGCATAACTATAGGGAGTTCGACTTCCTTAGAGATTAGATCCATTCAGAGTCGGGGACTTGCCTGATAGCATCTTCAGGGCTAACTCTCGACCAACCCCCACTGAGCCGATTGAGGCAATGATGCACCCACGCCACCTACATACCAAGCATTGTTGGTAGAGCTAGATATTGGCTAAGGTAGATGCTGGCTAGATGCTTTGCCGGTACTTGACCCTGCTAGAAGGCCAGTCCTGCATAAGTTTCGAACCGAGTCCTGCGCAGATGGAAGCTACACGCCGGGCAGGAAGCGAGCCGCGGGCCTTCCCAAACGGTTGGGACCCCCTGCCCTATATACCCCTCTATACTCACCCATTGGCTACACCATGATTGCTTAATCTATGCAAAAAATGGCGACACATCTCAGTGCAATGACTGCTGCAGCTCGGAATGCTGTAAAAATGTTGACAGGATTTTCTGACAGCCGATCAATCATTGATCCAGGTGAAGCACCGTCCTAAGCCGCGTCAATGCGCACTGCCTTGTCTTGCTTCGTTCAGAGCCAACGGAAGCTGCAGATGGCCTGCGAAAGCGCTTGCCATTGGTCCTTCGACGCCGATGAGCAATCCTCGGAACAAGGCTAGAGAGGTAGAGGAACGGTGATGTGGCTTTCGGTATTCATAATGATTAAAACACCATTTGAATCTCTCCTCTATGCACCTCTGGCTTCGCTCGTGGTCACCGCTGAAGCATTGCAAGGAACTACGTCGACCAGCACTGTGCTAGCTGCTCCATCGGTCGGAGTACCTGCTCTGCAGGGCCTGCAGCATGTCTTTCATTCTGCGGCAGGAAACTTAACAGCATTGATACATCAAACCTACCTGAGGATCATCCACGGTCAGCTGGGCTACGTGGACATGGTGCTGCTCATATCAGCTTGCGGCATCATCCAAGGCTTGAGACTATGGAGAGAACGACCTGTTACAGAGCGAAACGAAGGCGAGATAAGAGATGTGGGGTCACCTAACCACCAGGCATCCAGAGGAGATAGGGGATGGGGTGTCGGTGCCACCTCGCTGTCGGGTAAGCACATCGACTATCGACTAGCTATCCGATGCATATGAGGAGCAACAGCTGACGACGTGCATGGGGCTTAGATACGGAATTTACAGACCCTGGCTTACTCAAGAAGCATTCAAGCTTCAAGTCTTACACCACCTCAACAGCGACCTATCCTTCGATACGAACCTTCTATCGACCACATTCACAAGCCGATAAGCTGCCTAGCAAACCGACCCCACTTCCACTACTTGTCTTCGTACATGGCCTAGGAGGCTCGCTAGCGCAGTTCAATCCTTTGCTTACCAGCCTTGTTAATGTCGGTCCATGTCTTGGTGTGGACCTACCTGGATGTGGACGCTCAGAATTCTCACCTGCGTCATGGGAGGCATATACCCCCAAAGCTATGGCTGAATTGCTTTGGACCGTTATCGTACAATACTGTGCAAGAGACGAGGGTCAAGGAGTCGTATTGATAGGACACAGTGCAGGGTGCTCTTTCTCTGCGCTTGTAGCGCAAGCTCATCAAGATATCGGAGTCCTGGCACTTATCGGTATTTGTCCTCAAGCTGAACCACCTTCCGAGGAAAAGGTCGCAACCTTCGAGAAGCTACTTCTCGTGCCTTCGCCTATTTTCAATGTCTGGCGCACTTGGGACCGGAGGGGTGGCCCAGAAAGCCCAAGCGTGGCGCGGTTTGTTGGCAAACATGCAGACATTGAGGTAAAAAAACTACAAGAAAGGTTCAATGCACAGAGCCGGACACCCGTATGGCGCAGAATGGCTTGGGGAGCTCTTCCTAAACGTGGCAGTTCGAAAGCGTCCAGAGGCTTGCCGGGGCTCGATGTTTGGGGTAGTCTAAAGATACCAATCTTTCTAGTTGGCGGCGAAGGGGATAAAATCACGAAGACGGAACAGATTGTGAAGATTGGCCGGGCTCTAGGGAGACTCGACCGGCCGTGTAGTAGCCAATTAGAAGTTCAGCGGCCGGCTCTCATCGAGGAGGGCAGCGAATTGAATGGCGAGGTAGACCATACATCACCAGAGGAGAAGAGGCAAAGCACCGCATCGCATACTGAATTAACTTGGATCGGAGACCAACTTCCACGGACAGCTAACATCTCAAGCTACTCAAAGAAACGTCGAGTCCTCAAAACCTCTATACTCCCTGATCCAGCTTCTCATGCGCTCCTCTATGACCCTGCCACCTACCGCACTCTATCTGGCTTGATTCAAGACTTCTTGGCCGACCATGTTGATACTCGTTTGTCTCTTGCGTGGCAACTTCAACACCTCTCAACGGAAGGCAAATGGGATGTCAAGAACCTTAAGAAATGGCAAGCAGTGGAACCCGTCTCTGAACCAATCGCTGGCATCTTTAGAGCAATGAAGACTCTTCGGGAGATCGACGATACACATTCTCCGGGAATCTTCGTTCGTAATTGGAAAGGAAGGATCAAAGCCGTCATTGATATTAGCCACGAAAGCCCAGTCTATGCTCCCAAAGGCCTTGAGGAGGGCGGTATCGAATATCACAAACTTCCCTCAGTCTCAAAAATACCTCCAACGCCTGAGGAGACCAAGGACTTCTTTAAGCTTGTCGACCGTCTACGTGCGCCATCGAAGGATCTTTCGCCGTCCTCGTCTCAATCAACATCGCCTACTCAGTCATCAGAGAACGAGCGGCTAATTGGCGTTCACTGTCATTACGGATTCAATCGAACCGGATTTTTCATCTGCTGCTACCTCATCGAAAAGGAGGGTTACGGCGTGCAGCAAGCCATTGATGCTTTCGCTGCTAGTAGGCCGCCGGGAATAAGGCATGCACATTTTCTGGACCAACTTTTTGTACGGTATTGTGTGGGATTGAAGCGGGCTCCTACAATGTAAGAGACACTTTGGTTCCTAAGGAGGACATTCATTGGAGGCGATAGATTTCATGGGCATGGTTTGGTGCGCAATGATTGGAGCATTTTACAGCGAGCATAGATTATTATCTAGCACACACGCGCATACATTGGAGGCAGCCTCAACCGTATCGGTACTAGCATATTATTCCAAATAACATGTTTGCAGTGAGTGTATCACCTCATTAACCAATACACTTCATTCCCATCAAATCAATCCTCTGTCCGGCCTATACCCGTAGCATACCTATCCCAGGCCACCCCATCACGATGAAGTGTTTTCGAACGGTCTAGCCTCCTGCAAGTTCATTAGCCTGCAGCTCACAGCTCAAAGTCTGATAAACATCGGATAGAGCTTATAATACCACTTCTACATACCACACGCTTCAATAACAATTTGTTCTACACATATATACGTTATCCGATACTCCATGCCATGCCATGCCAGCTGTCTATCCAATGCATGTATGCAGACGCTAAAAGCTTCAATCCAAGCGGCTCTAGGCCATGTCATCATGTTATCTTTCCATCCAATGCATGGGATGCAGCCGGTAATCCTTCTATTCAGACCGGATCTAATAATGCAGATGAGTTTGTTTTCATCTTCATTTTGCATGGACGTCACTTTCTAATGTGGATGCTTTTCATCCACACTCGATGCCCAAATCCCTCCACTCCTGTGTAGATAGTTCGGACTCGAACGCGTTGTCCTCAAATGTATATGTTTTCCCTACGTCGCCGTCGTCCTCTTCCTCTGCTGCCTTGTTCTGCCCCTTTGATCCCCATGATGATTGTAATTCGTATTCTAGTACTAGATCTTGTAGGTCCTCTTCCGTGACGTCTTCGTTGAATTCTGAACTACCCTTGCGCTGCTGTGATTTGGAGGGTGTTGAGGGGGAGGAAAAGTCGAGGTCTTGGGTGGATATTTGGAGGAGGAGAGAGGAGATTGTAGTTGTGGTGATGTTGGAGGCGGCTTTGGGTGGGGTTGGGGTTGTGTTTGGTGCGAGCGGTGGCTGGTTGAGGGGTTGGGTGAGGAGGTCGGAGATGCCGAGGTCTTGGGTGCTGAGGTAAAGGAGCGATGTCGTTTCGTTTTCAGAAGAGAAGGGAGGGGGAGCTGGCGTTTTCGTAGGGGTGGCTGGTTTTGGTACTTGTGGGAAGGCTGGTAGGGAGATTTCGCGCACTATTTGCGTGTTGCTGGGGAAGAAGTCGTCCCAGGTAACGAGGGCAATTTCCGGTGGGTCGCCTTGTGATCCTAGGATCGAGTGCGCCTGGTGAGTGGTGGGTGGTGCCGACTTGGTCTTTGAAGAACAAGGTAGCGGCGGGGGGCCCATCGGCAATGGATCGTCGGGTTGGATAGCTTTCCCGTCCTCGACCTGGAGAGCCTCCGATTTGGTCAAAGCTGTTGACAGTGGGCGTGGCTTAATACTAGGAACTGGGGAAGTGTTGCACGAGTGAGATGGAGGCACTAATCCTGTGGGGATCTTTTGAAGGTCTTCAATATCCTGGTCCGGTTGCTCGGAGTCGTCAATTGTCTTGCGTGGTTCCACCTTGGTCATAGTATTTGCTGATGCTTCTTGAAGAGGGCTGCGTGGTGATCCTGGTGACGCCTGACAGCTCTTAGACTCTGTATTCAATAGACCCGAGTCTTCGCCCTTCCCATATATTGATGGTGCCTCCTCTCTCTTCCTCTTCCCACCCATTACCATGAAGTCTCCAAGATGTAGTTGACTGGGTCCCACATGGGATCCTCCCTTCGTAGGACTCGGTAAATTCATCCTCTGCCTCACCTCTCTTTCCTTTTGATTCCTCTCCTCTTTCTTCTTTAGGTTGGCTTTTCTCCTAGCTTCTCTCTCCCTGATGCGATCAGCACGCTCTTGCAGCACGGCACGCCGCTCGATCAGAGCCAATTCGCTGTCCGAAAGGCGCACGGTTGCGCCCGACTTTCGGTACGCTTTCTTGGCTTGTTTGAGTGTTTGAGGACGGTTTGATGGTCCTGGAGGCATCGTAATTGGAGTGTTGCCATGTGCAAGAACTGGTGGAGGTCTCGGCTTGTTGCAGATGCTCGGCAGCTGACAGGCGTTAAGAGCCGCATACACAAACCTTAATTGAGTCTAGCGTCATCGCCAAAGACCGTTGAGGAAGTATTTATTCATCGTTTCCATCTATTACAACGATAGTATTCGTGCCAATTATTGTGTTACTAACTTGCCTTACAAGGCATTGGATATTGCTGCCTTACAAGGCATTGGATATTGCTGAATTCGATTTCCTCACGCTGTTGTGTCTGGGTTCATTTTGAAGAGTAAAGTGAATGGTACCCCTTCGTACTCAAGATGCAGTCAACCTACTACTGGGTCAAAATGAGTAGGAAATGGAGGACTTTCATCAGGAACCGAGCTTCCACATATAATGCCTAGGACGGCGCGCCGTTAATGGCAAACCTCCATCTCTTTTGAAACCTTAACATCGTCCACTTCAATGGTAATCACCATGGTCGTATACAATAACATATAGACACAGAAATGCTTAGCTGTGTACTTTTTAAAGCTGGAACATTGCAAATTCTAGGATATATCCAAGCTACAAGATCCATATTAACAAATACGATTAATAGCAAGTCCATTGTCAACATCTGAATTTTCAAGTACACATTGTCTTTGAACACGAATGTTCTGTCCCCATAGCCACCAGTGCCTCCAAGCTTGTAGCATGACCTACCTTCTGCGAGACCGGCGTCCCGACGATCCTGAGTGGTCGCAAGCTTTTGTCCATTGAAGTCCAATAAATCTCAATACATAATGCGTTAGTTCTGTTGCAGTCCGCCAAAAGGCCTGCGGTACTGGAACACCATCCAGTCACGAGTCTATCCCAACCACTTGAAAAAACCTATGCTACTCTTGGGGAGGGCGATAATTGAGAGTAAATATCGCCCGAAAGCTCTGTATCTAAATTGAAGAGATCTCATTCGCAAGCTCTTTCTTATGTTTGAGACAACGCTCGCTGGTTGCTCCCATTGATTGGCAAAACCCAAGCTGCACACGAGCCGAAGCCTGACTTGTTGCACGCCATATTCACGATCGAGTGAGTGGTGGACAAAGCACTTTAATGAGACGGAGGTGTCCATGGATGGGCGATGGTTGCGACTGCAGAGGTCGACGTTCTTAAACGAGGCTTTGGAAACCCTGCTCCCCATACCGCTCTTATCATTTGAAGAAGTATTTTGGCTTGTTATAATCGTCTTCCAAAATAGCATTTCATGTCTCGGAAGTTGAGCTATCGAGTTGGTTTTTTGCGACCGCAATCGGGATTGCAATCACGCTCAGAAGGACCAGTGCAAGAATGACTGAGAGCCAAAAGCGGACAGGCTTTGAGGGCATCCCATTGTTCGAGTAAGGCATGACATGCTTCATTTTCCGTCTAATGGAATCCACATAGGTTGGTAGTGGCTCTGCCATGTCTTCTTCCACGTACGACGGTGGTCTGGAATGATCCCTAGACGATTCATGAGGCACGGGTGCTGCTTTTAGATCTGCCAATGGAGTAGCCTGGGCGTGAGAGGATAGATATGCCATTTCCCAATCCGTCGAGGCAGTCTCTTGGAAATGGGAGGGCGGGCTTGCTGATTGCGTATCTATCAGAGCAATCCGTTGGAAAGCCATCTTGAGATCGATATTGTGGATTCGCTGTTCTGTTAAGAAGTTTGGCGTACTGCGTGTAGATTTCAAAGAACAGGCAAGCAATAGGACAGACAACCTACATATATTATCTTACGAACAGAGCACGGTGTCAGCAATAAGTGCCATATCTGCTGCGCCGTAATCGATTTGTGGCACGCGTCTCCCATCACATAATATTGTTTTGCGCTTTATTCCAAATCACTTTCGGCCAACTGAGCCCCAACAATACCGTCGTGCTCAGCCTTGAGTTGACTACCATACCTAGGTATGCAGTCGTGTTGCGTCATCCCGCTCCACCGAAAAGAAAATGCAAATTTCCTCTCCATAAGCAGGTCAACCACTGAAACCCCGTCAAAATGCTCAAAGTCATTAGTTCAAAACCCTCGCCGTGTGCGCGAAAAGTCAGAATCGCATTGGCAGAGAAAAGTATTCCTTTCGAGCTCATCAGCGAGGTACCATGGGAAAGCACCACGCAGACTCCGCGATACAATCCGCTCGAGAAGTTGCCTGTTCTCATATTCCCAGATGGTAAAGCGATATACGAAAGCCATTACATCCTTGAATACCTTGAAGCAAAGTACCCTAAAAACAGCCCCCTCATGCCCAAGGGCCCCGCTAGCATCGACGTTGCACTCTTCGCCAAGCAGGTCGAAGTCGTAGCAGACGGGATCTGCGATGCTCTTGTACTCTCGTTCTTCGAAGCTCAGCAGGAGCATGATAAGCGAAGTGAGCCATGGATGGCAAGGCAAAGACGAAAAATAAGACGGCGTCTTGAAGCACTCGCGGACTGGCTCGCAGAAAGTGGTGACCAACAATTTCTAGTCAATAATACATTCAGCATCGCAGACATCGCGGCCGGTTCATGTCTCGGCTATATGAAGGTTAGATTTCCTGAGCACCCACGGAGAACAGCATATCCACATCTGGATAGGCACAGCGAGAGGTTGGAGGAGAGGCCCAGTTTCTGCGATACCGTGCCCAGGCCTCAAAACTTTAGCGAACGAATTATCTAGAGGATCACCCGGCCCCGTACGATGTCGACTTTGACATAGAATGGTACAGTGTTCAGAGCGTTGACCAATGACTGCTTTGTGCCTAGGGTCTGCCACTATCGGTCAAAACATAAAATACAACGAGGATCATTCATTTTGCTGGTGCCAAAGTCACTGTTGATATAGAGAGGAAGGCATACAAAGATAGACGTGGACATATTGAAGATTGGTGTATGGTCAGCATTGATTCAGTCAAGAATTCGCGTTGAGCGCGTACCTGACCGAGCTTCTCTGGGCTAGCTATACTAGGTTAGCTTCCCCATATTCTTGGCAACGACCGAGCTCGGGAATTGCCCCACCAGGGCTGGTGGGCCCCTGATTCTGAAACAAACAACTCACAGTAGCTTTCCTTTTTGCATTCGACAATTTTCTCCTTCACCATGGTCAATTAAGCATCAATTCTAGCCGTCTGAGCTCGCGTACTCTCCATGCGTCGTCCAAACCGTTTGCAGCGTTATTGGAGACTGAGAACAATGCTGTTGCTGCAAATATCCTTCAAGTCGCGTTAGCTATTCCAAGCCTAGGAACGGATAACATGCGGACATGAAGCATTCCACGCATGCACACCCGTTGCCCGATGAACGCGATGAGTCCCGTGAGTCATATAACCCATATGCGATAACATCGTCAGCGGCGCCTGGGTCAGCGCCCCAAGACGACAGTCTCAACCATCAGAGCAGGCGATTACAATTGCGCAACCTTGGGTTCAGGGGACCCAGTCTGCCATATCGCCGCATTAGCCCCCTGTTTGGAACCTCGCCCAATGCAATTGAGGCATTAGGCCGTCCAGTGAACAATGAGAACAGCCCGCTCAATGCGGAGAAACGAACGCGATACGGAGAAGACCTACCCTACAAACCAGTGAATATCCTACAGGAAATTCACAATTCTTCAAGGAAGAAGAAAGCTTCACCAAGACCTAATTTCTGTGCAATATATGAGGATGACCGGCAGGAACAGCAAGTGAATGACAACGCTAGTCCTATATCCTGGTACAACGAAGGAAGTGACAATTGTACCCCGGTTACGCAATCCGGCAGTCCAGCAGATATGAACAAATTACGGGAAGTGTCTCTGAACCCAAGGACTCCACCACCTCTTAGCTCCCCACTAGCAAAGTATGTGAAAGGCAGCAATTCCACTCGACCCTGCATCCGGTCAGCCAGCTCTGAAGCCTCAAAGTACATCGAACACCTCGAAGCTCAGTTGGCTTCGGCCCATGCGAGACTTGAGTCACCATCAGCTACCAGAAAGCGCTCTGCAAGATTAAGGGCACTTACTGTGGAGAATCGCAATTTGAAGCATGAGGTTGCTGATTGGGAAAAGGAATATGACGTGAGAGTGCAAGAAGAGAAGGCCCGTCGCAACGAGGTGGAAATGGAATTAAGACAATATATCAGACAATTGGAGGAAGAAACGGACTTGAAGGGCGCGAAGATTGGAGAGCTTGAGTGGGAACTTGAGAGCATGCGAGCGAAATTTCGGGACACAGACGAACTCAAAGCCATGAACGTCCGTCTAGAGAAACGGATTGAGGTCTTGACAAACATACTTGTCCAATCCCCCATGAAGCTCGACGTCTCATCAGCGACAACTTCACCACATAAGGCCGATATACCTAAGCGGACCCCGAGACCCATGTCTATGCTGCCCAGAGTGCCTTCGTCACCCGGAGGCTTACAATTGTCCTTGGCTACTGTCTCAGAATCAGCTTTCTGGCAACCAAAGAGCGTCACATCACCAGCAAGTATTGCCGAATCTCCAGGAGGACATGCCGGTATAGAAGACGAGCAAGCTTTTTCAATACCTGTACTTGACGAAGCTATGGGATCGCCAGATCCTAGTATGAAATCCAGACAATCTGGCTTCTTTGACCGTCGACCACGAACGTCACTCTCCTACCGATCTACACCATCGACATCCTCACGACCTAGTTCGATTCATTCTAATTCATCCTTTGGCCCAGGTGTTTGGGGCCTGCCGGATGCAGCTGGTACTGAGCTTCAATCTTCTAGCAAAAGACGGAGAAGCATGCGCCGGTTCCCATCGGGTTCGAGCTCTCTGAGGCCTTTAATATTGCCGACTTCTACGATTGGACAATCGCTGCCTGCATCAGCACCTATTTACCCATCCCTCGAAGCCACCGCTAGCCGTGACGCTTCTGGAACCTCGTTCGACCCGACTACTTCTTTCTTCTCACGACCCATTGACAGCTCGCCAACCTTCACGCCCACTCAGCTAAGCCGCCATCATTCCAGTGATTGGGTCCACGAACAAACCATGAGGGCTTTAGAAGGAAAATTTACCGACGCCGGACGTCGCGAGAGCACCCCCGTGCCTATATCAACCCCCTCAGTTGCCGGAGAGCCATTCATGGAATTTGAAGAGATACATTCAGAGAAGCGAAAGCGGCGGTCTAGGCCCAGAAGTCTTGAAGAGGAGCTTAAAGAGGCCCACGCCAAGCAAATGAAAATGGCAGATGCTCGAGCAAATGTTACAGAATCTCCAGAAGAAGGCCTCGTACCTCTAGATACAGATGATGGGTCCAGCTGCACCATGCTCGGAGTAGATCGAATGTCATCCAAATCAACCCTCCAAGGCGCCTCCTTGAGACACCGCCGGTCCGGTCCCAATGACACCCCAAAAGCAAACGAGCGCGGCTCCACCTTGCAACTGTCGCCGTCAAACAATTTCACCTCTAAGCAGGCGCACGGCATCTTCTACCGCCTTACCACCCTCGTCACCCAAACTAAACAAGACCCTTTGATCTTAGCTCGCCGGCTTCTCGCAAACGCATGGGCACTAGGCTCGGGATGGTTGGGCGGTATAGGATGGTGGCTCTTAGGTCTGGTCTATGGAACCCGTCGGCGTAAACGGAGACGATCAGCTGACGTGGTCTTAGCTGAGGATTTGCACAACCATTCGCCAAAACACTTGGATTGGCAGCACTTCTCCGCCGATGCGAGTCGAAGCCGGGCAGTACATGGCTACTTTCGTCATCGGAATGGGGACAATGCCGCTATTAGTCCCTCCCCACCACGGAGAGTCCCCCACCTCTTCCCCTGTCCCTCCTGCACCGAGCCTTCCTCCCGCCGCACCCTCCGCCTCTGGTTCCAATTCTCCCTCGCTATTGTCCTCGCTCTCGGCTTAGCCATCAAAAACGGCCCCGCCTCTCTCCTCCCTGGCACCCCACCTCCTCATCAGCTCTATCTCTATCACCAATCTCCTCTATCGAAGGCGCAGCAACGGAAAAGAGGCGAGCTTGAGACAGAAGGCGGGGCTGAGTGGACATCCAGGGACAGGAGTCATGATTCTGGATACGGGAGTATTGTTTTCGCTGAGATTTTGGGGCCTGGAGATTTCGAACGGCCATAGACCGCTCCATCCTCCGCTCTTGGCCGCGTAACTTTCTCGCTTCTGCCCACCCCATTGTTCCTCACAGGACATGAGCGTCTGGCAGACAGCATTTTGTCCTTTACAACTCCGCGCGGCGTTGGTGGCGGCTTGGGCTCTTCATTACTGATTTTCATCGCCTATACCCTGTGTTTCTTCTTCTTCTTCTTCGCCGCCACCACAACTTTTGTTTGCCTTGTTTTGTTTGTTTTGTACGTGTACGGCCCACTTGTACGGATACTATGATGTATGGATTACGATTCATGTACTTATGCCTAGAGTAGACCTTTGGAAAAAGGCAACTGTGAGAGTAGAAGAGTTCTGGTAGTAGCTACAGAAAATCAAAGCAGCTTTTTCCTGTTTCCATTTGCTGTACATACTACTCTCTGTTTCGTTCGTTCGTTTGTTTGTTTTATTTTTTATTTCATACAAGTACATACAACACATACATGCGTGCTAGGGTAATGTATGGTATATATGCTCGCTAATCGCTAAACGAAAGTGAAAAGCCTTTCCTGAGGCTGGTGGTTGGGTATCATACATGCTTGCGTGTTTTATGTCATAGATAGAGTACATAAGCCGTCTGCCGCTGGGTGACGTGCTTAGTTTCGTGATTCGTGATATCGTTAGCGAGAGTGGTGGGTAGTGGGTTGTTGGGTATAAAGCCGTCTCCGCTGGGTGACGTGCTTGGTTTGGTCTTGTTTGGTTCGGTTATTTCGTGACACGGGAGTCGTAGCGAGAGTGGTGTGATGGTGATGGTGATGGTGATGATAAATCAGGTCGAGCGGGTTTAAGCGATAGTGGAGGTATCGTGTGAATTTCTGGTATATGGTCCTTCGCATTTTCGCTTCATTCGTCCTTCATCAAGTCCTTCATCCACACTGTCCCGGATACTTCCTACTACTCACCGAAAACAACCCCGCAGCCGTCAAATTCTGCAAATGCCACTCCGGCGCGCTCTCCGTCCTCCAAGTCCAGAAAATCCACCCCGTATGCTCCTCATACGCATCCAACTGCGCATCAACAAAACTCGCAATATTATTCTGATCATGAGTACTCAAATCCTGCACCGTGCCCACATCTTTTCCAGAACAGTCACCAACGTACGAACTTCCGGGAAATGTGCCATCGTAGCGAGCACCTTTGCCCAGCCCGTTGAGCCATTTCGCGCAGTCGGTTTGTGCGCCCGTCCATTCGCCGACGACGGTCCATTTGTCGGTGCCGGCTAGATCGGGGCCGAGGGCGCAGGCGGCGGAGACGTGGGCGGAGGGGGACATGGCGACTTGGCTGGGGCTGAAGACTTGGTATTGATGCGTGTCGAGCATGACGTTTTGGTCGCCGGAGGCGGCGTTGAATTTGCCGTTCCAGTAGGTTTGGATGTCTTGGAAGGCGTCGTGGATGGTGGTTGCGAAGCTGGAGCTGGCGCTTTGGACGGTTTGGTAGCCGGATTGGTAGTAGCTGAGGATTTCGTCGAGGTTGAGATCCGATCCGAGAGGCTCGTTGAGGAGTTCGATGGTGGTTACGACGTCTGTGTCGCCCGAGTAGCGCTGGGCGAGGTTTTTGATTGCGGTGATGGTTTGGGAGACGGTGTCGCCTTGTTGCCAATCGATGGGACCGTAGCGTCCGCTGTTGTCGAAACCGTTTTGAGAGCCAGGTGCGCCGTGAAGATCGAGCATGACCTTGAGACCCGCGCCTCGGGCCCAGGTGATGGCTTGATCAAGGACACTCAGTTGGCCTTGGACATAAGGGTCACCCTGCAATGGTGCCACTGCCCAATATCCGATGGGGATGCGAACATGGTTCAGGCCAACTTGAGCAATCTGGTTAAAGTCGTCTTGAGTGATCCACGTGTTCCAGTGACTACTCAGACGTGACTCTGCCTCAGAAGCACCTAGCGTTTGGCAGTAGGTGTATTCATCTACTACTGAACCACCGTCCGCCCATTCGCTGAAGATGGAGGGAGTGATCCAGGGCTCGAGGACGAACCAGCCGCCTAGGTTGACCCCACGAACTTTGTCATTGTTATAGTCAAAGGCGACGCCTCGTTTACCAAGACGACTTCATGTTATGTAAGTGATGAGTTTGCATAGCAAACGGGTTGGGTAGGCTTACATGGTGGTAGGGGTAGGTGCAGACCGCACGCTGCTCAGCAGCGAGGTAGCAACAGTAGCAAGTTGGAGAAAGCTTTTGCTGAACATGATGGTTATGGCAGTGTTCTAGCTAGAAGTCTATTTGATTTGTAGATGTATGATGATGGGTGTGATGAGATATGTGTAGTATTGCAGGCCATGCACAAGAGACTTTATTTGGTGAATATGGTACACAAAGATCAAAAGAAAAACGAAACCGGCACGAAACAGTTTTACCTTTTATATCCCCAGACAAAGGCCGTGAAGATGACCGTTTCAGTACATCGTCACATTCCGCCGCTGATACGTGCTTAACCCACCTTCACGCTCATTCCACACCGCCCTTAACCGTTCACAGGGCACAAAATGTATGGTCCCACATGCTCGATGACGCCTGTCGTCATTTCTGTCCTCACCAGGAACACAGGGTCCAATGAGCCTCAAGGGTATGAACTTATTTCCCATGTAGCGTCGGATATTGAGAGTGGAGGTGGGGTGCGAGTTGCTGGAGCGACAGCGGCGGGCTGATTTAGGACTACGGGTGGCTTGACTGGCATTCTCAGGGCGCACGGGTGACTTGAAGCATATTGAAGGCATTCAAGGCATCGGTAGTCGATGGCGACGAGGGGGTGCCGGGTGCCAGCATCAGCATGAAGCAAGATCAGCGTCAGCGTGGTCATGCGCCAAGTCGAAATCTTGCATGCACTGAATCGATTCATCTTGGTTGGTTCCTCTAGTTGCCACTACCCCGCAAAAGCCGCAAAAGCCACAGCCGAGATCGCGCTTAACCCCTTTCGCGCGGACGCATCTCCGATGTATCATCAGGTCGATTATTGCCGGCGAATGAATCATATACTTTTACCTAACTCTCTGCCTGACCCTCAGGACGATGGATGCTCAGAACCCTACAACGACGTCAGCCCTTAATTTTGGACACGGAGAGCCGCCGCAATAGGCACAGTGCGGTTGAAGAGTCAGCACAGGGCATTATGGAATGAGGAGAACTGTTGATCAACCCTACCGCTCATACATGTCAATACCTTATTCGTCTCTCAGCGAACAACATCCACGGCTCTCCTCGGGCCAGCATCAGGCCCTTGAACTTTGTCAGTAAGCTTCTCTTGGGTCCAGGACCCAAGAGAAGCTATGATTGGGCTTCGAGGCCTATCGTGAGTGCTGATGTCGTCATCTCCGCAAGCTGAAGGACAGCATTGATGACCATGCAGGTATGCTCATATGGTCATAGTCACATTTGAGCTCATGCTGTGCTCTGCTTGGGGCAACGATCTGAGTCTATTAGACTGCAAACATCATAGAACAACATCCCTTTCCCCCTACTCCTCGGCTGTTGGCGATCGAGTGCTTATATAGGATGCTCACTTGATCAGAAAAAAGGCTGCTTTTTCACTCGTTGTCTTTCCACTATGATATCATGCTCCGACAGCCCGGAGAGATGAGGCTCCTGACCTGCAGCCGCTGACGAGATGGGTCCAAGAAAAATCGCATTCGGCTTCCCAGCTGCAGCATTCATCATGCGAGACAATTATTCGGGAAACAAGATCTATAGAGTTGACATGAACACAATAGAACAGGAAGGTAGTATTCAGGAAGGTAGTATTCGGGGTGCGGGAGGGCTAGAGGAGTCGTAGGAGCCGTCGGTCACTGCCGAGGGCCAAGACTCGTCTCCGCACCACCCCCCACCCCCTTTCTCACACTACACTCGTTTGTACACCACCTCTTGCCTCTTGTTTGGATCTCACAAGGTTGGAATGAAATCATTTCTACACCAGCCCGAATAGATCAACGCCGACACAAGTGCTCACCCATCTACGGCTTCATAATTCGTAGGTCTACATCCGGTGTAGCGCTTCCTGCACGGATAACCGCGGTCTTCTAATCATAATACGTAATTCGTTAATCGAAAGCTGATTTATCCATTATGTCTACCAATGGCACAAACGGTCATTCGAATCACGGACATGCCTCCAATGACGCTTTCGGTCACGTGGTTCCGCTTCTGATCAACGGCAAGGAAGTCACCACTGAGACGACATTCGATGTCGTGAGTCCTGCAACAGGAAAGGTGATCTGGAAAGCCTCGTCTGTATCGAAGCAAGATGCCATCAAAGCAGTTGAAGCGGCCCAGGCTGCCTTTCCAGCTTGGTCAAAGACAAAGCCTTCTGTCAGGCGTGATATTTTGCTCAAGGCGAGTGATATCCTGAAGAAAAGGTTTGATGAGTGTTCCGAGTATATGAACATTGAGACTGGCTCCACCAATACTATGTCAGCAAATTTCAACGTGCCAGCTAGCATCGAACAGTTGAGAGATGTAGCTGGGAGGATTATCAGCACAGCTGGTTATGTACCCGTATGTGGTGAGGAGGGGAGGAGCGCCATAGTATACAAAGAACCTTACGGCGTTGTATTCGGAATAGCCCCATGGTGAATAGTCCATCTTCCCCTTCGGACTGAAAAGATATTTGAAGAACCGGAATTGGACAATGCTGAAATCTCCAGGAACGCTCCCTACATTCTCGGCTTCCGCGCCATATCCTACGCTCTCGCAGGCGGCAACACCTGCATCCTCAAAGGCTCTGAGCTCTCCCCCCGTTGCTTCTGGTCCATTGGCTCCATCATGCAAGAAGCCGGTCTTCCTGCTGGCGTCCTCAACGTAATCTTCCATCGCACTCAAGACGCCGCAGAAGTGACCAGCGCAATCATCGAACACCCTTTCGTCAAGAAAATTAACTACACAGGCAGCACTGCAACCGGGAGTATCATCGCCGCACAAGCTGGCAGGCATCTCAAACCCCTGCTTATGGAACTAGGGGGCAAAGCTCCCGCGCTCGTGCTCAAGGATGCAGATATCGAAAAAGCGGCACAAGGCTGTGCACTAGGTGCATTTCTGCACAGCGGCCAAATCTGCATGTCGACAGAACGCATCGTCGTGCACTCTTCCATCGTAAAAGAGTTCTCCGCTGCTCTGAAAACCTTCATAGACCAAAATTTCCCCAAAGACGGTCCCGCACCAACTCTCGTTTCTGCGCCTCCCGTACAGAAGAACAAGAAACTCGTCTCGCAAGCTGTGTCTAGTGGCGCTAAGATCCTCACTGGAGATTTAGATGCTAAGGAATCTAGAGATACACGCATGAGACCGATTGTCGTGGAAGGCGTGACGAAGGAGATGGATATGTATCGTATTGAGTCGTTTGGACCGACCGTCTCGATTATCACTGTGGATAGTGAGGAGGAGGCGGTGGAGATTGCTAATGATACGGAATATGGACTTGCTTCGGCGGTTTTTACGGAGGATCTGGCGGCGGGGTTGAGGGTTGCGAAACAGATTGAGACGGGGTACGTTACATATTCTCCTCCTTGCTGTCTTCTCAATCTACTCCTTCTGCATGACTAGAGAAAAGGTATATTTATTTTGTCATTACTCATTTAAAATTACAGTGCCGTCCACATCAACAACATGACCGTCCACGACGAGCCGAACCTCCCCCATGGTGGCGCCAAGATGAGCGGTTTCGGCCGCTTCAATGGAAGTGCCGGCATTGAGGAATTCCTAAGAATGAAGACGGTCACGTGGAAAGATTAGATCGATGCGCCGATGTAAGCAACATGTTATGCTATCTAACCGCGAACAACGGATGTCTATATGAGCCACTTCCCGTGGCTCAAAAGCCATCTATTTCAAAATATATAGGGCCTCTGTGCCGATACTTATCTATATGAAACTACTTGTATCTATTGCAGTGTCCTGATCTCGACATGCTGTACCCCTCAGTCCCTATAATCGTAGTCGTTCGCAGCAAAGCCATCTGATCATGGTGCCAACCAAAAGATCCCGGATGAGAGCCTCCGACTTCGTTTATATTCGTAAGAAAAATTGCAGAGCCTGCTCACGTTAAACTTGTGATGCAATATGGCTATTCCATTACCTCACTTAGTATGTCCCGACCTCATTTCCACATAGTCTTGCCATTCTAGCGCTTTCTACCCCTATTCCTGCCCATCCTACCTGCAGAGCATCATGTATATAGGAGCTCCCTCAGATAGCTCCTAGATCCTTAGGCAATACATGATTTACCATCAGATCTACCTCTTCCGATATCGTGACAACTTGCCTACATTCGAAAAGCTTTTACCTGTTGCGCTTACTTGGTTGACGAATATCTATCTGATGGCGCAACGATCCACGAAGTTCAACCACAATAGCAAGGACATTGCCTGTAGAACCTTGCGATCCTATGACTATGTGTCTTCCCTATGTCGTGCAAGCAGTCACAAAATCTCGAAACATTAAAGACTATTCCGATTCAGACGTGGGTGGATAGTGTGTCCGAGTATGGATCCCGCACAGGTATTGTCCAAAGCAAATGATGGTGGTTGATGATCGTATAAATGTGCAAATCCCCAGCGTACGCTCCATCCCCACCTGCGTACACTCTGTTCCGCTAGCGGTGTGCCTTAGGGCTAGGGCTACCCTTATTCCGGGGTCCCAATCACCCCCTCCTTCGAAAACTTTGAACACAAGCGTAGTCTACTAGATAACAGCTCGAAGCATGTATGTACTAGACTTCATAGCCTTTATAAGTGCTATATAGATGCCGTCTATATTCGCGATCTTTAACAGCTAAGCCTCAGCCCTAAGGTGAATCTGCAGCGGAAGGGGATAAGGACGGGTGCACGTTAGAATCTGCCTATGAGGACTGAACAGCATATAGCTAGGTACGGTCTATGGGTGGGAGGGATGACATCTAATGGTGGGCGGTGGCCGCTACCTGAGCTATGCTAAATAAGCCACTGCACCAGTAGTAGCTTACCCTCACGACGTAAGGCTACAAACATCTACATCTTTTTTAACGTGTCGCAGTAGGGATATCGATATCCTCGCCATTAATGGTGCCACTGTCAGCATCGTTGATGAGTATTACTTATCGGAGACAGTGGAATCTGTCATTTAGAGCCAGCGGAGGCCATTGGCTGGCGAGATCGAAGTCCATTGGTCATACCTCATCTCGCGCAGCGCGTCGTCACCATCGTCGGTCATATGTCTAGCCAGGCCATATAAGTTCATTAGTTGACCAACACATGGCCAAAACTCAGTCTCAAATCAGCAGGACTACTGGTGCAGACCTCCATCTCGTATTATTAGCGAGCACACTGCCCACATGACTTCGCGTTCAACTCTCCTACGGACTCTTAAAGGGGTAGCTGCGGCCACAAAACCCTGCGATGAAGATTTTGTGTCCGCTGTCCAATGGGTCTCATTACACCGAATCCCGCGGCATGAGAGTGGCTCTAGCATTCACGCGAACGAGGACAAACTTGAGCATGATGATACAGCTGCTACCTTCTCATTCTACGATTGGCGTACAGCTATTGCATCTGCTTCCTCCGCCCAAAAGGAGGATCGAAGACAGCTTGTCAATTTGGCCCTCAGTGTGGCCTTCCTGCGCGAGAACTGCCGGCTGGCCCAGAGTGCTGTTGTCGCTACCGTCACACCAGCCGAGCTTGCGCTTGTCTGGGGGATGATTTGCAACGCCTTGACCTGTCCCTCACTCAGAAAGCCTCTTTGTAGTGTCTCCCGCAGCGCTCAAGGTTTTCTGGCTGTTCCTCTCTGTAGCTTGGTGGAGGATGGGAACATAGATGAGCTCTTTCGGCTCCATGTTTGGCTTCCAGATGGGCTGAGGGGAGATCCTAACTTTTCGATTCATTCTCACTAGCCTTTTGCTCAGAGCTGGGTACTGGCGGGCAAGAGCAAGAACCACTCATATGATATTGAGCCCGTTCGAGACCCCACGCGCGCCACTCATGCTGAGTACGCGCTTGCTTGGAGTGATGGAAAAAACCTAGGTACAAATTACATTATAAATCAAGCATACTCCACAGTGGTGAACACAGGAAGGTTGGTTCGCGCGATACCAACTACTTCCGCTGTCCATGCCCGCGATATGAGCTATTTTATCCCTGCGGCCACGTTTCATAGGACAGAGGTCTCCCCAGACAGCTTCCATGCTACCCTCTTCCTTTTTGACTCTCATTACGGGTTTGTGAAGGAAGCACGTGTTCTTGGCCCGAGTGATGTGGAGTCCTCTATGCAGCTCCGTGACCCTGCCGCTGTGACTGCGGCAACGCTCGCAAGCATGGTTGACGGCGTCCGCTCATGGGAGATATTCATGATTCAAGGGCAGCAACACGCCCAACGTGCCCAGTGGGAGCATGCACTGCGGTCATTCAATAGTGCACTCAGTCTCTGCGAGTCTATCAAAAAGTTTCCGCAAATGACCGTTTACAGACAATTAGTTTTGGGCAAACTTGGAAGCACAAATAGAAGATTTGGGAGATTTGAGCAAGCCAGGGATATTTTGGAGATGGCACTTGCTGAGGATGTGCCTAGTCTGCTCCGAATCGAATTGAGTGGCGAACTGGGGGTGGTCTACCGTCACACGAATCGCCTTTTTAATGCGAAGCGCGCTTTTGAGATACAGTATGACACGGCCCAGCAGCTTGGCGCTGAACGGATCATGTGTCGTGCTGTCGGTAATCTGGGCATGGTCAACTATCAGCTTTCCCAACAAACTCACGACAACGCGCTTTTAGAATTAGCGACTAAACAGCTGGTTGAGCGCGTTCAAAGTGCTCAACACGTTAAACAGACCATTCATACCCAAAACAAAGATGCAGAGAAAGAAGCCGACTTGGTGCAGAATGCCACAACTTGGGAGACCATAGGCTTGTCGCGCCTCTCGCTCTGCTACGCTGCCAGTGGGGATATAGAAGGATCCAAACGGGTAGCGTTGGAAGCCCTTGTTAACACAAGTACCTCGAAAGATTCCACTGTGATTGCAATATCGCAATTATTTTACGGACGCGCGTTGCTGTTGGACGGCAGACGCGAAGATGCTCTGAATCATTTCAATCCATCAAATGCCTGTACGCCAGCTATTGCCCTATGCAAGGAACCTTCAGAGGAGCATCTTGAATATCTACGAGAACTGGTGGAAGCTGGCGCAGACATGGATCTTAGAGATGAGGAGGGCTACACTGCATTGGAATATGCCGTGTTTAACGGTGACATGAGAATGGAGAGGCTCGTGCTTGATGGGCTCCGCCGAAGCCTCAATGAGGATGTAGAAAACAAAGTCATGCAGCGACAGAGTGAGGCGAGACTACGAAAGGGATATCGCGAATTGTTTCAGGAAGACCTGCGACCCGTTCTCCTTGGTGGTGTAGGCCGCGGAAGTGTACAAAGTCTACGGCGTGTGTATGCAGATGCGCTTGCTACAGACGAGGAGAAGAGGCGAAATTTCGATTGGCTAAAGCTTCTGCGGTACTCTGACTTCTTGCAGCGTGGCAAGCTCCCACGTTCAAGCGATGGATTGGTGCAACGTTTCTTGCCAGAGCCAGGGGGTAGTTCACAGGGCGAAGCGGCAGACTATATGATCTTCTTCTCGTACAGATGGATAAACAAAATGCCAGGGGCAACCTCACCAGATGACGTCAACAATACCCAGTATAGAAGAATGGTCAGGGCTGTTGAGGAGTTTTTGAAAATGCATCCATCTATTGACCGGCAAAGGCTGGGCATCTGGATAGTAGGTCAAGACTAATGCAGCTCTCCCGTCAATGTGTTTCTGACTTACCTCTTCCACAGGATTTCGCCTGCGTCAATCAAGATGACCCGATGCTGGGCGTTTCCGCGCTGCCCATGATCGTCGCACAGTGTGATGCTGTGATCAGCCTCGTCGATGACAAGTATTACAATCGTGCCTGGTGTTGTGTAGAAGTAATGATCGTGCAGACGCTCATGAAATCTTATGGGCTACACCAATGGTACGAGCACGTACTTGTCCAACCAAATAAGGATACGGCGGACAATGACGAGAAGTGGATCTTGCGCGAGGGACCTTTAGACCTCGAAATTGACATGGCAGAAAAGGCATTGAGTTTCGAGGAGGATCGACACAAGGTTTTGTTTCTGGAAAGACAAAGTAAGCTATTAGGATAAAGGCGCAGTTAACGGAGCGCAATGGATATGGTCTTCTAGCCTTGTTGTTCTTGCATTGACCAATGTGGCTCTGGTAATCCGAAGATTCCATAGAGCCAGTGTTTACGTTTTAGTAAACAGATACGTTTACTTCGTTTATAAAACGACCTGGCCTTAGTGCTCCTTTGTCCAGGGTGAAAGCGGAAAAAGTAAGGCTACACGGAATCTTCATTGATTGGCACGAATCCTTACGTCCAGGCCTCCACTCTTCGCTGCCAATCTGCCCATACTGATACCATCAGCCGCGACAGGAAGCGGGGGTCCATCGTCGAGACCCTTTCCATCTAAAAGACAGGACACCTAGGGCGTGACGGCTGAGTTGTCTAGGTAGATATGCATATATACAGGCGTAGATAGGTAGGGCAAGCTCGCAGCCTAAACCGCTGTTGAGGTTCTGAGTAGAAGATATAGGGGATTAGTGACCAGAGATGAACAGGACTGAGGAGCAGATGTATGTGGTGCCCTCTATTTACTAATACCACTGCGTCGATCCTATTTTCTCCAGAATGCGGGAGGCG
The DNA here is from genome assembly GCA_000482085.2 of Cladonia metacorallifera KoLRI002260. Classification (NCBI taxonomy): domain Eukaryota; kingdom Fungi; phylum Ascomycota; class Lecanoromycetes; order Lecanorales; family Cladoniaceae; genus Cladonia; species Cladonia metacorallifera. Next base: position 1,368,419 of record KI911110.1, read on the forward strand.
GAGCTGATAGTTGCGGCTGGTCCATCGAGCACTGATCACCAACTAGATTGGTGCCAGAATGGTCGATGTATTGACTATATATATAGGCCAGTCTATGTGGAATTGCTTTGGTGACCTTTTCTTTCTTGGCTTGAGTTTTGGCTGTTCCAATATATATGATGTGCAATCCATAGTCCGTGGAATAGGCATCTATCTCGCTGTCACCCAACAATAGATCTTGCTATCACCACCCCCTTTTGTAAAGTCACCGTCATTCTGCATCAGAGAATGAGTGAGAGGCCACTTTATATTATGAAGAGGCTTCATGACCTGAGCCATGATTGTAGCCCACTAAAAAATCGACTACTCATCTGTCAATGAATCGTCTCTTGTTTAGGTGAGCTGGTTGGTTTGAGCAGTAGAGTCCATTCACAAATGGACATCTTTTATAAGTAGACGGTACTATTTACATAATTGTCGACAATTACACCCAACTAGAACAATTGCACGCTCCGGTTTTCGTTTGCTACCTCGACATATAACACTGCTAATAAGTCACCGTTCGTAAATCATAAGTCACTCTGCCAGTCCTAGGATTGAGAAGCATGAAGAATGCTAGCATAGTGTAGTCCATGGTTTCTCATTGTAGTATCAGCCTCTGGCCCAGCGTAACATCGGCACTATTTCACAACGCTTTGGCGGCCAATGGAAGCCTGGCATAGCAGTATTTGCACTGAGCATTCTCCAAGAAGAGACAAATCTCGTCTCTTGAAGCTAGGCATGTGGAATCCGTTTTCCTGGACTGGGCGGGCGAAATCTTCCACATACTTCTTCCATCGAGTCGACGCAAGTTGTCGCGCTTGTGACTCTTGCGAGGAGCTTGTAGTGCTTAGATCTCTGAGATGGCTTGAGGCAATGGCCCAAGCAATTAGTTTCATAGCAGCGCAAGATATATTTATAGTGCTCATGATCTTCACCAACCGTGGATTTGAGGGCCTCAAGCATGCGCTCACATAGTTTTTTGGCTTCATCGTACCGTCCAGTACCCTGCAAGTAATCCGCATGCGCCGTAAGACCTCGCAAGATGAAGACAATTTCCTTCCAATGGGAATCTGTCAGCTCAGACATCATCTGTTCATGGAGCTCTTTTGCTTCATCTTTCCTGTGGCAACCTTGCTTCCATATAGACTCGAGCAGATAACTCCCGTATACAAAATACAAGAAACCGGACTCAATGTAGGGTGGGCAGTTCTTGCATAGTTTTTTGTAAAGTTTTTCCACTTCTTTGTAGTTTCCCTCTTCGCCTCTCAAGATGATATCTGCTAATGTGCTCAAGCAGACTTCCTCCAGGACATCGTACCCTGCGACACCTGCCTTACTTTCGCACTGCTTGAGGATGTCGCGAAACATCTCGGCGGCAACATCGGCCTGCACTGTTTCGGCGACTCTGGTCCTCGTCCAAAGCACCGGGAGGCTGTCAGTCGCGAAGAATTTTTGTCTTAGCTCAAGTGACTCGACATAGTATGGCAGCGCTGCTTCACTTCCTTGTTGGACGTGGACGAAATCGCCGTGCTTCAGGAGCAGCCACGCTCGTTCGGTCAGATGGTTTGGTGTCCTGGTTGTTGTTTTCCCTGTATCATTCTCTAGTACTCTAGCCACATGCGGAGATATGGTTTCCCATTCGCGCCAATGTTTATGGAAAACAGTTTGCGGGATACAACAACATACTGATTCTAATGCTATCTCTTGCCATTTGTCAATTGCACCCTCCAGTTCCAACCATTTCTGGGTCGCAAGCTGTACGAGACGGTGCGTACTAAAGACTTTGTTTCCAGATTCAGCTTTAACCATTGAGAACGCTTTTAGTACACCGATAGCCCTAAGAAAGTCAATGCCGATCTTCTTTCCCCGGCACAGCAACCTATCAGAGATGGCTTGTCTGTCTAGGACAGCCATGAGCGACAAAATCTCGGCGGCAAGTGGTGTCTGCGTTCTAATTTGATCGAAAGATACTTTCCAAGTTTGCAAGATAGAATTTGATAGGTCTGAGTCTCTGCCGGGATCGTATATGTCTGTTGCAAGGAAGTCCTTCATTTCTGAATCATCTTTCTGGAGTATTTCAAGATACTCAGCTATTGAAATTTCGTTTTCGGCGAGAAATGCCGTGGCTTGGGTGATTGCTAGCGGCAAGAAGTCCAAGGTCTCTAGAAGCTGGTGCGATAGCGCCTCGTCAATATCATCCTCCAGATGCACTCTCGTACTGAGCAGAGATTTTGCGTCTTCCATCTCGAAAGGGTCTACTGCGACAGGTCGCTGTCCTGGCACTAGCCTTTCGCCCAGCCGTCTGTCACGGGTTGTAACCAACATGGAGCCAATGGAACTACGAGGCAGCCAGTTGACCAGTGGGTCGTGAGTGTGCTTTGTAGAGCCTGAACACGAATGGCTTGTTGGACTAAAGACAATATCCACATCATCCATATTATCCAGCACTAGAAGCCACGGGCAATTCGCCTCTTCACTCAGCCAATCTCGCACATGTACCAACGTCTGCTCGCTAGGATCGTCAAGGCCGGGCAGGGCAAGGCGCTGAGCAATCTGTTGACAAGATTCTTCAAACCTTGTGTAACTACTACCATGGATCCAGAACACATGGGCATCCTTATGTTTCCTCCGAAATCTGTAGCAATACTCAATGGCAATCTGAGACTTCCTGTTAAGGATATACCGTAAGCCAGATGCTTTTCTAGAGAGTACAATATGAAATGGAACATAGACTCAGCTGCCGGTGGGATACATTTGGCATGGAAGTTGGATAAACCAAATCTAACAGTAGATAAGATAATGTGAAGCGGCGTTCACATGGCTGGGCTCCAGGACTCTTGATAACACTCAAAGACATTACGTACCCTACACCCCCAATACCGGAGAGGACTACACGGTGTTGCTCCTTAAACCTTTCCTCGATCTCCCTCAGCTCATTTTCTCGACCCACGAAATTGGGGTCCTTTTCGAATCGCACCATGAAGCATGGTTTCTGGTTTAGCTGTGGCGGGTTTGTATTTGAATATTGAGCCGCAGGACGATTAGCAAAGTCTTTAGATGACCCCGAGATAGCCACAGTCTGATTGTAGGTCAAGATGGGGATATGTCGTTCAATTGATGCCTGGAGCTGCGCAATTTTCTTGTCCTGTGCTAAACTGAAAAGAGCCTTACGTTTTCTCTGCCAAGATGAATCCTTGTCATTGGGCAGCGCTTTCGTGAGTATCTCGTCAAGTTGCTGGACTGTTGCGGTACATTCGACAATGACCGCGTTAAGAGCCTCAGCAGTTTCTTTGTTAATCTGCCGTGCATCGGCCTGATTTTTGGTTTGTTGAAGTGTCAAAAGGATTAGCGGCAGCTGGACCTTGATCAGACGAAACGTCTCCGGGACATCTTCCACTCCAGCTGAAAAGTCGGAAAGTCGCTTCACAATCTTGGTTCCAAAGTCGATGAACTGGACAATGGCCGAAGCTAAGCCAACAGCTGCTAAAGCTTCAGCCATGGAATACGAAAACGTTCTCAGGAGACAAGCAGTGAGGTAACAGCGTATACATATAGCATTACTAGTAGGGAGCTTCGCTATGCTCGATCAGGAGCATCCCCTTACTCAAGAGCGGTTTGTTATGTGAGCTTTGGAGTGAGTGGAAGAGGACAGATCGATGGTGGATCGGATTCTTAAAGTACTTGCGGCTGAACCATATCGCTGACTGGGTAGGTGGTAACGGACAGGATTCCGCTCGCAGCTAGCCAACCGTATAGACCTAAAAGAGTTCACCTATCAAGCGGACAGCCCGATAGGGCTGGATCTAAAGCCGGCGAAACTGCCCCCGGAGATGCCCTAAAACTAAAACGCTCGGGGACGATTCCGTGGGGGCCTTCGGGGGCTCTTTCAGGGCTCGGTTCAGCAGCTTTAGGTCCAGCCCTATAGGGATATCTGCTTGATAGGTGTGTTCGCTTGATAGATGATTCAACCCTTCAACAGGGTTTAACCAAAAGTCTCCTAAAGTTGATCCCCAAGGATAGAAGATAGCGGGTAGCGAAGCCCGCTCCGGGGACCATCTCTATCGCCCCGGCCCCTGACTCCAGGGTATCGCTAATCCTGACATCCCTAAATATTAGGCACGCCAACGGAGCCAATGGCATCTGCCTTCGAATGTAGATACAGATCCTGTATAGAAGTATACAGTGATACAGCATCTCCTCCAACTAACATCGCGATGACTCTGAACCCTTGCGCCAGACGCGGAAGGCATGATTATGGTCAAAGAACAGAGATCAGAAGTTAGGGTTTTTGGTAGCTATGTAGAGTACATGGGACAGGGTTGTCAGCGTATCAGCTGTCAAGGTCCCAATACCCCAGACCGCATGTATAAAGACTATGATCGAGTAACAAGATTAGAAGCAGTTGTTCGTAACTCAAGGGTATCATTCGGAGGCACCAAAAGAACAGTCAGGCACTTGCTATCAATCACAACTATTTGTTACTAGGGAATGCTGCACGTTCTAATCGACCCTATGTACCAATCTTCTTCCCCACCACGCTGGACTCAGCGAGCATTCTTGACCCTGACTGCTTCCTGACACTCCGCAAAGTCCACCGCATCTGCATCCACGCCCTTTGTCTCAGGGACAAAGAAGAAAGTCATGATAGCGCCAAGAATACAGCAGGCGAAGAAGATCCAGAGGACGTTCGCAACACCGATCTTAGTTGGTCCGCTAAGGTAATTGAAGAGGACGCCTGACAGGATAGCGCCGACCTTTCCAGTTGCAGCACTGACGCCGTGTGCGAAGCCACGCACACGGGATGGGTACGCTTCGCCAGGGACAATGAAGGTGGTAGCATTGGGCCCAAAGTTGAAGAAGAGCTGGAGCGGAGAAGTCAACATTCTGCGCTGTGTATCTGACAGAGGGGCGATCTATACGTACCTGTGCGATAGTAAAGCAGACGAATTTGCCAGCAGTCCCAAGATGTGCGTAGTCACCGGCAATGATACCGAACATGAGTCCAGTGATTAGAAAGCCTTGAATCTGAATCCATCGACGGCCGAGGATTTCAATGAAATATATGGTGAGGAAGTACCCAGGTACGTAGCCGGCTGCGGCTATGATCAGATTTCCGTAGGCATTCTTGAGTAGGGTGTCGTATTCAGTCTTGCCCTTGGAAAAGCCAATGGCCGCAAGAAGTACGGACTGGTTAAGATTGGTGCCATAGAACGCCACATCGACCAGGAACCAAGTTGAGGCAGTGCCGATCAGTTTCTTCATGTGTCTCCACTCAGAGAAATAGACGAAGAAGGCCTTTAGCTGCACGTCTCGTGTTGGTGGTGCAACGTGCGCCTCAACGACTGAGGCAGTCCTACCTGCGCCGTCAACCTCACGAATCTCGGTCTTGGGATCCTTGGTGTAGCTGCCATCTGATGAGAGCGTATCAAGGGATGGTGCTTTGAAAGTATTGAGCTCTCCAGACTGCTTGAACTTCTTGCTTTCAGGCATCGTTAGACGGAAGTACAGAGTAGCGAAAGCTGGAACAAGGGCAACACCGATCTGGATACGCCAGACAGCGTCAAGCTCGTTGTAGTGGCCAGCCTTAAGCGCACTGCTAAAACATCCGAGGACAATCAATGTGACGATTGATCCTGCAAGGGTACCCTGCATATCTCGTTAATCGTTTGCGTAAAGTATGCGGATAACAGGCTCGATTTACCCAGCCCTGATTGGAGAAGATCCAACCAAGCATGCGGCCACGGTTGCGGAGAGTAGATCTTTCAGCTACAATCGCGGCACTCATCGGGTAGTCTCCTCCAATACCAATCCCCATGATAATGCGCATCCCAAAGAGATACCAGAACTTATTTCGAGTCGGACCTTTGAGGTGATTTGGTAGGCTGATCACGAGAATAACGCCGATGATCATTATAATCATTTCCTTTCCGTAGACAAACTTTCTGCCGAAGGCATCGCCCATGAAACCGAAAGAAAGTTGTCCAATAATGTTACCGATATTTGCTGCCGCATTCACTGCGCCTCGAAGCAGGAGTGGATAGGTCGGGCTCTTCTTTCCTTGCAAACCTCCCCAATATCTGTGTTGGAAAGGTATCAGTGCAAGTCTTCAAGCGAGAAAAGGATTCATAAAGCGAAGCTAAACATCATCGAAAGCATTTGAAGTTGAAGAGTGAAGTGAAGCATGTAAAAGGATGGTAGGGAAGGCATACTCATATGTCCAGACTGGGGTCACCAGATTGATGATGAAGAGGTCGTAGGAGTCGAGGAAGAAGCCAACACTATGCTGAGTCAGAATAATACATAGTATCTATTGGTAGAGGACTGACCCGCAGATTGCGTATAGCTTCAAATCTCCTCTGCTCATAAATCGGGACATGCCTGTCGGTTTGTGATCGCGCTCATACTCCTCCTACCCAAACCGTGAGATTGAAAGAACATCGCATAGTGTCTCGCACTTTTTCGATCATGGGAGGAACATACGATGGTGATGAGGTTGCCCTCGTCATCTTTCCGGGTGTAAGCCTCCTCTTCCCACCTCATGATTGCTGAAAGACAAGACGAAAAGACTGGCAATCACAATATCAAATTGCCGTCCTGGAGATCCAATGGTTGATGATCGGGCAATTCGTCCTTGGAGGAGCAACGTTCTCACGCGGCATCCCCAGAGACTTTATCTCACGTAGGCTGTTCATGGCGTGACAGTCTCGTGGACGGACCAAGGTGGCCTGGTCTAGACTGTGGAACCACCTCCAGTTGAATCTCTCAAGCTGGACCCACTAACGGCGAATCATATGTGAACATGCACCACTCCGCCGGGCAGATTTCCAGCAATCTCCAGCGTGGAGGGATCCCCCAAGGGGCGTGGAGCCGCCAAGGCGGCCCGCCAAGTTGCGTAGGCGAATAGCGAATAGGTCGGGTGACGCTGAAAAAGGAATGTTCAGCAGCTTGAATGGGAAAGTCGACACATGCTCGAATGCGATTGAAAGCCCTCGCAGAAAACGTGGGCGACTTGTGATATATGATAGGCGGGAATTATGTTTAATGGGCTGGGCGGCTTGGCCTGCAGTAGCTGGCAGCACGTAAGGTTGACACCTAAACCGTAGCTCCCGAACCCAAGTCCTTCCCTCGGTCCCCTGCTAAGTCAAGAAAGATCGAATATCATTCGAAACGGAAACTTCCTTCTTGTTTTAGCGGGGAACTATGCCGCGATGTTACAATTAATGTTTGCTGATGCTGAAGGGCTCCAGTATATCAACTCAGCGATATCAAGTCTGCCTGAGAACTTGCCGGCCGAGGTCCCATATTCGGACGTCTCTTACTTTAGATATCCCCAAGGGGCAAAAGACATTACGTGTGGATGATACTCTTAACCACGTCTCAATTATAGTTCTATTTCAAGAGGCAGATAACCAACCTCGCCCTCAATTTTTGAAAGTTAGGAAAATGATTGAACCGGTAAGATAGGTTAAAGTATCAAACAACATCGAAGCATGCCCACGACTGAAACCCGGACTGAACGTTGAAACGTTTGAGCACACGAGGGGCGTAAGTCTGACTTCGTTGCTGAGTAGGCCGGACCAACATGCTTTACGATCGTCTTCGGAGATCTTGATCCATGCATCTTAATTCTGCCTGCTGTTTAGACCTCAGGGTCTGTACAGAGGAGGTCTGATATACTCATCATGATCTATCTGTGGGTCTCAAAGCCTGCATATTGTTCCCGGAGATAATGCTCTCTGTTGACCAGTAGGTCCACGGGGTCGATCGAGGCTGTGTCCGACATATGTTAATATCCCCATTGCACAAATATAATGTAATTTGTAGGCTGGAAGGCTGTGTACGAACAAATCATAGCGGTCGTTGAGTCGGAAAGTGACGGAATACATCACCAAAGCTTCTCACTGCGCCGGATAATCTCCTTGCGGGAATAAAGTGTGCTTGCCTGGACGCTAATACCGCACTTGCCAATGTTCAGATTATGAAATCCAACTGAATGCTGCCGCAAAGCCAAGATACATCATAAAAAGCCCAGACTTTAGTCACACTGAACCACATTCTGATCTTCGCAACGTGCCCCATGTCTGCAAGATCACTGGATTCCGCCATACCGTTTGAAAAGCTTGTTTTCCCAAGAAAAGCACCTTCGTATAACGGCTGAGGCGGGGTCTCAGCGAAGGACTGAATGTTGGTAGCAAACCTCAGAGCAGAGGGGCATTTCCGGGCCATGATGCTGGCTAGGTCTAATGCGGTTGCGTCGTGGTTCACAAAGTAGGAACGAAAGTTACCTTAGGGTTTGAGATTTGACCCAGTAGCCACCTGCCAAGACCTTTCACGGGCACAAGACATGTCCTTATCAAATTGTTAATATATATTAGAATAGTGATGTTCAAAGTTGAGAATTGGCAACTTGGCCGAGGCAAGTTCTCGAGATCTTTTGTTTCTAAATTCCCTTCTAATTGTTCCTGCAGTGGTTATGGCGCTAGTTTCAGGTCTTGCCCACAAGTCTACTAGTTCGAAAGAGCGAGGGTTCGAATCCCTCAGTTGTCATTAAATTTTTGCTCCCAGATATCTTCGATGTGATGTTTGCTTGGACAATGGATAGAATGTGATAGTGAAAGCTGCGTCTCGAAAGGAACATGTTACTGGCGGGATTTGAGGCTAGCGTGCCTAGTCTACCTAATTAGGTAACCTTCAGTCGCATCCTACATTACAACGCCTGAGCATGCTACACCGACCTGCGGATGGGGGTACCTTTGCCTATGGCTGGTATAGTATCAAAGATTATATGACACAATGCTGAGCTGCTGGCAGCTGTATCACCTGACTTGAAAGTCTTCTCATTACTAGCATCATGGTTGTACGATCTCTGCGGTCTTGCGGTGCTTCGGCACCCATCATGCTCTTTTACTGTATATTGTTACTTGCTCATCGATTGATCGCAGCGTCAATAGGCGCTTCAGGTGTGCCTTCATTCAATGGCAATCCTATAGACCAGCAGCCCCTCCAGAACCACATGAGGCAACTGCTGGCAGAGAAACCAGCTTTACAAGATCAACATGGTTCTGCTGAGGACGATGCGGTCTTTAGGAACGAGGGTCTCGATCAGCCTAACGCCTATCCTTCAAGCTACGCCGCCCTACTCGATGCGCTCGAAGTCATGCAATCTCACTACTTCGAAATCGCTGTGGGGACGTGGCCCAAAGCCATCGACTGGACAGCAGCAGTCATGGGTACTCATGTCTCGGCGACGTTGGCGGCGATGACCGAATACTGCACCTCGCCCTCGTCAAATCTTGTTTCGCCCTCCCAAACGCCCTCCCAAGAAGAGTCACGCGACCACGAAAATTTGATCAATCGTTACTTCACGCAGATTACATCATTCTACTTTGGTGAGAACGCTTTCAGCCTGCGCACACAAGCTTATGATGATATGCTGTGGGTGGTACTTGGCTGGCTAGAGTCAATAAAGTTCATCGAGCGGCACTCCTCCCTACACTACAGGTGGGAGAATTCGGACTACCACAATACCTCACAATGGTACGCACGCCAATTCATTCCTCAATACGCACATCGTGCGCACGTCTTCTACAAGTTGGCTTCTCGTGGTTGGGGCACCGATTTATGTGGAGGTGGCATGGTTTGGAATCCCCACTTGGCACCATATAAGAATGCCATCACAAACCAGCTTTACATTGCAGCCAGCATCGGAATGTACCTTCACTTCCCAGGAGACTGTGACTCCTCGCCATTCTCTGCAGATTCCGGCTTACCACCTGCAAAAGCGCACGATGTGCAATACCTCGATAACGCCGTGGAGGCCTACAAGTGGTTGAAGGAAAGCGGGATGAGGAATGAGCAGGGCCTATATGTCGATGGTTTCCACATCAAGGGTTGGCGAGGCGGCAAGGATGGCAGCAATGGGACTAGAAAGTGCGATATAAGAGATGAGAGCGTATACACGTACAACCAAGGAGTGCTCCTCTCAGGCCTAAGAGAACTATGGCAAGCTACTAGCGTGCAGGAGTACTTACTGGACGGGCACGAATTGGTCCAAAGCGTCATAGCTGCCACAGGCTGGGAACACAGAAATACAGAACGCAAGTGGCGCTGGGCAGGCCTTGGAAGAGGTGGGATTATGGAAGAACGCTGCGATTGGAGCGGAACGTGCAGCCAGAATGCGCAGACGTTCAAGGGCATCTTCTTCCACCACTTGACAGTATTCTGTTCTCCTCTTCCGGCTGGACACGATGATAGTGCGTTGCATCAGCAGAGCTGTGATGGGTATGCGGATTGGATACGACATAATGCACTGGCGGCATACACAACTCGAGATGCGACGGGCAAGTTCGGCGAATGGTGGGGTAGGCCATCGCGGAGGGATGATGGCGACATCATCGATGATGTTATACCGGATATGACTGGCCCGACTACCGTGGGAACTGATTATAGGAACGAGGGCGTACCCTATGATGAGATTTGGCGACTGCCGGAAGATGATGACATGTACAGACCATGGGAATATGGGAGGCGTAGGGAAGAGCAGATGCGGTCCGAAGGTACCTCCGCTGCAAATGAACGTCCAGGCCAACAGGATGTCAATGACAGAGGACGGGGCAGGACTGTGGAGACCCAAAGTGGTGGCGTTGCCGTTTTGAGGGCGTTTTGGAAGTTAGTGGAGTCGAGACAGGAGTAACGATTTGAACGATGACGGTCAGGATCAAGAAAAATAAATGTACTGCATGCATTGGTGGTTCATGTCAATGTTCCGCACTGTGAGTATATATCAATGGGCGCAAGTTTTCGAAGAAGAAATTCCTTATGGAACGTGATGGTCCGAATGAAGACACAATGATCCAACAAAGATGGATGACTTACTCGAGGTGTTCGCGTGCTAGCTATATCATGGTACGTCCTGAGCTTAAGGAGTGACGCGTGTGATGGATTTACCGTTGCGGGTTTGAGCTTCCATGCCGGACGATATCAATGATGATCTTGTTCGATACGTGTTGGAGACATCCGCGGAAGCCATTGATTGCCATTGATGACCTCGTCCGGCTTGTTGATGGCAGGCTGTAAGCTGTAGAGTCCTTTGGGATACATGGCTCGGGTAGCTGTTCTACAACATGGAAGGTCTAGACGGAGGCTGAAGCATCATTGATCTGGGCGGGCAGCGATCGCTCAGGCCAGATAATTCCAGAAACACTGTGGTGTCTACCTACCTTGGTGGCGCAGCCAGAACCGAACAACACAATACCCCTCTGCCTAGATGAACTCATCCTCACGTATGTTCTCATCCTCACGTATGTTCTCATCCTCACGTATGTTCTCATAGAGTATTGTCTCTCAAGCCGATGGCTTTGTCAATGTTTGAGTATGCTGTTTCCCGGCCGTATCCCTTTCGATGGTTTACACCAGTCGTTTTCATTGGCGGCGCTATTGCGCTAGAGCTTTTCTCCCTCCTTAACTCCTTGACGACGGGCTATACTCAGGTATAATCAACCATACATTGTGGGCTTGCTCCTTTGCATTGATTCATATGTTTATAGCATCGAATATGCAACCGACCCGAATGCGACGATATTAAGCGACAGATGGCTTAATCGTTGGCCCTCATATTTCACAAGTCAAATCGACGCGACATGTCAGGCCGAGAACTTACAAGTGAACACCGGTACTTCTACCAGTACGGGTATCGAGTTGCGCGACTGATGCAACCCAGAATTCTTTACAAACCAAACCGCGCTCACTTACACCCTTACTGTGATCTGGACGACCAAGGTTACGGAGGTTACGGAGTGAAAAAAAAACCCCGGGGCAAGGATGAGGTTTTGAAGAAGCGGTGGTTGGGGGAAGAGGTGTGAGAGTAACTTTTTAGGAGGCAGGAAAGATGTACGTGGAGATAGTAGTGGACATAAAAATTAGAACTAAAATGCTAGAAAACGACAGATGCAGCTGGTGACTCAGTTCCTTGCATTGGCAAAACAGCACTCGAGGTACCGCAAGCCATAATCATAACTCCTACCCTATTATTGCCAAAGGCCGTCGATCGCTCTAGCAGCTCACAAGCCTGACAATTTATTCACTAAGAAAACGAGAATAGGAAGGCGGAGTGGGAACCGCCTGAACGAGAAGGCTGCAGAGACACGAACCGAATAGGCTCAAAACGCCACTGAAGTGTGATTCACTCTTTGTTATCCGGGCGGCATTACTTACATCCATTCCCTCCTATGGAAATTTACGCGTCTGCAGATGTAGCTCGCCGCACTTCCTTTCTATTCCTGCTTTGAGCATAAGCCTAAGCCTATGGTATCACCTACAGCCTTGTGCATCCTGCCTCCTACCCTTCCATCCCTTGCCCAGCCTTCTCTACCCCCGCAAATCCGCAATCACACACTCTGCGTCCCCAGAATCTCCCACCAATCGCGAAATCTAGACCTTCCTTCCCCAGCTCCTAGCTCGTGTTGACCGCCAAAGCGGCCCGGAAAGCAGCGTTCCCTCCATGCATGTCCATGCGCTGGTGATCTTCAGTGAACGTTATATGTATGCATGTCCCCTCCCACCAATAATCACTCGCGAAAACACTGCGGAAACCCTATGCGTAGGCTTTCTGCTGCAGCAACAACCCGACGACAGCTGCCGTTGCATTTCTCTTACCTACCGAAAAAGATTGGCGAGATGAATGCTCCAGAAGGGGGGTTAGCTCCGTTTTGGTGTGCATGAGTGGATGCGAGAGGGCGGTGTGAAGATTTGTTGCGTTCCATTGGTGGATTGGATTCTGCCATCCATGGATTGGATGGATGATATCATTGGGTGGAATGCGGCATATTGCACTTCTGCGGAGGAGATGCTAAGCTCACCGCCAATGGGGCGGGATGCTGCTCCGGATACAGTATTGAACCCGTCTTTCATGACGTGCGACGGGCCTTGAGCGAGCAGGGAGGTAGGTGCTGCGGTGGAAGCATGAATGGAGGGGCTTCGTATCATTTTCTGATTTTTTTCATTTTTCTTTCCTTCTTCAGAGAGCAGCTTTGACCATAACCATCATACCGAATCTCAGTCACACAAGCACAGAACTATTCCCAACAAATACAGCCTACCTTCCAAATACTCAACATGCCTAACAACAAGATGACTCCATCGGCTGCGAGCCATATCCAGTCGACTCAGGTCAGTCCCTCTCTTCTATAACCATAACTTACCACTCATCACCCCGTCCACTCCACCCTCTTCTCCTTTCCATTTTCCCGAATCCCACTAACTTCCCCATCTTCCAGGCCACCGGCGGCAAAGACACCGGCGCCGGCAGTTTTTCCGCTCGTGCCCAGTCCGCCGGCGCCAATAATGCCAATCAAGCTGCTGCAGCTGCATCTGGAAACACTGGTGCCGCTTCCGGTGGGCAGGGTGGGAAGTCTGGGGGAATATCCGGGGGAAAGTAGCTATGGCGTTGCCGCTACTATGATGGTGGATGGGAAAAGTTTTTGATTTGGGTTTTGAGATTATGGAAAAAGCATGGTGGTGGCGAACATGGAGTTGGAAGGTGGGAAACCAAACTTAACTCGTTGGCAAGCTTTGTGGGAGAGAGAGAAATAAAGGTTTCCTTCCCCATATGCAGTTTCAATTGCCTGTCTGTGACTTTGGATTTCTACGCTCGTGAGCTCCGAAGCGCTTCGAAACCCTTGGCAGTCATGTCATTCTCTCGCTCCCTTCAGTAAGGGTATTCTCTTTTCCATAATAGTCGCCTTCTCGATCCGCAAGCACTGCTGATGTCGTAGGACTGATCTCGGCCGGAAGCTTCTGGCTGCGGGAGAAGCGTCACTTCCACGGACGCGTGACCTACATTCACGGCCGGAGTGGCGAGATAGGGCCCCTAAGATAGCCTTCACGTTGAGTGTATGAGTATTCATGGCCGGAGTGGTGGGATAAGACCCTCAGATAGCCTTCACGTCGAGTGCATGACCATTCACTCGAACAGTCAACTAAAAGAGCATAGACATAAAAGGGGCATCATGCCCAACTTCTCTGTCTTTCTTCCACCATAAGAAAGGATCTTCGACGGCAAAATACCAATCGATCCCACAGCGGCGAACGGAAAACATCCACCTACCAGTTACAAACCACACAGTGTGACGAGCAACATGTCTGACAACACAACCAACCAAGAAGTCACCTCCGGAGTCATGAGCATTGAAGTTTGTCTCCTTCTTCTCCCAATTCTGAACCTCTTAACACTCCCCTGCCTCACCAGTCCACACTAACACCCCAGCCAGGACCCTACCATCAACATCGATAGCGAAGATCCCAGCAGTAGCATCGATGGAGAAGATACCAGCAGCACTCCAACTTCAACCTCAACTTCGGATTCCACTCCATCCTTCTCTTCACCAGCTGCAGCACTAGCAAGCGCACACGGACCATGTGGGTGTGGTAATGAGAAGAAATGGCAGCGATTGATGGAGGAAGGGGGACGATGTAGACTGGGTGAATTGTCTTGGAAAGGGTAGATAGCTCAGTGACAGGCGGCACGATAGCAAAGGAAGCCAAATAAATGGTCTTTTCACCCACACGGACATACGCACCTTGAGTTGCCTGCCCGTTTGTACTTGTCTTTTCCTACCCTCGTAACGCTCAAACTCCCTCCGCTTCCCCTCCCCCCCCCTCCAACCCCACCATCAAGGCAACGCCACACACTCCATCTCAACCCCCACCCCCTTCGGCAATTCCCTCACCGCCACACAACTCCTCGCCGGCTTGATCTCCCCAAAATGTTTCTCATACTCCTCATTAACCTCCTTAAAATCCCCCATATCCGTAAGGAAGACCGTCATTTTCACAACTTTCGAGAGGTCGGAGCCAGCTGTTTTTAGGATGATGCTGATGTTTTGGATGCAGAGACTGGCGTGGTAGCCGATGGAGCCGGGAGGGAGGGTGCCGTCTGCTAGGGCGGGGAGTTGGCCGGATACGTAGATGGCGTGGGGGGTGGAGATGGCTTGGGACTGTGGGGGGGATCAATTGGGGGGTTTGGTGGGTACTGAAGGTGTGGGGGTTTGGAGGTGGGGAAGCGGTGTAGCTGTTGTTGCGAGGGGTTGGGGGAAGAGGGACGGATGGAGAAAAAAGGAGGGGCGTACGTATGGTCCCGCTGCTGTTCGTGTACGAGGCATATTAGTCAATCGCTCCAATGGGGTTATGGGGACAAGTGTTATGGAGGAGCTTACGTGGACAGGCATCTTGTGTGAAGATGGGTTTCGCTTCGGACATTCGTGCGGTGGTTGGTGTAAATTGGAGATGGAGGGTTCGACGATGTGGTGAGTTGTTAAGGTGGAGGCGGGGATGGAGTAGGGAGGAGAGCGTGCAGGCAACGAGCGGGTTTCGGAGAGTTAAAGGGAGGAGGAGAGATGGCAGAGTTCTCAGGGGTGCCAGTGGCATACAGGCAGCAGCGTTCCTTGATCAATTGGAAGGCTTTGTGTGATGGGGGGAGGGAAGGTTCGTCGCTTCGCTTACGCGTGAGGCTCTACGGAGGAAGGCTATGGGCGCTAATTGACCCTGTTGGGCTGCATGAAGGTAACGGATATTTTGATGTTATTATTATCAAGGGCAGATATGCGCAATTGGATCTGTCCATTATGATTCTATGCCGCTATTATGAATCCTCTATCATAATGATGAAGTACTGCTGGCTCTCATGAATATGTATAGGTATTGATCAACATCAGTAGGTGCCTGTAGATACTTTTCCATTGTCTTCACCCATTCTCGGAATTCGAGGTTCTAGGAGGGTCGCTATTCCATGACAGCTTCGCGGTAGCAGCAGAGAGGTTGCGTGAACGTCCAGGGTCCCGAGTTGGGAAGGGATTTTGGAGTTTCCTGTATTGCGGTTTGTTGCGGGCAATACTGGATTCGTTCCCGCAATCAAAGATGGCGTTAGTGGAGTTGCGTCCCAATGGAGTAAATTAGCAATAGCCTTTCGCCCTCAAACTCTTGCTGTTGGTCCAGGCCTGGAAGATACCTCATGGATTTCGCAAAGCAGCAGCTGGTATCCTGTAATTGTGGTAGAGCTGGCGAACAAGTTCCATCCCAAGAATATTAGGTCACATTGCTGTTGGATCTGATCACGCAAGCATATATCGTAGCATCGCAGGTGTATTCGCAGGTAGTGAGATTCCTTCGAAAAGTTCAGGTCCCTTCACCGTCTGGTTGGCTCGAAAGGAGAGTGCAGACCGGAGCATCGAGCTTGTCGCGGCCTTTGAGGAAGTCGAGTTCAAGTATGAAGATGTAGCCTAAGAGTACCCCACCAAGTTTCTTAACCAGTGCCCCAGCGGCTGCAGCAGAACCACCTGAGTTCCGTGTCAGTTAACATTCCATTTAATATATGCGTACAGGCCGTACCAGTGGCGATGATATCGTCCAAGATCAGAACCCTCTGTCCCTGCTTGATGGCATCTGCTTGTATCTGGAAGTGATCTTCCCCATACTCCTTCTTGTAACTGGCAATTTCTGTAGGACCAGGCAGCTTGCCTGGCTTCCTGACCGGAACAAAGCCAGCACCAAGTCGTAGTGCTAAGCTTGGGCCGAAGAGAAATCCGCGCGCCTCCAAGCCCACTATGACATCCGGTCTTTGGTCTTTAGAGTAGCTATTCTCAATGTGCAATTCAAGGGCGCGAATGAGACTCTCATGGAGGGTAGGATCGCTGAAGAGAGGTAGGATATCTTCGAAGAGGATGCCGGGTTCCGGAAAGTCTGGAAATTGACGCAATGACTTGTGCAGTCTTATCTTAAGACCGGCGAGTTCGGAGGTGGTGGTGGGCAGATTGGACCCTCGTCGTCCTGAGGTTTCGGTGGCATCTGGGCGGTTGCTTAGTGGGTGGGAGGAGGTAGAAGGTTGCATGACGAGGAGAGGAAAGAAGAGGAGGAGTGAGCGGTGACTGATGAGAGTATTAATATTTTTTCCCTGTTATCCTATTATTAGTCACCGCACTTAGTGGAGGGTATCTGCGGTTTGTAAGAAGGTGCTGGTGGTACGTGTCAATCCGTCAAATCCGTTTGTTCAGACTTTATTTTCTTCCTGAAGGGTTCGCCGATAGTGGGGTGATGAAAAGCCTTGGTATAACCCGATATGGTATAGAGGTGAAGAGGCAACGATTTGGCAGGCCAACTAGAGGCCACTAAGGCTAGGATCCCCCGTAGATTTGGCTGAGGAGGCCCAAGATGACCGGGTTCTTTGAATTGCTTCTTTCCGTTTCCGTTCTTGAGAAGGTGCGAATCAATCGGCGCGATGGTGTCCAGTGGCTGATGACAATGTCGAAGCACACAGTTGAAACTGCGTCGATACTGCGTCGATGCAGAGGTGCGTATCGGGCCAAAAGTGACTTCTAACCCGAAGCCAACCTTGCCAGGATTGCTGTCGAGATCAAAGTACAATTTAGGCGAATGGTTGGACCAGGTGGAGGCATCGCATGCGTGGTGTAGCAGTAATCTGTGGATGGTTGGTTGAAGAGTCGGTGGATGGTGTGTGCATGTTGCCATCGCAAGCCACCGACGCGCTTGATAAGAGCCGTTCATGCCCGTCAAGAGCCCATTCTGATAGTTCTAGCATCCTCCTCGCTCCACCAACCTCTCATATGCCTACGTGTACCATCATTTACCCATTACCTACCTTATCCCTACCATCGTGTTCCCACTCAAACCCTGTAGGGCCTGTTCTCATGTACATTACAGCAGTGCCAATGGCTCTACCAATCTCCAATCCACCGTGTTTTCTAAATACCGCATGTCGTGATCGCCATCGCCATGCAAAGGCCCGAGCGCCGTTAGTCTTGATGATTTGACCGATCTAAGGTCTTCTGTGCAGCCTTCCGTCGCTTTCGTTTACATGCGTCTAGAGTACGGCTCCTCATAGTGTAGAACTACCTATCCTTACAAAGTACCTAGGTACCTACCCGCCCACAGCCCGTCGGAGACCCCCACATCGCCGGGGGACTAAGCAAGTGACTCCGGGCGTGGGGTGCATAGGGGATAGGGAGAGGCGGTCACCAACGGGTAGTCGTGGCTGCCCTTCCTCCCACATGCTATGTACTAAGGTATAGTAATATAAGCCCACCCTCCCGTCAATAATGAAGTCTACTTAGGTACTCGCCGGAGAGGACCGTGCATTCTACGCCGGCTATAGGCCAAGACCCAACGCACTCTCCTTAACTTATTTGCTCAATTAGCGAAGGTGAATTCTGCAGCTCTCTCTGCGGCAGGTTTCCTTTCTTTTGTTTGAATGTTTCCTAACCAATGGCTTTCTACCTCACGACATCGCGTCAGTGAAGAAAAATATGCTTTGTGGCCGTCAGCATGAGTCAGTGCGGCATCAGGCCTGGTGACGATGTGACTCTTACAGCCGATGAACTGCAATCCGCCTCTCTTTTCCTTTGGCGAAATTGCTTATGAATGCCTACAATGATTTTCTGTTGAGAATACGAGCAATCAGCTCGGATTCTCTTTTACTCCTCTTCCGACGGGAACATTGGGATGCTTGCAATCCAGGTTCTTATCCGCTCCTATACGGGCAATGTGCATTTGTTTGCGTCTCATACGATACGGCCCGTGTCTACGCCTTCGAAAATTTTGCTCATATTCGAATATGTAAAGAGGAATATCCCGTCTTTAGGCCGACGTTTTCCTTTGGTGACTCAAGCTTGCGCTTTCTGTTCTTCTGCTTCAGAAGCATCGCGCGTAGCGGATAGCTACTGGTGACTCTGTAAGATTAGGTTATCACTCTAGCATACCGCCATGCTGGCTTTCAGGGGAGTTGTCATGGTTCTCTTGTTGCGAATGAGACACTCGATTGCTCGTAATTTCTCCGGGATAAGCCTAACTTGGTGCCTTGAGTACGTCTAGGGTGAGGTCCCTATTGTTTGCTTGACTACGTTCTGACATATTGCCATGGTTTGCCTTCAGCATTGAGGCGCATATCTCGTCTTGTATTCCATGCTCTGTTTCTAGCTGCTGTCCTTTGTAACAGGGATCATCAGTGCCATCTTCAGATCCGCATCAGTCACGTCGGGTACCACTTTGCCCCCTTGCATTATCCTTGAGTGAACTCAGTGACTCTACCGCTCGTATCGCATCCTCTTCCGCACGACGTTAGCTTCAAGGGACGGACTCGATTTTCGTTCACGCGTTTTGGGACCAAGCGAAGCAAGAGGAATGTTCGTCTGCCCACCGCAACCAGAGCAATATTTTGCTATTACCACCAACATCAGTTTTTGCACCTGATCAACTCATACGCCTGATCTTTTCTTACCTTTAGGACCCTTATGCACTAACCAAGCAACCGTATACAATTCGAAGATCTTCCACAGCGCCTGCATAAACAGCAAGTTCGCAACCAAAATACTTAGGAGGAGGGTCCCGGTCGATCTCCGTCTCGGCACCTGACACAGATATTTCGTAGATGTTACCGCTGTAGACGTTTTTAAGGGCCCATTTTGGTCTTTGAGAGCCTCGTGGCTATCGCGTGCGGGACCAGGCTACGCCTTTACGGTCATGTTTTGCATGGACGTGCATTTCTGAGTAAAATATTGTAGGGTTGTTGCATTCAGGAGGATGTTGGGTGCCGTGGCCGTTTGGCCTAGGTCTGTTAGGATTGTTGAGTAAAAGAATTCGGCGAGGCTATCTGAGGCTATCTGAGGCGAGCCAAAGTGTTAGGGGTGGGGTTGTTGGAAGCTAGATCGGACACGGTGTAGTTACTGCTTGGTGGTGGTGGTATAAGGACTATAACGCCACTTCCATCCCAGGTCTCGGCTTTAGCTGATATATTAGCATTTGTTAGCCAGCGATAGTCGGCATTCCAGAAAGCTAGGTCAATGATATCTTTTACTGCATCAGTAGCGGTGGGCCGCGAAAAGTCTGGGGCATAACCATCGTCAATGGTCTGCTTCGTCACGAGATAAGTGGAAAACCTACGTATTGTACCCTTCCTCAAGTTATCGACCAGTTCACCTCGAACGTCTTTCATTTCACGGGAGACATACGGCCAGTATTGAGAACTAGAGGTTTTCATTCGCGGCTATACTTGTATTGTGGAAGGTGTGAGCTTACAGCAACGATTTTCCCCACCAAAGACTTGCCTTGGTCGTCGCATTTCTTGTGATGGAATTGAATAAACCAACTTGCATGCTATAGTTCCCCGTTGGAAATTGGGCTGTTCAAGGTACGTAGTCATATTCCGTAGTAAGATTGACGTAAACCAGTCCTTCATCGCCTTGTATACTACAGGTGATAAAGGCCTTTTTCGAGTCAACTACCTTAGCTGCGATTCCTGAAGGACACATACCTGGAGAGTCTGACCCCAAGCACTCCAGGCATATTGGGTTGCTGAGCGATCCTCCGCCTCATGGGCAACCTGTATGTTGTTGATTTGACAATTCTAGATTGGGTTATTGAAATAACTTAGAGCTGGTAGGATGACTGGACTACTGCCGCCCGCGGACAGTGGTCTAATGTGTCACCACCAGCTGGCCTAGCTGATGTGGCGTTCTGTAATGGAGACGCGGATTAGGCTGGCCAGCGTGGATTTTGTCTACCTGGAAGTAGGGAAGCAAAAATCCGATGGCTCCTGCGTAGGGGTTTCTGCATTGGAAGATGTAGATATGTCGGATGCTGATGGTGTGATGTGAGGTATGGTTATTGGTGAGCGGTTTTGTATGGGCGAGCTTAGGGGCTGCCCTGCCTTGGGGATTGAAGGCTATCTCGCTCACGGAGTCGTCGCCCATACAAAAATCGTGGGCCCCCGAACATCGGTGCCCACCAAGTTGCTCAATACGTCGACTATCATGTCGCCCACCTCGTTGTCTACTAACTCGCGAGGTCATCCACTAGGTCAGCCATCACTGGGAAGCTGTGAAAGCTAGGATTGCTAGTAAAGTTAGACAGCACAGCGCGTGATACTAGTGATATAGGAACAACTTGGGATTTTAGTATCTTTTCAGACGAAATACCGCAGGAGAGAAAGCTGCAGCTTGCTGGTGTTTGCATATTGTATATGTATATAGATGATTGGTGATATAGATGATTGGTGATATAGATGATTGGTGATATAGATGATTGGTGATACAGAGACGCAAAATCTGGAAGCTATTAAGTATACGTGGGGTATCTTGAGAAAGAAAAGAATTAACGTGGTGGGCCCTGCGGATCCCAACCACATTTTTCAATTAATAAAGCTGCCTGCTCAGCTGGATACCCAATGAACACAGGTCCTGTGAAAACCATATGTGGCTTGTCATCGTTCTGACCTCCTGTGGCATGACCTTTTAATGGTATCGTCACCTGCTCCAACCCCTCTTGACGTTGTTTCGTCTCCGGCCCTACGGATGTTGGAACAGCTTCACTTTCAACTGTATCCCGAATGGCTGCAGCGCCAGGAACAGAGATCCCCCATGGCCGACTAGGAGATTCTCCGACTCTGACTTCCTTGAGTGGCCTGTCGAAGTACCCTTCTCTGGCGTCTGTGTCTGAAGGATTCGCCAGTAGAGCGCTATGTACATCCACCTCTTCGGGATTTTCCTTGACATTTTCTGCCCAGTCCTCAACCTTCTTAATTGATTTTGCGTCCCCCTCTGATACATCCTCTTCATCACCCTTGGTTGGCAGCAAAGGCTGATGCTTCATACCCAGCCCTTGGATCATGTTAACAAGATTTCCATATTTGGCGTCTAATTGCCGAATGCTTTCAGTATTGCTTTGGAAGCGCTTCACGCAGATCTCATGACTTCTGGGAATCTCATGTTTGTGGTGTTCAAAGTATTCGGCGATCTCTTCTGGCGAGCGTTCGTCTAGCATACGGATGGGGCACTTCGAGACTGAGCCTGAGCCTGTGATAGAAGGAGATGGTGATATGGATCCTTCATTATTGCCTTCAGGAGCTGGCTTCCCCTCAAGTGGCTTTTGCGTATGTGGTGGCGTTGGTAGTAAGCCGGGTCGTTGGCTCTGTGAAGCATCGGCCTTCCCAGGCTGCTGCTGACGTAGGTTGGCCATAGAAGCGAATGGACATTTCGAATTTTCACTGACGCTTGGGCTGATGGCAGGATGATCGGAAGGGAGAGAAGCGTTCTGACTTAGTTTTTCCGTGGACTCGTTACTCTGCCTCCGTTCTAACTCTTCCCTGTTGAAACGACGCCACAAAGGCCCCTTGCCATTTGTGAGCGTCTTCCACGCCCTGACCCCTTCTACTATTGCTAAAGCATTATCATGAGCCTCATCTCCCAGAAACCATATTTCATCATTTTCTTCTTTGGAGTTTTCGACGCGCTTGTGAAGTTTTGACCTTGGAGTCCCACCATGCTTGGCTTGCAGCCACTTTGGAGGAACATCATCCGATAATGGTCCGCCAGATCGAGTGATGTTGAACGCCTAAAGATGCCGTGATATTGTCAGCCGGTGTAGTGTGGTTCTAGAATGTATGAGACTGGAACAAGAGGGTTAGACTCAGAATGTGTATGTTGTCGATCACTGCCACACATGTAGCTCCAGATCTAGAGCTATACTGTATCTTCATAGGAAAATTGGCAAGTGCAGGAGGAGAAACGGGTCATTACCTCTTCACGCACAAGAGCCAGTCGTTGCTCAAGATTCGTATTCCTCCGCGCCAGCTCCTGCACCTGTTCTAGCAGAGCACCGAAGCCTGTGGTAAGTCTCTCCACAAGCTGTTCATGGCTTTCTTCGTCCGGCGCCTCCATGGTAATAGCTTAGGAGGGTATGAGCAGAACATTTATTGCGATTCGAGGGGTACTTGACGTAGCAGTGGCAATTGTAAGCCGATGCGTTGAGAGAGCTAGTAGAAGGGTCCATCCCTCAAATGTTTAAACCTATCAACTGTGTGGCCCTGTAGGGCTGGACCTAAAGCTCAGCGGACTTTAAACATCCCCTAAAGCCGTGACATTGGGGAGCATATTTGGGGGCAATAGGTCGAACCCTATGGGGCTACATAGTTGAAAGGTTTATGTACGTGGCATAACCTTGGTGTTTTCCTGATTCTTTTTAAATATAATATAGAATATGTGAAACTTTAGTACATACGGCCACAGACTGAAGAATAATCGGCATCCCGTCCGCTCTGCCAAAGACAAGCTTCAGATCGACCAATTAGTAGTTGGGTGGGTGACCACCAGCGAATACTGGTTGCTGTATGTTTTTGCCAATTTTTTGCTATAACAATAGCCTCCATGATCCCTAGTAGGACTTAATAAACTTGATTAACCACCCCCATTGCGAGGAGATGGATCTATTCTAGAAGTGTTCACTCCTAAACGTATGGACCCCCTTACTGTACAGCCCTGTGGGGCTGGACCTAAAGCTCGAGGAATAACCCCCCAGGAGCCCCTGAAACTGGCGACGAGAATGGGCCTCGGATCGTCGCGGCTTTAGGGTATCTCCAGGGCAGCTTTTGGTAAGGGGGTTCATACAATTAGGGGGCTGAATTCCTTGAAGTCTTCATACTACTTTGCCCTCGTCAAAGAGAACCAATCCGTCTCGCATTGGACTACAAGACGATTCTCCGAAGCAGTCGATTAAGATAACACAGTACGCACATAGAGAAGCTGATCCTTTAGCATTACTCTGGAGCTAGTCGGCTCAAACAATCATGGTATAAGAGTATTAAATGTGGCTAAGACCTTGCTACGAAGTCCCAAATCAATCTTTTCGCCATGGCTGGCATATTTACTACCTTATGCTTCTACGCGCTCCATTATTCCATACTAAACTTGATAGTGTATTGATGGGAGTGGTATGCGCAATACGTAGGTGTGTCAGTCGTCACACCTAGAAAGTGTCTAAACACCGCTTGCCGAAAGAGCTCGTGTCTGGGATTGTTAGCGCAGACCCTGCATGACCCTCTCGGCTGGGTCCACAGCCTTGTTTGGAGGCTATCGATTTGTCAATGTTCTGCTTTACTCAGGCCAAAAGGCTTCGCATAGGTCGGTTTCTTATGGAAACTCAACCAAGATAATCTATATACAAGCCATCCCAAGATGAATATCTACAAGCCATCCCGAGATACATATACACAAGCCATCCCAAGCTACATATATACATGCTTCACGTTAGACAGGATGCAATAATTACCCCGAGCCGAATGAAATCCGCAATTGGAAGGCTGTCGCCTTTTCCACCATCGATAAACTCCATCCATACCCATAGCTTCAAATCTTTTTGCTTCACAATTACCTCCCAATGGCTAACAGCTCAAGAAAAAAAGATACCAAAAAAACCTAGACCCTGTTGAATACCTCCTCTTCATACTCGTAGTATTCACCATCACCCGGCCTCCGCGCCGAAGGGCCTCTCTTGACCTTAGCGTGACTCATCTCTTTTGGTACACTTTCAAAGCTGCCCTCGTCGGACGGGAAGGCACTCGGCACAGTAAAGCCGCTTTTGTCATGTGTTGTGTGAGATGGCGACGTGATACTGCCGAGCTCGACCTCGTTCAAGCCTTCTTTGTCATCGAGGTGCCGTGACGCAGAGTCTCGGGAATTCTTTCGTACATAGCCGTTTTGGCTGCTGCGACCAAGGTAGCGGTTGCTGCTCCGGCCAGACTTTCGACTTTCTCGTATGGTTCTGCTGAAGAGTGGACGTAGGGTTGGGATGGTGGCTGCTATGATGCCGATATTCATTTCCAGACTGAGTGATGTTAGTAAGAGGCTTCATAGTAAATACTGCTCGGAATTATACGAACATAACCCAGACAGCTAGATCCACAAGGCCCCCTAGAATAGCAGTCAGCCTTACTACAGCATCGAGCGAAGATATTGCTCCTAGACAGTGACCAACTTACAAGTGACCGTTCCGTCCGCTTTGCTAGTTTCAATGCTTCTTAACAAGACCGTCTTCACAACCGTGCAGACTCCAGTGCTGCGGTTGTCAGAGATGGAAAACGTAATGGAATAGATTTGGGTCTCACAAATATCCCATACTCATCAAGACAACAATGCCAGCTTTTGTCTTAACGCTCATTTGTACGTTCCACATGAATACGATGGGTAATGTTGCGAGGATCCAATCGCAAATTACTGCGACGGCTAGAATGAAAGGTTAGTGACAGGTAGAGATTAGAAGAGCCCATGCTAGCTAGGGAGATCTACCTCCTTGGAAATCTCCGATAGCAATAGTAGTATTGAGATTCCAGCATGTGCCGGGCAGAAGTGGATTCCAGAGCTTCGAAATAGGTTGACACTGAGTTACAGTAACAACGGCAGTGGCTACCCCTGTCACAAACGCGAAGACTGCAATGGCATGTAGACCTATTCTCCAACGCCGGTCCGTCCGAAAAATCCGTAGGAGGAAGAAACAAATGGAGACTCGAGTGAAAGTTACGGAAAGAATTGAGGTCGGCTGTGACACTTCCTGCCATTTAAGACCATAGAAGAGCTCGGGGACATAGAGCGGAGACCCGTCTTTGATAGACTCCAAACGTTCGTGGACCATGATACCTAAGATAACGAGTGTGACAACGGAGAATAACTGGTCATTTGATAAGTAAGGTAGTTCCCATACTGCCTGCATTGGTGCTACTTACCAGAGCAATGACTATGAAGAGTTCATCTAGCCCAACACTCTTGAGGATCATTGACCGCACGTAAAGGCGTGCTACAACCAGAACAGTTGCAATGGCAACGAAGACTGACTGCAGGACAATTATTACAGTGTTTCCCTTTCGATCCGCGTCGACAGGCTCTGGGGGAAGCATGGGTGGTGCTCCGGGTGCTGCCATGATGCCTGCAGCACAGCAATGTATCAGAGGATTGTTTTTGCAATCTGTTACCACCTCGACAGGGACGCTTTTTATCTATGCCAGACGCAGTAGTCCATACGAGCCCAGACGGTGCACGACCGCAGACGGGAAGAATTTGGTAAAATTATCGACAGTGCAAATCAATGAGATAAATTTCCGCCGCCATGCTTTGTAGATCCACGTGTGGAGACGGCGCAGGAACTAGTCAATGAAGCTAATAGAATCCAGGGAACTGGTAAGTTGTTTTAGGCGAGCAAACCGGGACCAAAATATAAACCTAAGGGTGAATAAGATTGGTGGCTACTGGTCCGCCAGCAACTGTGATTGCGAATAATGAACTGATATGCATGCATGATCAAGATTTTGCGTATTATGGCGTGATTCTCAAGTAACAACCCACGTAACAGCGGAGGGTCAGTAAGAGAAGATCGGTATTGCACCTTGATAGGCAAACATCGGTACCTTGCATGTGGAAGTTCTAGATGCAGTAGTTCCACTGGTATTCACTGACCCGTTCCCCGCACTTCGTTACTTAGCAACATTAGCACTCATTGATCTGTTTCGTAATACCACGCGATCTGGGGAAGACAAGCCACAAGGGGTGGGGCGACTCAGTCTAGTCAATGGTGTGCTGCCGCTTGAGGACGAGCCAAAGCCTAGTGTATGTCGTCAAGACCAAGTCGATAGGAGCGCATATATAGATATCCCGCTGGCTGGTAGGAAGTCAAGCCTTTTCGGGAGCTAGATAAGCCTCATAGGGCATGTGGGCCAATGTGGTTGTTTACCTAGATAATCGCAACCACCAAACACTACCAACAGCCAACTTCATCCTTGCGGTACTCTATAGCCTGGTGTCCTAACCAGACGATCCCATGAAAATCGACAGCACAGTACAATCGGCGTAGTATTGGGTAGCGGTCCGGGAGCCTGCAAATTGCTACCCTAAGACTCGCGGGCCCACGGGCCAGTACCAAATACTGAATCTATAGCAATAATGATGACTGGGCATGATATAAGGTAATAGACGTTGAAGCTAAGACAAGTCATATTCCCATCAAGTGGCTTCGAGGACGCTGCGAA
Organism: Cladonia metacorallifera KoLRI002260; assembly: GCA_000482085.2. Classification (NCBI taxonomy): domain Eukaryota; kingdom Fungi; phylum Ascomycota; class Lecanoromycetes; order Lecanorales; family Cladoniaceae; genus Cladonia; species Cladonia metacorallifera. The sequence continues at coordinate 1,395,294 of KI911110.1, forward strand.
GTTTTCGCATCACGGATAGCCAACCTTTAAGGGTGGTGATAAGGTAGTAAATAAGGGTAGAAGGGACTGATTACATACCCTAAAACTTGCCGATTGAGGCACCTATGAATAGGGTAGCTGACGCTCCTAGTGAGCTTCGCTTGGGGCCCTTGGGGCCGCCGTGGGGTGCCCAAAGCAAAGTTAGCGCATCATCCCACTGCCCAGTAGTACGCCAACTTTACGCCATTAAACCTTCTTACCGGCACCGCTTTGACTCTGCGGTGGATTAATGCGGTCTCCTTTTCATCGGATTGTCCACTCGGATCGCGTGTCGGCCAGGTATCACTGTTTTGGTACTGAATCTAACAGCAATTGTTTAGGCCTATCTTTCACCATGCAAAAAAAACCTAACCTATGCAGGCAGGGTTATTCCGGTGCGTACGACTAGACACTGAAGTCTTCTCTGCTTTGACCTCAACACGTTGTTACTGTGTTGGCGATGCTCGCAACGCAATGCTATAGGATCTGCGCATCTTAGCAGCTTTAGGACTTACACGGTTCTCTTATCGGAAGCGTTCTCTCATTTAAGAAAGAACACGTCATTCAAAGTACTACCGCGTAAGGAGTGTCTCGTCATTCTGCGGCGTGGTTAATTCAATCGAAGGCACAGATAAGCTGAAGAGAGAGTCCGCCTCATATCTCCTTTCACTGTGCTATCGACTAAGTGGGCATTGGCCCAGCGATCAGGTGGCTTCCATACGATCCCGCGTGCACTGAAACAAGTTTCCTACATCACCTGCTCTCAATTGGATGACCTTCAATACCTGGCTTGGACGAAGGAGTCGTGGTGTTTTATGTAGCAGGCTATAGCACCATTGACGATCTCGTAGGGGGTGCTAACGTAGTAGACAGTACCGCTAAGAGTAGCGCTGAGAGATACGTCGATGACGCTGCGGATTCCGTCAAGAGAGAATTTTGATGTGCCTTCAGGTTGCATGTAGCCGTCGGGACAGGCGTTGTTGATTAGGACGACAGACTTTTCAGTTGGTAGGAGGTAGCCGCTGGGATGCTGTTACGATGCTTTGTAGTGTCGTCGTAGGGCATAGAATACCACTGGCGAAGTCCAGGGCCAAAGACATGGCGTCAAGTACGAAGAAGCTAGAGGTGTCATTCGAGGTCGGCTTCCTAGGCATCATTAGAGGACTCATCTCAAATGGAATGATGATTCTATGGTCAATAAGGTCGATGCCCTCCCACATGTAATGTTCCATGATCAGGGAACAACTGAGCGAGAGACTCACACTCGTGGAAGATACCGGCCTCAACGTTATTATAGGGGTCTGTGCGATCTTGGTTGGTCTATCGTTTTCAAGAGCGCGGTGGCCAAGTGCCGGCTTTCAATTCCACTTGAACAGCGTTGACTTTCCAGCGGCTTTGATGTATCAGAATGTGTGGACGCCATTACCACTAATGTGTCCTACGTTATGACGGATACCAAAATCAGAGAGTACATTAACCAGCTAGAAGATACCTTAGGTATAGATCTTAACTGCAGAGCCACGTATATTATGTCCCATTTCGCTGCCTCCATTGCTGCTATGACTGCAGAGGAGCCAGTGAAGATGTCACTTTCAGTGTCTGCACTCAGCCAGCACGCTGAGGTCAAACGGCTCCCATCACCATACGATTCGAAAGACCCTAAGGACCACGGCCAAGTGGATGAACAACACGCTCAAGACGCGCTCGTGTCAAACTGAAAGATTTTCTTTCAAACACTGGTCACTTCAGGCAGGTTATAGCCTCTTTGTCCGGCTCACACGGAGTTCGCAGAGTTCTCTTGCACACCAGTGTCCGCGGTCTCGATCCGGCCATCGGTGCGGACCAATGCCTGGGACTATTGGTTGTGCTGGTTCTCTGTCAGCGTGTATAGGAGATCTGAAGCGTCTAGGCTCACTTAGGCTCTGAGCTTAAGTACAAGGGGCCAGGGCCAATGTAGGAGGATGACAGAAACAGGCATTTCAGATATCAGTTGAGTAAGCCTAGAAGTAAGCAACGCACAAAGCTTGTGAATAGATTTGAGGGGAAAAAGGATTTTAATATACGAGGAAGTAAAAGTATCGCATTTCAGCCATGTCTTTGGCTGACATTCATGAGAGAGCCGCTAGAACGACGTATCAAAACCAGACCTTACAGCCACAATCATCATGAACGTCGTGGTCAGATTTTATGGAATCAATATATATAATGCCGCTTTATTCGTAAGAGCTATCTCCGGCTCGTTGCGAGGCCGCCGCAAGGGAAGGCGAACGCGTCCGACCCGTGCTATGGATGGTTCCTAGAGCTCCTAAACATTGAGAACATACCACATCCGGGATTCAATTCTGAGCAGAAGACCATGGTGAAACCCCTTATGGCCGCTCGCGAAACAGCATTCGCGGCATTGAGTCGTCATTGGACCCAATTCAGTATACTGCAAGTGCTGGATACTGCAGGTTGAGGTAATAGGGCAGCCTGAGACGAGTCTACCAAAGATCCAGTATCGTCTCTCTTGTTGTGGAGCACCAGGCCGGAGATCGTCGGTCCTGGGGGAATGCCTGTGCGCGTTTCATCTGGCGAACCATCAACGCCGTCGACGAAGGCTTCGATCTGTACGAAATTGGTCATATCAGCTTTAAACTTCTCGGTCGGCCCTTTCAAGGCTTACACACTTTGGCGGAGGCATGGTCTAGACATGTTCCCACTTTCACATACCTCTAGGTCCCCACAATCCAAGTCGAGCCGCCTTTCCACCATGCAAAAGCCGATTTCCACAGCCAGCAATTCTGAATGCTCTCACTTGTTGAAACAGCATCGAGGTGTTTTTTCAAAGCACACAGTGGTCGTTCTCATGAAAATGTATTTCAACCTCATCAACAATATACCCTGGTAATGCGCCGGAGCATTCATTGTTGGGCTCTCATTAAAAGCCCCGATTAACGGGCGTGAGAGGTTGCATTCATTGGGCTTCTAAACATGACATATCAAGGGACGAGTTCGGTTCTCCTCCCTAGAGCAGGCGCAGCTCACCAAAGATAAGAATAGCAGCAGCCAGATCACCATGACAAGGATACAGCCGCCTCCATGTAGTAAGAGATTCCCTAATTTGACAGGGCTTACTATCTCGTAAAGCATACATAAGCCATCTCACCTCCTCTACCCAGTATTTAAGGTAATTTAGGACTGGCGGAGGTTGGTCCCTTCCAAAGGGCAGTTAGATTCATTAGGGGGAGCACCCGTCGTACAACATCCTCAGCGCCAATCATCGATGAGACCAAGTTGCTTCGACCAAGGTATACCAATGCAATGGCTTTGTGATCTACCCTCATCCACACCGTCCATATCAATGACTTGACCAAAAATCTCGAATAGATCGTTGGTCTCAAGGTTGTGGAGCCCCATGGCTTCTGAAGAGAATGTTAAAAACGAGCTTAGTATAATATGCAATATGCGTCCGTATTCCAGAGCCACCAAGCGATCATGGCAATAGGGGAACATGATCGATATGGGCATTGTAAGGGCTTTTGCAGCAAATCTCAAGAAGCATGCGAGCTAATGGCTATTCGATGTCGCCTCACCCAGCTCTAATGTGACCATCCGGAGATTGTAGCCATGCTCTCTAGACGAATATATTCGCTCAATGCCGTGGGTGATGCATGAGGTGCTGATAAGAAAGCTGGGTACGCGGAATTGCTATGTTGGAGTGAGAGAAAGGTATAGAGGTATTGAAAACCTTGGCAAAGGCACTAAAGAGGTTTATGGTCAGATCCTACTACCCTTGCTTGCGCCTTGGATTTGGCCTGTTGCTTTTTGACTTTTGTATCCAATATGGAGGGGTCGATAAAAGGTTGAGGACCCTTTTGAGATGAGAACATTTGTACTGAAGCATGGTTAGATATAGACTGCCAGCTAATATTTATGATGCCAAAGCTTACCTTTTGAGTTGATTGATGCATTAGATCTGTCAAGCAGGACTTCTCCAGCTGATGCAGCGTGTTGTGTGTGGGAAGTCTGCCCATTTACTTGTGTAGGAGGCAATAAGTGACCCTTGAGAAGCTGTTTGGGGGCTTTGTCCGACATTTTGGAAAAGATTATGTAGAATCAACACACAGTAGACTCTCCATTCGTACCCCTGCTGTCGTACACAGAAGATGGTAGAGGTGAGTCACACCGTGGTGGCGGTGAAGCTGTAATTGGATACTAGCTCTTCTAGTAGACTCCTCTGCATTTCAGATAATCAGATCACACAGCACTTTTCGGTGCTGGTCAGAGTCACCTCACATCTGGACCTTACTAGTATTCTCCACAATTAAGACCGTACGTCGAAGATATCTGCTCTGCTCCATGCCAAGACCATCGTCAAAAGTCTTGCCCGAAGAATTACCGAGCCAATTCTGAGATCCACCGAATACACCTCCGATATCGCAATTGGGAACTCGCTCCCCAACCACCAAATGAGCGCGCTGCCAGCTTCTGCGTTGGGTCGACCCCACAGCAGCGCTGGTAGCACCAGCAATGCTCCTGTCAGCCCTGTCAGCTCGAAGGGAAAGAGGAAGAGAGTCCACGACCTTCACAGCTCGCCTGGGAGCGGGGAGGATGGGTATGAAGCTGCCAATGGCGAAAGGAAGAGACAGCCTGGAGTGAAGAGAGCATGCAATGAATGCCGACAACAGAAGGTGAGATCAACAACACGCCTCGACAACGCCGCGTGAATTGTCCCTCACCTTGTACGTACTGAACTGGCATAAGCTGTGAGCCTGAGAATGCTAGGAAGAATATATCAAGAAAGTGTTCATCTATCTCGCAATGTCCCTCTATCAAGCTAGAATCAGGAGGGCGTACCGTCAATTCGCTCAGGATCAGCAAAGCTGATTGTGTTACCACAGCTACGGTGCGATGTCGTTACAGAACCAACCTACATTACATGTGGAAGATGTCAGCGCCTTGGCCTAGAGTGCAAGATCGAGTCGAATTTCAAAAGAGTTGGGAAACGCAGCAAGAACGCTGAGATGGAGAGGGAAATTGTGGAATTAAGAAAGTTGGTCGAGAGTCAACAGGCGTCTCCAACCGCAGTGGGGCCTTCGGTAAAGGCCTCATTGAGCTCCTCTGCGAGCCCTACTATATCTCAGCTACCTTCACATCGAGATCAATATATGGGCTCTGAAGAGGCCGTTGCTGCAATGATGGAATTGCGAGCAGGTCACGATGGTGGATCGTTCATAAGAAATCCCAACGCTCGGCTTAGACTCACTCGGCAGCTGGGGAATGTGATGCTAACGCAAGAGCGCATTCAAGAATTATTTCAAATGTAAGTAGCCTCCGCCTCCAATGCTCTACACATGCCTTTACTAACGATATTCAACAGATTTTTCACGTTCTACCATCCCTTTCTTCCAATTCTCGATCCATCAAGACCTCCAGAATACTACTATACGGCGAACCTCCTCCGTTTTTGGGTCATCATAAGCGTTGCTGCACGGCGTGACGACCCCCCTCTATTGGCTTCTTTAGCTGCGCCACTATCAGACCTACTGTGGAAGACCATTGCAGACGTACCCCAGAATTATATTATTGTTAAAGCGCTTTGTCTTCTTTGTACATGGCCTTTGCCAATCAGCAGTACCTCAACGGATCCAACATTTATGCTTGCTGGGCTAATGATGCAGATTGCAATGCAAATTGGTCTTCATCGACCTTCGCATTCACAAGACTTCACAAAGTTTAAAGTCGAGCTCATGGAGGAAGAACTGAGGGATAGGGTACGGACATGGGCTGCTTGTAACGCGGTAGCCCAACGGTAGCAATAATCTTCTCCTACTTAAGCAGTGAGATACTGAGACCTGCTAGAGTATCTACAGGCTATGGACAGCCACCGACGACATTCTATGACTCGACCCTCGCGCCTTCGGGCCCAAATGAGTCCAACTTCAGACTTCCCTCGGATGCTGAGGGTCGGCTACTAATTGAGCGATTTAGCAACAATGTCACTAAGGCTCTGTACAGTAATCCTTCGGATCCAGTAGGCTTGGCCAATGACAACGAACGATCTGTTTTGACCACATTCCTTCAGAGAGAACACGACGATTTAGAGGTGAAACTTAAGGCGGATGAATCTTGTACGAATTTTATTTTATGATTCCTATGACGCATTGGGCGCATACTGATTTTCTAAGCGATCTCTCTGATCTACCTCCGAGCTGCCGGGCTCCATCTGCGACTCTCGGCCTTCTTCGACTCGCCTACCTCTAAAGACTATCTTATGGATCTTTCACGCCTGTGGCTCGCAACCATCTCTTTTCTTGATTGTGCTTTCAACCTGGACGCCGATGGTCTCCTCGCATATTCTACGAACTATATCCTCCAAATGATCATCGCCGCAGGATTCGCGCTCCTTAAACTCCTAAACAGCTTCTTCGCAAGTCATATAGACTTCGAAACCGGCCGGACTTTGTTCAATCGAACTATCATTGCAATAAGGGCTGTCAGCGTCAGTACTAATGACCTACCTTCTAGACTAGCCGAAGTTCTGGCACAGTTATGGAAGGGGAGCGCAGCTTATTCGAGGAAGATTAATGATGGGAACGCTATCACCGATAACTCACTGCAACTTAAGGTCAAGTGCAGGATGAGTATGAGTCTAGTCTTTGACTCGGTTTGGAGATGGAGAGAAGAATTTCAACAAAACGGCAACCTCGACGGTATGTACTATTCCGCCGTGGCAGATCTAATGCTGACGCCATGATAAGCTGCCGTAAAAAACCCAACAAACCCAATGGATTCGGCTGTCGAGAGCTCCTCAACTTCTGTCGCAGACCAGAGCTTGGCGCCCTCGAATGTGTTCGGCGATACGATCACGCCTGATGGCTTTGGTGGATCAAACTATGAGGTTTTCGACCCCTTGAACTGGGTGCTTGATGGCCTGGTGGATTTTCCTTATAGTCTACCCCACGTCTCGGAGATGGAGGTGCAAGGTATGAACTAATGCATGACTGATGACTGGATGAACATAGGTGCCCTAACATAGATGTGATGATCACTAATTCTTGATTACAAATTTTATGACGGAGAAACTGGTACCTAGAACTCGATAAGTCATACCATAGGGATTTCTTCTTACCAATTGATATTCTACTCACGAGGTCTATTCGTCCATTCCACAATGGCAGTGATACTCATGTCACAACAGCAACAGTCATGCAGACCCGAGCCAAGGTAGTGCCAATTTAAATCACAGACCAAATTCGCTTTCAGTGACTTCAAATGCTTACGTTTGTAGTAGCTTACGAACTGCACCTGCACCTGCACAGTAGAAAGGCTCTTAGCAGACTAGTCACGGAGGTACATTCTTTGGTCTGGAAAATAGTAAGGAAGTAAGAGAAGGTAGATGAAAAAAATGATATTCAACATTTATGAAGTCAGTATTAGCTTATTGTTTGGTTGGTCTGTGGCCGGTTGCCGTCCCTCATAGTACCGCGTATTACCCTGCAATGCTACATCGAGCTTGATGCCCCTCCTGCACCTGAATCTCCGTCTGTCTTTCTACTGTACGTCATCCGGACTCGGAGAATGCACTCTCGTATGGTTGGCATAGGAGTGGTGGTAAAGCATCACCACAAAGGTCTGCCTAATCGGGTAATTGCCATCTACTAGTATCACCAGAAGCAGAGCGGCCAACGTCGACCTCTGGTACCAGTAATTGCCCGAGCAAGCCGAACAGCACAAGCAATAAGTGCTGAAGAATGATGCCCCGGGGGTGCTTCCATGACGGATCAAAGAACTCGCTAGGGATATTCTTCTTACCAAGTTTGCCAAGGTCCCCCCCCTCGAGTTGCACACTTCGGTGACAACACTCCTGCAGACGCCTTACTAGTTGAACACCGCTAGCTACGGTGCATCTACAGCTCATACGCGTCAGTGCAATAGACAAAAGAATGTTATATTCAGTACGTTTTCAGGCGCCCTGTCGACATCCCGGCAGTGCCTTCTCTACACCACTGGATGGGTTTTCGGCTGTTGGGCCAGATACAGCGGATAAGCGTAGGGATTTCCACACAAGAAGTAGATGTTCCGAGCTAATAAAGACTGTGTGGTCTACCAGCATAGCTTCTACTCCATCTTACCTCACTCGAGAAGTCCTAGCTCCCCGCGGCACAACAAAGACAATGCGGATGGACCAGAGCATGAGCCATCTGCCCCGATAACCACGTATGGAAGCCCGATGACCCGATCTCTTCAACAAATACCATTACCTTGGTCTTCTTGTTGATCTATGCCTCTTTACTTTTGCAGTAGAGCCCGCTCCAAATAGAGTCTCAAGCTGAGACAGCAAGAGCGACGATGTCTCGGAGGCCGACGCAGCCCAGCAAATACTTAGATCGACCGCGCTTAATGGAATCGTCCTGACGAGAACATCTAGAGCCAAGGTCAATCTGTGCTAAGGCTAGAGGTCTGGGGCCGTGAATACTCGGAAGCAATGCGCGGTGGGCCCCCTCACATAGACCGGTCTACTTCACAGATGCGCTCCTGTTGTGTGAGCGTAGTACGCGTCATTGAATTCTTCATATCACGATGCCTACGATCGCACTGCGTCCATATCATAATGATCTCTACGCTACCAGATATGCGAGATGATGGTTAATGTTCTGAGTAACCCAGGGGGTGGGGGCAACTCTCAATATCAGCCCGGGACATTCGTACAATTTCTATGCTACAAGAGGAGCTGGTGCTGAAGGTCCATGTATCTAGGCTACTAGGATGGCCATAGATAACACTGCGTGGATTGGGACTTCATAAACCTTTCTGTCACGGAGCGACAGGAGCAGAGTGGTTTGATTCTGGAATGCTCCTTTTACCCTCTGATATATCTCGATAGATACAGGGTCTTTAAATGGACCATGGTATACCATATAATTCAATCAGCCGTTCCAATCCGCTCCTCTTCTCTTTGCCTTCCCCTGTCAAGAATGTCAGGGGATAACACGAGACAACGTCCTCGACCGCGATATTGGGAAGGTTCGATATAGGTCCTGCTGAAGACAGTGTAGGACTTCCAACGTACCTATCTTTGACTGAAGTTAGCAGTATTCACCGAAGAGGTGGACCTCTGTCATACCGTAGGCCAAGCCAGACCTTAGTGTGGTCTACCATATCTTGCTCTTTACCTTCCTGTGAGCCTCGAAGTGCCATCGCCTCTCTGTCTTCAGGCTTCAGGCTGGCGCAGAAGGGACCAGGATCCGCTGACCATCTCTCCATGGATGAGCTTAAGGAGCGTTGCTCTCTCTGCTGTTGCTCGCGAGCAACCTCGTCTCTCTGTTCCTGTTATACACTTCAGCATTCGGCTTTTGAGTCTTGATGGCGAAGGGCAGGGTAGGTGAAACCATACATGACAACGTAGTTCAGTCTGGGAGGTACTGTGCTTGCTGTCGAAAGATGCTTGCTTTGCCGGCAGGATCAACCATGAAATGATTGCTTCTGTTCACAATGAGTCAGTTGGATCTTCGCAGGGTAGTGAAGGAAAGTCTGTATAAATACTGCGATTCGGTATCGGAAACTGTCTGACAGTATTTTCTTGAAAGGCCGAGAGCTTACGCAGGGCTCTAGACAGCCCCTAGCCATTGCAGACTGCTCTATCCATTTATATTCCTCTTCTCATGGTCCTTGGTCTCGTTTGGGTCCGTGGACCCGGCGCATCTCATGGTCTTCTACTTGCCCAACCCTTTTCATACCTGGATAAAATGTCCCAAAATGTATGATTACTGCAGGAAAGGTCATCTTGGGTCTTTTCGTGGATGAGCACACGTACAGTATCTGTCCGGAAGTCCTCGCAACTCTGAACCTAGAGTCGCCTCGAATTCCTCACATCCGCGACGCTGACAGCGGCTGAAGTTGATTGGGCGCTCCGGTCTGTGTGACTCGAATGATAAGCAATGCATGCAAAGCTATCTAACAGTTGCTCCAGTGATTTGGCTTCATTTTGGGGTTGTCCCTGCATTAGTGCCAGCCAAATCGCAGGGACCAGCAGCCATTGAGAGAATTCAACATAACGACAATATACCTCGATACGTAGGCCAGGAAGTTTCATACTGAGCCTGCAAGGATATCGGAGGAATTTCCTAGGCTTTTGCTAGACAACGGAGTTTACTATAGCCAATCGCGTTGGGCGCTTAAAAGTCAAGCTGAAGGCCTTATTTACTACTATTGGCTTGAAGGGCTTTAAGAGTGGGACACACCTTCGCCAATAAGAAGCCACAGAAGTATTTCATGTCCAAGTAATCGACACCGATGCGATACCTCTGACTCTTCGATGTAAATTAGATTCGAAACAAGCCCGCCCGTGTAACCCTGGATTACCAACCACGTCTAGACTAGTTTCTAAGCTACGAGGGCAGAGGCTTTTTCAGCCATTAGAACCGGGCGTTAGGGTGGCAGCCTCCCGAGACCTATGGCCGTTCCAAGCAGTCTATGTGCGCTTTCTCGTTGATACCTGCCGCTATACCCTAGAAGTCGCTTTGTGGGCCTGCAAGATGATATCGTGAAGCTTGCACAGCCAATTCCCAACGCACTTGAGGGGGCGTAAGCCAGTAACATCTACATAGCGATGCTCAATGAGCGAGTAATTATAACCAGATTCTAAGCCTGCGATTTATGGATGGCCCGGGCCGTCAAGGCCTTGAGACTACAGGGTCAAGGTTGTCTTCGGTCTGACGTGCACAACGAGCCGGTTCAGGGGGCTGAAGTATAGATGCGATCGCTGCTGGGTTACTCTTGCGTACCTAATCATTACGATCAAAGTATAATGTTATAGAAGTGTGCCTCTATCCTCCGGAATTGAGTTAGATTGGGAATCGGTCCAGTAAATATGGCTAAAATCGGAAGATTTGCGGAAATTATGGGCAGCAACCGACCGTGCTTTGGGGGCCATTAGCAGGGGGTGAATCCCACGCCCGACTTTCCTAGTCCCTTGCATACATTGTAGATTGATGGAGTATGTCTACCTCGGCTGATGGAGCGTCAGCCTCCACGTGAACTTGGTTTCGGCGTGGCTCGTACCGCTTCGAAATAGATCCCACTAGAAGAAGTCAGAACTGTGTCGCTATGCTCACCGCATTCGAGGTTCGGCAATTCATGCCCCATGATACCTACATTATGCTACGAAAGAAATTTTGAAAATCAATCAGCTTTTCGACTACCACCGTAAGATGAATCGCAGCATGCGGCAGGGAACAGGGGCATGATGAGCGCTAGACCCGATTCTGGGATTCGCCTATCAGACACACACAACCAAAATGGAAAAGAGGGTGACTGAGCTTGCGATTGCTGGTCACCTTTGTAGCTCAACCTACTCTAGGCATTTTCTAGCAATCGAACACATCTTCGCTTCGCATTCAAATGAGTCTCATGCTCACCATCATCGTTGGAGGTAGATTCCCGGATCACAGATTGAAATTGTTAGACTGAAAATTCGCGGCCTGGCATGACGTGTTTTGCCTAACCAGAACAAAGCATTGGGTGAGATTATATCCCGGGGATGTGCCAAGTCTTCCCAATACTTTCGTTGGTGTTCATAAAAGTGCAGATAGGCATGCCTGTGGATACTTTAGGCTTTCAAACGATGGTCGAATACCTGCACGAATTGAACCCTGGCCGTTCCTTCATAGTGGGTCTGCACCGCACTTGAAATCTCCACCTGTTCCCACCGAAATATTCAGTCTCTCGAGCCACCGTTAAATTCCACCTCTCACTCTCCTCCTGGCAATCCAATTCATATAACATGAGTATGGCTGAGTCCAAGAAAGAACTGTCTAAGAGACTTGAGCCTTCGAGAGGGCAATTTTTTCAGTGGCATTATCGGGAAGGAGAACCTATCAGAAGAGTTAAAGAGAGGATGGACGAGCTCTCTTACCACCTGAAGGAGACATCAGACTTTGATTTTCGAGCAGAGTCGGTCCTCCATCTGTTCGCAATGAATTCATCTCTGTTGATCCTGACATGAACCTAGCGAGGGTACTTGGAGATATCGCCAGCGTGAATGGAATAAGGCTTGGAAGATCAAGAAAGGCGAGCGAGGTCTCCATCAACCAATACCAGATAATGTCAGCCATCTACCCATATGGCAAACAGAACATGGAGATGTGGGGAATTGGAGGGTTGCCACACTATCAGTCAATGACGAGTCAGAGCACATTGCCTGGTTATAGTTGATTTCGCTAACATATATAGAACACACTCTACCTTGTCACCAGCGGAGCAAGACCTGCAGTCTTCTCAAGCTGCTCAAGGGTTTGGATTTTGGAACGCGAGAAAGATGAGTCAACTTGAAGGGTTCGACGCGTCTCGCCCTGCTCGATCTCTCACTAATCGATGCCCAGGCCGCTGCACGACGTTGCCAGCCAAAGCTCTGCGGCTACCTCTGCGTCTTTCATCAGCACACAGTTCCCCTATAACTCTACCGTAAATACAGGTCATCGCCAACACGAACATCGTGCCTTCAACACTGCTGGGATCGCTCAGTGGAGCAACTCAGTCACAGCGCCCTTCACGGACATACACCCACCTATGCTCCCGTGCGACGATCAGAATAACAATAACCTTCAATACGGCACCCAAGCATACGGTGAACCATACAGATCTACTCACACCACTGTCGCAACACTCGCAACCGGTCCAACGACCGCAGGGTATTCGTCAGATGCCATCTACGCATCTAACAAAACTCCCACTTCATATGAGGGAGGGAGTACACCGCTCAGCCGGACCCCTTGCTCGACGACATCGATGGGATTTGAATCAATGACCTCATACATTCATGGCTATCGCCAACCTTCTCTTGTTCACGGGCAGGACCTCACATACGATACGCAAAATACTACGTTCTCCGCTCAGAGCTTTCCAATACACTCCGATAATCCGACTACGCCCTCGTACGACGAAGGTAGCGAGTCGCAAGATTATGAAGCAAGCCAGACCCTCTATTGAGACCAACAAGAGGTGGTGGTGTTACACAGGCTTTCCTCCCCACATATCATCGGATGCAGGAAATACGAACAGGAAAAACGGTGGCAGGAGGTGGAAAAATTGCTATCTACGGCGGCGTCATTGATATAGCCAAAAGTCTGTTTAGTCGGTATGGGCAAAAGTCGGCTAGTTGAAGAAGGTAGACACTATAGACAGGAATGAACGTTGCTTTCTATTCAACGAATGACTTGGCAAAACGTGGCTAACGCAGAAAATACTTTCAGGCTAATCGACATGCAGAGAACTAAAGAGCAAACCAATAGCGATGAAGCGACTAGACAAACATCAACACGCGCGCCCGTCGTGCAGACCAATGACGCGCAATATAAAATCCCCAAACCGCAACAAGACAATCACCACCCAGGAGCCAGCTCCTAGGTCGCCAGCCCTAGCAGACCAAGTGTTGATGCCATACCAAGTATCGATGCGAGAGCAGGTGTTGATGCAAACCCCCACGCTCAACGATGACCTTTCACTCCATGCTCCCTACCCATATTGTTCGACACCGTTGAAGAGACGGAGACTGACAGCGTCATTAACGATTGCTTGTATGCCTCCAGACATTAGGTGTGACATACCACTGGTCTCGGCAAGTGTTCGTTTTGATGAACACTAACGAGTCTTGCCATCCGATCTTCCTGCTCCTTCGTTGTGGTGAGCCACGCTAAGAGCGTATGTCTCTTTGTCGGAATGAAATCGCTTCATGCGTTCTTCTCGCACCATAGCTGGTGTATCATTGCTATTGAGCATTGTCAGCCGTGATGAAGCTTATATTGAGGGGAGAGAGACATCTCCGTACCCTCTCGTATGGGCTGCGAGGGTATTGGATGTGAGCTGCCCGTTATTATTGGGGCCTGTAGGTATTTGGCCGTCTTGTTGTTGGTCCGACATTGTGGATAGACTGATGAAGGAATGTTCCTGTTTCCTGTAGTATATATTAGTATGTTGAATGCAATATCCCCGCCAGAGTCGGACACTCGAACAATAGTGCAGGTTTTTTTACGTGTGGAATTCCTAAGCTCAAGAGTCGCGTGTTCTCGGGGACTAAGGGCAGTGGTAAGGCAAAGGCGTTGTAGTAAACCAAAGGCGTTGTAGTCAAAGGCTTTGTGTAGGATGTGAAGTCAGGAAGCGGAGCATAAGTCCTGTGCTAGAGTCCTTAATATAATCCTGAATTCGAAGAAAGGAGAGTATGTCTGTTTACATACAAATTAGCTTGACTAAAGACGTGTTGAAACAAGTCCTCAGCTGCCAGGGGCGTGCGTCGTAGGTTCGAATTGCTGTGGTCGTATCGAATAGAAGAGGCTTCCCCCCCAAGTGGGGTCGAAGGAGGAGCACTTCATATATGAATGGGTGCATATTTTTTGGACGCGCTTGGGCCTTTGTATTGTGTCAACTGGGATCCATTGAACCCGCCGCCGATAGTCCCGCATGTCCTGCACTACTCACCACCTGCAGATAAATACCTACGCGACTCTGCATACTGATCGCTGCCACGCCTCTTGTTGGCTGGGAATATCGGTAACAACGCGTAGAAGGGAACCCTGTACAACAGCATCCGCAGACCAAAACACACGCCGGAACGCCCATTGGAAGACATGATTCTGCCACAGCCAGAGTGCTTGTCGATCCTTTGCTATTACTGAGCAGAATATTAGGTGCCTCCGCCATTGTAAAGCCAGAATTCCGTGGACACCCAATAACGAGCATTCGGCAAACAGGTGGCTGGAAGCGAAAATAAGCTGACCGTTATAGCTGCATATTATACAACTGGTCTCGATGCAAGAGATGACCTAACGTAGCTCCACCTCCATTGATATCCCAATTGTTCATAGTAGATTGATCTCACGTCTTTATTCTGAAAATTTTCTGCATCTCTTTCCTTGTAGCTGGTTTTCAGGATCGCGACCATAGACGAGGCGAGATAATGATACAGGTCTTAGTTGTTAGGACTAGAGAATAATATGGAATGAGTTGTCGAATTCCCAAGCTATTCATGGGGGTAAACTGTGCTGGTCTCCGGAAGCGTCACCTCTTCTATCCTCTTAAGGGCAAAAGATGGAATCACGCTGTATAAATTGGTGAGAATATAACTGGTAAAATTTGGCTGCCGGTCTGAAATGTAGCACAGCTCATGCTTATTTGGTCCCTGGTACGATTGAATCGATAGACTTGTAGCGGAGATTCAGATTGATAGCACGAATGAGCGCTTACCCCTGATTGGCCTGAATGGTGGTCACATAAGCAACCGCATGAAACCGCATAAGGCTACAGAGAATTAACATCCTTTCAAAACAATGCATTAAACATCGCCGGAACACAGCCATGAAACCGACTGACCTGTGCAGGGATCGATGAGAAAGCATAAGCAATTTTATATTCTTAGTGATACCTACGTTTGAATAGGCACACCAATAACAATGAAAAAAGAGGTTGTCGACACGTGTCTTCTACCCCGCCAACTCGGCTTTTCCTCTGTCCCAAACCGCTCAAAATGAGAGTAGAACGAAGGTATCACGCATAGCTTTTATGGCAGACGCGTTAACCGTCGGTGCATGCAGCATGGCGTCCAGGCAGTGACATTCGACGCGTGTCCATGACGAAGAGCAAGAAAATAATCAAGACTCAGGCGACGAGGCCAGCTTCGATGTATGCTTGCGATTCAGCCAGGGTATGGACATCTATCCCTTCCATCACACCGTTCTCACACGAAGCTTACCAGGTCGTATATCCCAGAGATTCTTATGATCAATAGCAACAAAGAAAACATCGAGCAGATCCACCGGGACGACGTCTTCAGCGCCGCTCACAACGTGGAGCTCCGAGCTTGACTGGTCGGGCAATGACGTTCAATACATGTACGGCGCAGTTAGACGATCAATCTTAGACCATGCTCTCAGCAGGAGCCGCCCTATCTCTTAGCATTAGGCGTCTCGATACCCCACGTTTCCCCCACCTCGAGCAATTCGAGAGAATTCTGGACCGCAAAGAGGGTTGCTTATAAATGGTTGGAATAATAGAGCCCGACGTCAAGAATACCGGCTGAACGCATACCTTGGCCTCCACCGTTCATCGGAAGAGCATTACGACACCACAATGCTGTACGTGAGACGTCAATGTGAACGTTATCATATGGTCAAAGAGCAAGCACGGAACGGAATTTTTGGCGCCTGACATGGAATCTCAAGTGATTCAGATATTTCGGACTCAGAGGCTTTCAGTGAAACACGTGGGCTAGGCAAGTGAAACCCTCGCCCTTGGGTGAATGGTAGCATCTTATTATCCCTACTAATGTAGTGTGTAACAGCAAACTGTCACATGACGATTTTGGCGGGCTTCAGATGATTCCCAAAGCCCCAAACCCTTTTACCACATCCTCGTCAACGTTCTGGACCCATTCCCTTTGGAATGCTTCCATGCCACCACAGCTTTCAATAGCAATGGCCAGTTTATCTCGGACAAAACTTCGGACATCTATCTGATGCACAGGGTCTCTGAATTCCAACAGCCGTATGCGCAAATCAGCAGGTGACTCTGGCCCCTCTGGCTTTGAAGCGTCGGGGTCAGTGTAGACAAGACAGTCACGCTTGTCGACTACCCCTTCTTGCAGGCTACCGTCTATAACGAGCTCGTTTATCACGTCGGTCCACTGCGATTTCTTCCAATCAGTATAGGTCTCATCGTCAGATCGTTCCGCAAGCGATTGTTTCACTCACTACTGTCATTAAGCTCTGCAAGCGGCCCAGTATCCATGGCTGGGCCGTTTCGAGGAGCGATGTGAGAGCTAAGCAATGTAGCTTCTTATGTACCGGATGACCAATACTGTCTATATGCGAGAACCATTCTGTCAGAAGCCAATCAAGCTTTCGACTGAGGGTCCCTTGAGCTTCATCGTCACCATATGTGGTAGCGTCCAGCGCGGTAATGAAGAGCGGAGGACTGGCGACTGCAAGACGGGCGAGGACGTTGAGGTAATCAGTTTCGACCACTCCGTCTATGGCCGAAGTCGTTCTGTTAGGGCCGGAAGTTTGGTGGGCGAGGAATGCCTTACGGAGGCCGGCAAGGGTGACTGATAACCAGTTCGAAGAAAGCAATGACTGGGCCAATTCACTGACGGCCGCTATACCACCGATGCTATCTGCTTGTCTAATCAAGATTTCGACGAGCGAAGTGGCCGTGCCTGTGCCTTCACGTCTAGCAGAACGCAGCAGCGACACCAAAGGGGCGAGGACTATAGCGACATTGGACAGGATCTCGGCAGGGATCAAATAGATGTATAGCTCAATAATTTCGAGTGGTTTCTTGGCAGATCGAATATCGACTAGCGGCAATACATACTGCACAAGTGAGATGATGTCGGAAGACACAGCCTCCGATGGAGTCTGCATGAGGACTATACTCAGAAGTTCCAGACCGTCTTCGGAAAGGTAGGATGATCGCAATTCGGAGCTAGTGTCAATAGAAGATCTGATTAGTGGGATTAAGATTGAGTGATAACGTCTGGAATCAGCCTGCATTGATGTTGCGACCGAGCACAAGATTCCAAGAATAGATTGTTGCATGAGAGGTTCTTCTGCAGCCTGGTCCCACAGCGGAATGAGCAGTGATATGATCTGGTCTGTATATGGGACAATCTACCCTAGGTCAATGACTCTTCTCGTTGGGTTCGTAGCACCTGATTTACCTGTTCCTCCATTTTAAGTACAATTACATTGATAGTGTTTAAGAGCTCTCTTTTCGTTTCAATCTGTTCCACCTCAACGATGAGTGCCATTAGTCTGTCGAAGATAGCCGATGCATAGGGCATGAAAGGCTCCGCAGTGAATTCGAATGGATCAATGATATGTTTGAGTTGTTTTCCAGCCGCGATTCGAACGGCTAGGTCATTAGACAGATCTTCCTTGCTGAGAAGATGCTGAAATATTTGGTAGACCAAAGCACGATTCAATCCTTCACGGATTGGTAACCAGTGACCTAACAAGATGGCAATGCGACGGCGGAGTATGTTGTAGCCAGGCCGCCCTATCTGAATCTCTTCCACCAAGGTATGATCGAGGAAATACCCGATATCAAACTCAGAGTAGCGGTCTAAGGTCGGCGCAGCGAGACCAATGGCGCAGTAAATAGAATCCTTGAGCAGTACATCCGTGTTCTGAAGATCTATGGGTGTTAGTTGGAGTTAATGTCAATTTCATATTGATCAACAAACCAGACGCAGCCCTGAATACGTGTATCAATGGTTGGATAAGGAGTTCTTTGTAATTGATAATCAGGTCAAGAAAAAGCTTTTCGGAGCAAGTTCTAATGGAAATATCCCAATCTTCACCGCTGCTTTCCTGGGTCCTTTCCCACTCCTCAGGGTCTTCCTCCCATTGCTTCAGATCCCGAGGCGTAAGAACAAGAAAGCGGGTGACCACACTTTCCATAACTTCCTGGGCAAAGAGCCCTGTAAGTAAGTCATTCTTCACCCGCTCTTGGGCGATCTTCTTCTCCTCCTTGTCCTCGGCTCGTTGGTACTTGAAGGTCTGCATGGGATTATACACCATTTTCAGACAGCCTCTAATAAGTGTTAGCGCACCAAGACTTAGCTTCTCAAGCGCAGATGTTTGGTCTTCTGCATCTGGCTCCCCGTTCAAGCCACTATTTGAATTCACGAGGAACGTTTGCGAACCCATAGTATCGCTGAATTGGCGCGCAAGACTCCACCATGCTTTGGCTATATTCATGGAATCTGGAAGTAGTGGGAAAGCAGCAGGGTGTACTTTAATCATATTAAGATGCAATTTCGATATTTGAAAAAGATGCTTTTCGATCAAAGACCTGGAATTAGACTGAATGGAGGCTGATTCTCCATGCAACAGAGCTAGTATTTCCCCAGACTGAGAGGCAAGCATGCTCCATACATCCTTCACCTCCTGATGGCGATTGGGGAACTCGTACCCAGCGACGAGCAATCTCCGCAGGATCCGCAACGCAAGGAGGCTTTGGTCGATACTTTCAACGGTTCCACGCTCTTCATCACCACCATTCCTCAAAAGTCTTATCCAAGTATCCACCTTCTCCACGTATATCGAAGAAAGTGACTCAATGGTATCTGGAGCAACAGACTGGAGCGACGTCCGATGACGTAGTAATTTTGCTGAAGCGAGGACTTTGATGATATGTAGCAGAATGAGGAAAGCGCGAGAGAGACGTACAGAGTTTCCGGCGGAGAGTGCGGAGCTTAACTCTCCTAAAGTTGAACTTATTGCATCAGGCCATTCATGCGGGTACTCAAATCTCGTTATTTTACCAATAACGATGCTGATCTGCAGCGCAAGCCGGGGGTCTGGTTCCATGATACCACTTGAGATTAACTGTGAGCGAATCGACTCTCTTTCTTCCTTTTTGATGGCATTTGGGGCAGTCTTTCGCCAGTACTTGTCGATGCCATTTTTGAGCTGGAGAATGGCCAGATATCGAAGTTCCACCGGAATTGTATAATCTACGTAAACAGACTGCAGCGAGCTATAGAAGCCGAGTGTTGTTTCCCAGTTTTGTAACTGCTGTGTGCCAGTCTTGATTTGCTGCTGGTCATTCGAGGTCGAAGATTGAAGAACATGATACAAGGTCTGTTTAGACAACGGATTTGCTTCCGCTGTCACCTCGATGGCAAAGTTCATCATGACTAAATGGAGAATTGGAGATACGGAGAGACTGAATCAGTGCATCACAAATACTTGGAATAGAGGTGTTGAGGAGAGAGACCGCTTGATCTACTGGAAACCGCTCATAGAAAACGGTTCGATGACTAGCGTGTGTAAATACAAGCTAGGGTTCCTTAGTTTTGAATATCATATTCTACCGCTGCCGCGACAGACGCCGAATAACTACCTCGGCATCAAGCATTTTAGGTGCTGGCGCTCATAACGAGAAAAGGGAAAAATGGTTGCGTGGGGGAGATGAGACAACGCAAAGCATAATCATAACATGACATCTGTTGACTTTGCTGCAGCTCAGCAGCGGGTAGCGGAGCGTCAACGACAGCGAGATGCAGAAACTCGCTCACAGTTCGAGTCTCGACGAAGCGCGCATGCCTCGAACGCGTTAAGCCGACTCCCTCACCATCTTCAGGGCATTGGTCAGCGCGGCTTAGCAGCCTGGGATGTCATCAGAGGAAGAGAGGGTACAAGACCAGCATATCGTGTTGGACAGGTAGATGCAGAATTGCTCGATGAAGAGCTTCTGGAGCTGCTGAAAGGTCAGGTTGGAGAAGGCCTAAAGTATTTCGGTGTATGGTTTAGTGCTCTTGCGGAGCTACATAAATTGACTGATGTTTATTAGTCACATATACGCGATGACTGGTCGTCCGAGATCCTCCTAGGATTACGTGCTGTGTTGTTCAAATTGTCCATTTGGGATCACAACGCCTCTTACGGTGCTGCGCTGCAGAACCTTCGCTACACCGACGCCCGGCAAAAAGGCCTTGTGTCTGCCTCGCCAACCAAATGGCAAAAGACCCTCTATGGCTTGCTTACCGTGGGTGGGCGTTATGGATGGACGAGATGGGAAGATTGGTTAGCGGAGCAAGAAGGGGGCTACGAAGGGGTATTTACTACTAGGCTTTGTCAAAACAAAAGCTAATAACAGGCAGCCTAGTCCTAGTGTCCGGATCCTGTCACGGATGTCCTCCATTGTCTCGACCACGCATTCGATTGCTGCTTTCATTTCGTTCCTAATATTCTTAGTCAACGGCCGCTATAGGACCCTCCTCGACCGCATCCTACGCATGAGACTTGCCCCTCCAGGCAGTCAAGTGAGCAGAGAGGTCAGCTTTGAATACCTCAACCGTCAGCTCGTTTGGCACGCCTTCACAGAATTTCTCCTTTTCCTCCTGCCGCTAGTCGGCATCAGTCGATGGCGGAGGTGGCTTTCGCGTGCCTGGCGCAAGACGAAGGCGCTTGTCAAGAGTGATAGTGGACAGGAGGATGATATGACCAAGGAAGGGGAACTGGCCTTCCTTCCTGAGCGGACATGCGCGATCTGCTACCAGGATCAGAACCCCACGTTGACATCCGAGAACGAAGTCAGGGCAACATCGGCAGCGTCTGTTGGTGTGGTTGGGTCAGCCCAGACAGACATTACGAATCCATACCAAACGATCCCCTGCTGTTGTATCTACTGTTTTGTCTGCTTAGCTAACCGGCTTGAGGCCGAAGAAGGAGAAGGCTGGATCTGTCTGCGTTGTGGTGAGCTGGTAAAAGAGTGTAGACCCTGGGCTGGAGATGTCCTAGAACAGGCTCTCTCACCGCCGAAGCAAAAAGCGGTCAGCTTCTCAGATGAGGAAGACCCCGGGCAGCCTCAATATACGAAGCTCAACGGCTCGGGCACGTCGGAGAAGGATAGAGATCTTCCCCACTTAACATACGATAGCAGTCGTGAGTAAGAGCCGGCAACCTCGCAGGATCTTATGGCATCTCAAGAATGGGCACGCGAGGAGGCCGAACCTGTAACTGACGTTCGAACCGGCGAGTAGCGCCTAAAGCCCGCTGGCATTGTATAGCCGCCGCGTTGAAACCTGCACTGAAAGTCACCTCATTGTTTCGCGCACGAATCGCTCTTGTGCTTTTCAGACATACGCCGTGTCTCACGCGCGACTGTGGGATGGAGAACGGGTATCCAGAGTTTAACTCTGTAGCTGCTCCAGTGGTTAAGGATGCACAAGCTGTTGCCTTCGCGGCATTTCCAACGTGCAATAGAGGATCACTCACAACGCAACTCTTAGATCTACAGCACGCCAACAGTCATGACTTCATCCTGCTCATTGCTTTCTGCCATCTTATACGCCACCCTCGCCGCTATCGCCACCTGTGCACCAACAATCTCTTTAGCCTCTCCAACAAACAACACAGTCACAATCTACCAATGTACCGATTCGCAGAAATGGGCCGCTCCAGGTTTCACCCGCGGAGACTGCTACTACGCCGTAGCAACGGGAGCATTCGCGGACGAACTAGCCGATTTTGGCGCTGATGAGGTGGAATTCTACAGTGATAGCGGGCATATACCACCGCCGAAAGCTCATGATCTGCAAGCAGTCCCGCGAAAGTACACGTTCGGTAAGTCAACCAGAGCTGTCATTCCCATGTTCCGCATCGCCCTAAGACATGCTAAATTCTTTCCTTTCAACGCACAAGGCAGATGCACCATGACAATTGCAATGCTGCACAATTTCAAAACGGGCGATATACCTGGCTTTAGCCCTTTTAGGCCGCTCCCGGACCGGGATGTGTCTTCTTATCAACAGATCTCTACAGTAGCATATTTTCTGCTCAATCGTTGTATTGATATTGGGCAGACGGGCTGGTTTACTGTTGGTATGTACACCTTTTCCGAGTAGCAGGCTTAGGCTTAGCTAAATTTGGTATTATGTAGGAAATAGAGATGCTATTGGTGTGTTTTTGTGGGAGACGGGTTCGGATATTGATAAAAGCATTCAGGCTGTTAATGCTGTGACTGGCACTTCTGCAACGTTGTTGCCGTTCTTGGGGGGAAATGCAACCGAGTAAGTCGTTGTAGATTGGATAGAAGTACCGCATCTGGTGTATCAAAAGACTTGTCAAAATGTTTCAATGTCAAAGTAATCAGGGCCCGGACGTTATTCTCAAGAGCTTGCGAGGTGGGAAAAAGTGCCAGACTGATAACCACAAGACGTTTTTTATTATTGTTATTAGCATTCACATCACATCTTGCTTTTCCTTACCCCCCCAAAATTCCCCCAACCTCAACCAAACCCTCGCCCTCCAAAGCCCCACCATCACATCCTCACCAAGCTCCGTATCCCGATCCCTAACCTCCTCCTCCAGACCCCTAACACAACTCTCCAGAGCCTGTCCGTGCGTCTCAGAAACCATCGAATCAGGAAATCGAAGCCGTATGCGCGTTTCGGCATCTGGGCCAACTAGGACAGCATGGATCTTTAGATTAGGTTCGCAGGAGTTTGGATTTGGATTGGAGAAAGCAATGCATAGGCGGCCGCAGGGTGTTGAGACGGAGGAGTATTGGATGGTGGTTGATGGAGCGCCGGCGGCGTAGGCGGTGGGTGAGAGGTGGCCTAGTGCTTTGCGGGCGGGGCGGGGGGTCCATGATGATGATAAATTCATGGGTGTTAAGTCGACTTGATGATCAACGGTTGCAATTTCATGGTTATTTCTGTCTTTGCCGAGAGCATCTTGCAACGCCAGGGCACGGCAAGCGGCGATGAAATCTCCGGGTGTGATTTGTGTTGTAGCTTTGAAGAGGCGATGGAAATGGAATGTGCTTAAACCTGCTGACTGAGCCAAGGTTTCTAGCTTGAATGCATTTTTGTTGTCTTCGGTACTGTCTTGTTTATTCGCCTCGGCGATGATGTTGCGGAGGACTTGGCATATACCAAGGACAGCTGTGTTTGTGGTTCCGAGAAGCTCGGGATGGCACCGCTTGCAAGGCCGGAAGTTCGCTTGTTCAGCAGCCTGTATGGCTCCGGGGAAGGGGAAGAAGCGGACGTGTCTTCGTGAGGGACGACGGGAGGCGCAGGAGGGACGGCAGAAGATTTTGGTTGTTAGGACGCCGTAGAGAAAGGATTGGTCTGCGGCTCGGAGGCGTGACTGTGTTGCGTGCCAGCGTTGGTTATCTGTTTGGAAGTCACTGGTGGCTGGTTCGACAGATGGAAGGCTATTTTGGGAGGTTGGAGAAGATAATGGTGTAGAGCAGTCAGTCATATCAGGGGTGTGATAATTGGTCATGGTGTTGGCGGAGGATGAAATTGTACTGTCGGGGATATCAAATTGACCGTCATCCCATGGAAAGGAGTACTCTGATGGTAATAAGTCCACGAAGTCATCGACTGGCTGAGTTGTAATGCCAACACCTGAGCAAGTTTCTCCACCCGAGTCCAAAGCTTGACACCATCCAAATGGATCCTGTTGGCTCAGATTACACTCGACATTATAGTCATCGGGATGAGAGGTAGAACTTGGTGGAAGAAATTCCTGTTCTTGAGAAAGCCCCAGGACACTATCAATAGATTGAAAGCAAGACTGGGGAGCCTTAGGATCAAAATCCGTTGGCGAAAAAGCAGAAGCTAACGAATTTTTGCCACTGCCTCTCCATTTGTAGAAGTCATCTGTATCATGTTCCATGCTATTGAAAGAGGTTTGCAATTTGTCTAAACTAAACTCTTGCACAAAGTCGTCGTGCTGATCGAAACAGGTTGCATCAGCCAGAGATTCCTGCAGAAGTACGGCCATGGCCAGTCAAGCCGCAAGCCGCGAATTGTAAACACTCTAAGTTGGACTTATGTTTTTATAGTGACGAAGTCTGAAAAATGCATGGATAAAAGAAGATGAGACTGCAAAGCAAGAAGGTCAGGATGCAAAATGCAGAAACAATGACTTAGGGCCTCGCTTAGGTATTTGGGACTTTGGCAGCAAGATTGAGCACTCGGTCCTCCGCGACACTTGATAGATAGAATTGATACTGACACGACTGAAGACGCAGCAGATAGATGGTAGCCTTTGTTGTTGAGCTTACAAAAGCTCTACAGGTGGACTTCGTGGAAATCATGCATACAACCAGCGGTTGGGCGACGTTTTACCGAACCAAGTGGAGGCGCCAACCACGAAGAGCGGCACGTTACTAAAGCACAACGGAGTCTTTTTAGCTTGGCAGTAGGCAATATCTAGAATGGCAGATTTCGCACACCTGAACTACTCCTAGGTTGAATCAAAAAGTGCTCACAGCGGATGGCGCAATACGATGGCGCAAAAGCATGACGCGTTTTACGACAGAGAGAAGAGCCGCTTTGTTCTCTCAATACGAAGGGGAAGGCAAATGTGTCAAAAGCTTGGCCGGGAACCCAGACCCTGGCCGCCCACAGCGCCCCCCCATGAAAAGTGGCCGGCGCCTTACGACCGAACCGGGGGTTTGGTGGGCAGGTTTATAATTAGCCCAGGGTAGGCCCTAACCCACGCCGTCTGCTGAGGGGCGCTGCTTCGTATCGGAATTTTTAGTCCATTTCTGCCGCACCCCCTGCTAGACTGCTAGACTGCTAGACTCTGCAGCAGTCACCAGTCTTTTCCGTCTGTCTTCTTCTTCTCCTTCGACGACGACGAGGCGCCGACGACAGCAGTATTTATTTCTTTTCACATTCGTTTAACACATATACACGGTTCTAGCAGTCTGTCGTTGACCGGTTCTTTGAAGGGTGCTTACCCTACCCCTTGTTCCATTTTCACTCACTCTTTGCACCAAGATCGGCAGGAGAGACCAACATTTCCTTGGATAATCACAGCACGAATACTTCATAGTCGACCTCTTCGAATTCATCTACTGATATAATAAAACTTCAGCATACATACTCGCTATCGTTAAGCGTTACTAATAAGCCATGATGCACCTTCGGCTTGCGGCCGCGGTGGCCATCCTCTCTGGCTCAACCATTTTAGCTCAATCGAGCAGTCAAGCAGGAAATGGAGCGAGCGGTGGAGTATCTTGTGGCGCTGGCCAACTGTGCCCGGAGGATTTACCATGTTGTTCTCGTAAGTGTACCAAAAGGCTCTCCAGGGTTACCAAGGTTGACTGATTGGTTACCAGAGTACGGTGCATGCGGTGTTGGTGCATACTGCTTAGGAGGCTGCGATCCCCAATACTCGAATACCCTTGATTCATGCATGCCAGCACCAGTATGCTCTAGCGAGGACTACAAAATGACATCCCTGGACGGCATCCAACCCAATACACAGTACCTTGGAGATGCTTCGAAAGCGAATTGGGTATCAAGTGGAACGCCTTTACAAGCACCAGACAATAACTCTGTAATATTGACCTTGTCCGAAGATGGGGCAAGCGGGTCTGGGACGCTTTTGGCCAGTACTCACTATGTCTGGTACGGAAAAGTCAGCGCAACATTGAAGACAAGTCGGGGGGCTGGTGTTGTCACAGCCTTCATCATGCTTTCCGATGTAAAGGACGAAATTGATTTCGAATTCGTTGGCGCGGACTTGCAGACTGCGCAGTCGAATTTCTACTTTCAAGGAATCACAGATTGTAAGCACCCGACTGGCAGACAGACTCGAAGCCCTCACTAACGCGTTCAGATGACAACGAGCTAAATATAACGGTTGATGGTAGCGACACATTCAGTGCTTGGCATACATACGAGCTTGATTGGCAACCCGATCAGCTCACATGGTCGGTGGATGGAAATGTCTCGCGAACACTCAACAAAAAGGACACCTTCAACAAGACTGACAACCAATTTCACTATCCTCAGAGTCCAGCTCGTGTCGAGCTATCTCTCTGGCCTGCAGGTCAGTCAAAGAACGGAGAGGGCACAGTGGCATGGGCAGGAGGCTTGATCAACTGGAACACCCAGGATGTCCAACAGAATGGCTACTACTACGCCATGTTTCAGGACGTCAATGTGCAATGTTACAACGCCCCATCAGGTGCCAACGTCTCGGGTTCTGATTCATACATTTATACAAACAGCGCCGGTATAAACAGCTCCATTGCCGTAACCAATGACAAGACAATCCTTAAATCTCTCCTTGGAACAGGCACCGACCCAGATAAAGAATATCCCAGCGCATCCGGTACAAGTCCATCAGCAAAATCAACGAGCCAAGTGGCAACAGTGCCAGGACTAACAGGCGCCGGGCCAGGCACAGATGGCACTCCCAGCACTGACAATTCGGGCTCGGGCTCCGGCTCGGGCTCGGGCTCTGGCTCTGGCTCTGGAAGCCCTGCTAGTAGTGCGGCTGGCTCGGCATCAACAGGCATTGGTGGCTTCTCACAAGGCGATCAAGGAAAGAGCGGTGCATCGAAGGGCGAGGAGGTTATGAGAGGGTCAATGTTCGCTGCATTGGTCGCTTTCATTGGTATGCTTATGCTGTGATTTGGTTAAAATGCATGGAACGGATTTTAATGGCCATTATTCATTGGATGGAGTCACTCTCGTGGGAGGGATTTTGCTTCGCGAGCATTTGCGGCGTTGGAAAGTCGTTCATTATGCATATCACCAGATTGGATATTATAGCCTCGGGTGATCTATCTGTTCATAGCTCTTCTAGTACTATACTGTCTATAAAGCTGTTACACTCCAGCCTCAGGGCATCAGTACGCATCATCATTCATAAGAGTGATTCAATACTACTACTGGCTAGCACCAAGAAGCAGCCACCATTCCTGAGAAAGAGTTCAAAGAACCACAATGCTTCAGTGCTACATCTCCACTTGATGTACGATAGGTGTAGTAGTCAATAGTGGTCCTGGAGCCCGCGAGTCTTGGCGTAGAGATTTGCGGCTTCCCGGACCACTATTTAATACTACACCTATTGTACATTAAGGATAAACCTGATCCCTGACCGTAAATCTTTTGAAGCTCGAACGTCTGGGTCATTGAATAATTCAATGAGGTCCATGCAGCTCCCTCCAATCAGCTGTCTACATTGCCTTTATACGCAGTGTGCTACAAAACGAGCCTCAGTATGCTGTATGTGCGTGCATAATCTGCTAATGGATTGATGGCAAGGGCAAGGAGTCAATAGTCCTCCTGATCCATGTTGGGTTGTGTAAGTCAACGGCTAGCAATTGAGCAATTACTTATCACATGGTACGGGGAGTTGTCCTCTTTGACAAACAGAACACCTTCCCAATTCTAAGTGCTTGCTTGATGGAGTATGCAATGCGGACCACCACAAAGCTTTGAATCAACAATCCCTCGCAAATAAGATCGCTCTTTTCCACCAAGAGGGTAGTCTTTCAGCTGCACGTGGTCAAAGCTGTTGTCATGTTAATTGAGCATGGAGGATCAGACCAAACGTCCTCTTTCATCACTATTTCTCCGTCGTCATTAAGTGATTCTCTGTGTTTGATGGTCTGGATGAGCCGAATGGATCATGGAAGCAATGCTTTTGTTCTCATAGCAAACTGCATATCCTAGGGCTCTGCGACCTGCAGACATTATCCTTGTCATTAGGCTGATGGCCAGCGTGTTGTCCTTCGAGAGGAGTACACGAAGTTTGCGGCAATATCAATCCTTCTTTCCACATTGGCCCTACCGATGTAGGTGGCCATGCGAGCAGATGCTGCAAAATGCAACAATAGTCAGCCGTTATTCCCAAGCGTATGCAGTCTTTTATGCTCTACCTTGAAATACCACATATAAGCCTCCATTCCCCACGAAATGGTTTCTTCAACAAGCGTTCGTCCAAACGTTCACAGTCGATCGCATAAGTCGTACCAATTTTCCAAAGAGCAACAAATTGATTCAATCTCACCTCACCACCATCCCTGCCCGAAGTGCCAGCCACAAGAACTGTCCACCTTCTCCAACTTGTGGCAGATCAGGATGTGCATCAGACGATCCTATGTTTACCAGTGCGGCTGCCGACAGTCTGGTCCGATATACCGAGAGTATTGCGGCATTTATCTCGACAATCTTCGTCGAATCACAACCCAGCGATGGTGCCACCCCCGCCACCGCTACGAGGTACCCGAATGCCGTAGTACCCATCTTACTACACGGGTCTTGGACAGGCTTTGTGGATCTCACCGTTACACCGCCTGGCTTGAAGACGAGCTTAAGATGGAGCAGCGTGGGAGGGAGAGGAGGGGAAACCTTCACAGAGCCCGCGGCAATCAGACTAGGGGTTTCACCCCATAATTACGGGTGAGGCCGCAAATGAGGCTCAGGGTCAAGCGGAGGGAATACGACGCTGACATTTGGACCCACCATGGGAGGCACACCGTCACCTAGCTCAAAGATAAACTCATCAGATGGGCATTTTTTACGAACCGTTCTAGATCTGGTTCATAGAGGTGAGCAATTGTGATCTGGCTCTCAGGAATCGACTTCAGCAATTATGATAGTGGTTGGTTTTCGCAAAAGTCCATTGTATTTTTGGCCCATGCACAATTCACTCTCTATTCGTGACTTTTGCCGCTTTGGATTATGGTTTCCTGTGTTCTATTAAACGTCATGTACAACATCACAAGATTGCACGAGACTTCATATTTATAATTGCTTCAACTTTTTCGAACATCAATTTGGGGTTACGTATGCGGTGTCACTCTGAAAGGAGCTTAGGTGCTCAGATAGCCATATGCAACCCGCAGATGAGGTTACTGGCGACTACGTCCGCCGGTCATCCGTCAAACCTGGCAAGGCTGGAACTTGAGCGCGGCTATATACGGCAATATCAACAAGGCATAGAGGTCACGGGCCCTTAGGAAGACGCAGAATGTAAAACGGAGCCACCTCCAGCAGGTATCAGCAGGTTTTTGGACACTGTATCATTCACGCTGCTACAACTATTATTGCTCACGAGATGGCTCGTGGCCCTCCAGTGAGAGATTGCATCATCTCGGTTCAAGTTATCCAAGCAGATCGACCGATAGATGCTGTATGATAACACGCAAGCCTAAAGTGCCCTTCCCTGTACAAAGCTTGTATTGACACTGACAGATTTCGATGCCTTTGTTACTAGCCAATCGGCCCACACCGATCGGGATCACGACATCTACAGGACGTTGTGCAGGGGTCCAATCATTGATCCATGCCAGTGATCACAAGTCACGAAAGGCAGGCTGTTGAGAAATCTGGTAACACAGTCCCGTGGGGCCGTGATACCAAGATCATGAGTGGCTGGCCCCTGCTTCATATAAAACCGGAACCCCTTCTTGAAAATTCCTTCTTTTTTGGATCACAACACTTCTTGCTTCCTCACGCACATTTCTTTTCTCATGCATCGTGGTTGAACACTTCTTGCCTCGTTTCCTTAAATACATGCCCTGCTTGCATTGTCCTCAAATATCTTCAGAAGCACGGCGTTCATCGAATTCGACACAGTATCTCAAAGGCCATAGCCTTGAGAATCTGGAAATCAATACACAAAAAGGTAAGCACCAATATCGATACATATTCGATACTAGGACTCTGACTGATGCCCCGCACTACTTCCAGTAACAGCTTACCCGTTCTCTCATTGCTCAGGGAGACCCATTGGCCTGTAATGTGCCAGTTTAAATACACACGCCACTCTTGTGGCCACACTCTCCCTAAGCTTGAGGATCCAGAAGCCCCCTCATGCAAGCTATGCGTTCCGGTTATGGTGGCTCTGAAGTTTTACCATGATCAGGTAACACAAGTTTGTATCGAAAATGCGTTACAACAGCCTCCACTTCGGATGCCCAAGCCGTGTCGGCCAGTTGCGCCTAATAGCTTGGGCGAGGCGGAAGAAACTGCCCGCATTCATGCTCGGGATCAGACACGGTTTGAGGAGATCATGAACCGGGTTGGGGTGACTCCAGCAGAACGAAGCTTTATCGAAAACTTGGCTTTGCGGCCTAATCAGACATCGAAGAGAAATACCGATGGATCCCTGCGTCCGGTTAGTCCCCAGCATTTATGGTTCATGAGGGAGCTGGAGGTGTGGCAGCACCGCCAATTCCAGCCACCAAATATAACTTTCAACACCGTATCCTGGGGCTGCGGAGGTACAGGTCCCGGCGTTCAGGGCGACTGTCTTGTTGGGTGGACTGGGCAAGGTATACTCATGTATCGTCATGGGATTTGGAATGTGAACCCTCCTCATCCTCAACATACATGGTCTCCGCTACCAGTAGGCTACCTCTATATTGACTACGGAGACGCCCCAGTAGCCAAACTCCCAGAGGTTTGGAGAGCCTCTGCGACCAGGACTTTGATTGACATCCCCATGTATAAGTGTCTATATGCAGTTCTCTGCGGTAGGCCATCAGGGCACCTGGTGGAGAATGATGAAGGGCATCTAGTTCCAGCGCTTGGAGCCAGTGGACCTGAAATTCCTATCGCTCCCTACTTTCCCCCTCCACCTCCTCGAATCTCATCCGTGCACAAGGGACAGCTTCGTCCTTCTCAAGCCTACGTTCCAGCTGCTCGCTTGCGTCAAGGGCCAGGACATCGATACTCAGCAACATGGAACGCTTCAGCCCCTATTACACAGGCTACAGGAGGGCAGAAGTCGAAAGAGTCTCAAAAGCAGAGGAGCAATAAGAACCACAAGGAGAGGTATGGTAAACTTCAGAGCGAAGCTGGACCTAGTCAATCAGGAGATCGTGCGGAGATCAACACGAAGATCAAAGAGCTGCCTCAGCGAAGAGCATCAAGGTCGGAAATTGCGACCCCTGCCAGGACTACCTCTCCCAGAACCTCTCAACCAGTGCACTCAAGACATCCGACCCCAGGAAGCACGAGATCAGCCACACCTGCTGGCGATACAACTCAGTCGGACGAGAGGACCGTTGGACTAGGCATCATCCATGAATCTCCCCCTGTTGCTTCCGTTGAAGCCACCAACGAAGAGGTTGAAGGTAAATTATCAAGAAATCACCCCCTAAACAATATACCTAGCTAACGGTTCCCAGACACTGTTCTTCACCAACCTCCTCACCATCGCATCCCACAACACGACGAAGCACAAGCTTCGACATCTGCGTCTGATGGAAAAAACCCAATCAGACCCATCGCTTCCCGCCGGACCTCCCCACATCCCACCATCAAAGTTCTATCTCCAGCAGACGACATCCCCCTCGATATGTTTTCCAACATACACATCGGCGCCGAGCACCCTCCGCGGCCCTCAACAACACAGCCCTCACACCCCAATCCTGCCATCATCCAAAATATCACAGACTCCACATCGCACATGACACATTATGCCGCTCAACTACAGCAGCAAGAGGTACCCGGGGTAACGTATACACTTAATCCGACCGCGGAGGCTTTTGAGCCCGATAGGGAGAGAGAGGAGGGTGATGGGAGGAGCGAAGACTAAGGGGGAATTATGTAAGCAGGGGAGCGATTTTTGCAAAAGAGAGAAAAGGTGGGCAGGGGGCGAGGTCTTTTTCCTGTTGTGGGTGGCCAGCGGAGTGTTGATATAAAATAGACCTGTGAATCCGAATGGTATGGTCTACGCGGCATTGAAGAGGTGTTGTGGGTATTTTTGAAATCCATCCTAGCTGGATGGATGGTTAATAATCTTTCGAGATTGGAATCTCTTGGAATCGCGGTGGTTGGTCGTAATGAATTTCTCTTCTACGATGTTCATATTCTAATGTCCTCCGATCGAGGCCTTTTGGAGGACGAGAGCAGAGCGTTCATTCCATTCTATTCATGAGGATGAGGATCAGTTCAGCTTTTTGAGTCTAATCAGGGTATCATGGGTAGTTAGTGGAGCGATGGTTTACTTATACTGGAGGACGCCGCTACTACCAAGTAATTAACTCGATTTCAATTCAGGACATAATATATGCAGCTTTAAGATAGCAGCCTATTCAAGAAACAAATTAGTTCTTATGATCCTAGTCTCTATATTGAGAACGATCTAGTAGTGCTAGACCTATTATTTACAAGAGGCCAATCTGAGTCTTAGCTTGATTCATGAGGCTTTGGAAATGGTGTTCATGATATCTCGACCGAGTCGGCTAGAATAGGGATAGCGTCCTGTTCAAACGATCCTCTCCGAAAGACCATAATTGTTTCGCATCCGGATGACGAGCATGGATCATCTGATAAAGACACCTGGAGCACCATACTGACTGATGTAGTTTCACCCTCGTTCCCACCGAACATTCGTTACCAATTGATGCCGAAGAATGGCCAAGGACCAGGAGCCTCTTCTCGCCGAAGAGAGGCAATCCTCGGAGCAATCTAGTGAACGGAATGTCGAAGAAGACGCTCTCCTAACAGGTCAACAAAAGCAACAGAAGAGCAAATATGGCTGGCCGTTCTGGCGAGAAGTCGGCCTCTTCTCTTGGGCCGTTATCGCCACGGCTCTTGTAATCGTCCTAGGAGTCTTGTACCAACATCAACAAAGCGTACCCCCTAACCGCTCCGGATGGGGAAAGAACGGCAAGCCTACAGGGAAGAGGAATATGATATTCATGGTCTCAGACGGCATGGGGCCGACGAGTCTGTCACTTACAAGGTCTTTCAGACAGACGGAGAGTGGACTACCTATTGGAGATGTGCTAGTGCTGGATCAGCATCTGATTGGGTCTTCGAGGACAAGGAGCTCATCCAGCTTGATTACGGACTCTGCGGCTGGCGCTACGGCTTTCTCGTGCGGAATGAAGAGTTATAATGGCGCTATCTCGGTTCTACCAGACCACTCCCCTTGCGGTACTGTGCTTGAAGCCGCAAAGAAAGCCGGCTATATGACAGGCCTGGTGGTCACGACACGGATAACAGATGCTACGCCGGCTTGCTTCGCGGCCCATGTGAACCAGAGGTCCGAAGAGGATAGGATTGCGGAGCAAATGGTCGGAGATTACCCATTGGGCAGGGTGGTGGATCTCATGCTTGGGGGCGGACGATGTCACTTCCTGCCCAATACCACTCAAGGCTCATGTCGAGCTGACGATAAGGATGTGACCAAATTGGCTCAGGATAAGGGCTTCAGCTACGTTGATGATCGAAAGAGCTTCGACGGACTCAACATGGGAAGTGCTGTCAAGCTTCCTCTCCTCGGGCTGTTCGCGGCTACTGATATTCCATATGAGGTAGACCGACGCCAATTAAATGATGTTTTTCCTTCTTTAGATGAGATGGCGCAAACAGCATTGAGAGCTCTCAGCGATGCTACCAAAGACAGCGATAAGGGTTTCTTCCTCATGATCGAAGGCAGCAGAATCGATCACGCAGGTCATGGCAACGACCCTGTCGCCCAGGTGCACGAAGTTCTAGCCTACGACAAGGCCTTCGCCAGCGTCCTCGATTTCTTAGATAAGGATGCTACCCAGGGTGTCCTCGT
The DNA here is from genome assembly GCA_000482085.2 of Cladonia metacorallifera KoLRI002260. Taxonomy (NCBI): domain Eukaryota; kingdom Fungi; phylum Ascomycota; class Lecanoromycetes; order Lecanorales; family Cladoniaceae; genus Cladonia; species Cladonia metacorallifera. The sequence continues at coordinate 1,429,133 of KI911110.1, forward strand.
CGGCACCAGTGACCACGAAACAGGTGGTCTAGCCACCGCTCGCCGTAAGCCCTCCTTTTCCCCCTTCCCCTCCTTCCAATCCATCTAAAACACTCTAGAGCTCCACCAAGACTACCCCATCTACCACTGGTTCCCCGACGCCCTCCTAAACGCCACCCACTCCGCCGCCAATCTCGCCGTCCAACTCCACCACCACATCTCCATCCACCCCAACATCGTCCAAGACTCCCTCACCAACTACATCCGCGCCGTCCTCCTCGAACAAGGCCTCGGCGTCTACGACGCCACCGACGCCGAAGTCGCCTCCTTAATGGATACCTCCCCCTCCGCCCTCCCCGCCTCCTACATCTTCGCTGACATCATCAGCCGCCGCGCACAAGTGGGATGGAGCACACATGGGCATTCAGCCGTTGATGTGAATATTTATGCGAGTAGTGCGAAAGCGGCGAGGAAATTGGTGGGGAATCATGAGAACACGGAGGTGGGGGAGTTTATAAGGGCGTATTTGGATGTGGATTTGGAGGCTGTGACTGAGGAGTTGAAGGCGGCGGGGGATAAGGTGGGGATGGGGAAGGAGGTTGTGGATGTGGAGAAGATTGCGGAGGTGGATCATTATCAGGGGGATTTTAAGAGGGGTTTGGAGTGTGATTGTGGTGTGGTGCATTGATTTATAATCTTATTTCACGGCTCTTTTTCCCAGAGATTTTCTTTTTTTGACGTTGCATCTTGCGTTAGCGGGCGGCGTTGGCGATATAAATATGTGATAAAGGGAGCTGAAGGAGCTGGGCTGGTAGAGTTGTAGAGGATACAGCATTTATGTAGTAGAGGATTATACCCATCGTAAGTCAAGGAATTTTGTGACACATGATTCAATAAATAACATCATTCTTCTGCTATTGATGTTATCAGACAAACAATCCATTGGCCCACGATTCGCGCAGGTAATCTACCTTTAAGTGTTACCATCAGCTGAATTTTCGCTCCACTAGGGTACTCCAACGCTATATCATTCTCAATACAGAGACTAGGATTACAGTCACTAACTTCTTTCTCAACCAGGCTGCTTTTCGAAGCTGCATATCCAATGTCCCGAATCGAAGTGTAGTCAATACACTTAATAGTTGTGGCGTCCTCAATACGAGAACGCAGGCCATGCTTGGATTATAATCTGAACACATCTTCAATTATTAGGCAATCGCTCATGCTTTTCCGTCATACCAAGATTCCTCCAAAACCCCCCAAGTATTGAGATGTATCTCAACTCATTTATATTTGCTATCATTACATGCGAAACGAAACGAAATTATCAGTGAGCCAGATAAATACATAACACTGTCAGCGTCTATTAACTGAGCCATCGGGCACGCGAAACCCCTCAGGGAAGCAGCGCCAGGAATTGTGTCATGTTTGAGCCAGCGCACAGCTCTTGTTGCGATTCAGGTCACCATTGCTGTCAGCGAATGTTTCAGAAGTCGTGACTCAGAGTGTCGAGCAATGAGTTGAATCACAAGGTTATGGGAATATAGGAGGTGTCAGGAATCTATATATTATATTTGTGCTTATAGACCCTGTATTAGGAGCCGAGCGCAAGATGCAACCATGGAGGAAATAGCCGAGCTGGAGATCCGCGGCGACGTTTGGGGTTTGATCTTCGACCTGAGGAGAGAATGAAATATCAATGCAGATGGATTGCCGAATAGGCATTGTGTGGAGATTTGTCTTTTTTGGAGAGCGTAGAATGCACGAAATATATACAATTCCCCGCAAGGCCCGTATTTTATAGGAGTTCCTGGCAGGGGAATGCTCCCTAATCGGTGCTAGTGGTCGGATCCCAGGCACAAGGCGAGTATTCCGAAGTTTCCAAAGCCTTCATGTCCTCCGCTGAAAGCTCAAAGTCATACAGATTGGCGTTCTCTTCGATTCTCGCTGGTGTCACAGATTTGGGTAAAGGCACAAATCCCTGGTCAACATAAGCCGATGATAACTCTAAAGCTTCAATACCAATAAGATCAACTTACCTTCTGCAAGCTCCACCTCAAGAGCACTTGGGCAGGTGTCTTTTGATGCTTTCGAGACAAATCCTGTACAGCGCTCTCGCCAAACCTCTGCCCCCTGACAATTGGACAATACGCTTCGCATATTACGCCCCTCTCATTGCACCAATCCACAATATCCTTTCGTGCTAGCCAAGGATGCAGTTCCCACTGACCTACGCTGATCTCTCCGCCCCTGCCCTTCCCATATCGCTCCTCCATCTCCTTGATGTAGGCTTCTAGCTCGTTGAGATGATGTACGCCGTAATTGGAAACACCAATAGAACGGATGAGACCTGCTTGTTTGGCTTCGACAAGTGCACGCCAGGCGCCATTGCGGGCCTCCTTGCCGCCGTATGGGGCGTGGATGAGGTATCTATTAGAATTGAAATGTTAGACGATGAATGCTTTGCGATGTCTCTCTCAGACTTCGAACATTCTGTATCGTTCCGGTGGTCTATCTCGCAGTCTGCCAGTTTTCTAAACGAATTGGAGTGCGATCAGACCAGATTTGAGCTCGCAAGCAGCGTGGAACGGGCACTTTTCGAAGCCGCTAGACTGTCCAGGAATGGCAAATGCTTTACTTGATTTGATGAACGTCTGCATCTGAAACCACAGACCAATTTTTGCTCAAAATACGGGTTACTTGCCCATCGAAGAACAAGCCTTGATCTTGATCCAGAGACCATAATACATGTTTGAGAAGACAGATAAAGGAGAAAATAGGAGACTTACAAATCAATGTAATCTAGTCCGGTCTGCTTAAAGCTAGAGTTTATAGATGCCTTGGTCTGCTCATATCCCATAGCACGCGGCGGCACCTTTGAAGTGAAGAAGATCTCGCCACGAGGAATCAAAGATTTTTTTATTGCGTCGGCGCAAGGTTGTTCGTTACGATAGGCGCGTGCGGAATCTGGTCAAAGCCTGTCAAATCACGTGACCACCATAGAGTCGTTGACCTAAAGCATACCTACATGGCGATAACCAGTTTTGAAGGCATGTAAGGTGACGTCCTCAGCCACATCGGCAGGTCTAGGTAAAGGACTCAACACGCGAATAGGTGAAACAATCATTTTCCTTACGTTTGGTAAACCTGGCAACTTACATCAGTGACTGCTTATGAAGATTCCGATGCACGTACTCCAAACCCCAGTACTGGTATCTCGTAGCCTGAAAGCATCTTATATTTCGACTGAATACTGAGAGTCGCCATACTTGGACTGGAGGCAAAGCCACGTATTTGGATGTGACCTTTTAATTTATTCAACCGTCCTACGGTTCTCATCATAAGATTATGCTGGAGCGATGTCAGATGAGAGATCATTTGATTGATAATGCGTTCGACTGAGGCTAAACCCAAAACAGCTTCCTTATCGATAAGAACATGAGATGCAGCACCCAATGCTTAACATAGGCTTCGTGCTCCTCAATGAAACATCTGCTGAGCTTTACGGGCAGTCAAAAGTTCCATCAACACCCATCCATTGATCACGTTTCCTTAGCTGGCTTCTATATCTCGCACCTCGATAATCTAGCTGAAATACATCCCCTCCCCTCCAGACCTCACTAAACATGCGGCTCATAAAGCAATCAATCGACCGAGACGGCTCTGGTAGCATAACGCTTCTACCCGAAGAAGATGAAGATATGTGGTTCAGCTACAACCTAATACGTCCCACAGATCTTCTTCGTGCCTCTGCCGTCCGACGTGTCACCAAGGAATCCGACACTGGCAGCACTTCTTCCGACCGAGTACATCTCAATCTGTTGATCAAGGTTGAAAAGCTGGACTTTGATACCCAATCAGCGCAATTACATGTTTCAGGGAAAATCGACGAAGAGACCAAGTATACGAAAGTGGGTCAATATCATACGTTGGACTTGGAGCTCAACAGGAACTTTACTCTCCATAAGAAGGAAGGATGGGACAGTGTCGCAAGGGAATTGGTGAGGGAGGCCTGCGATCCGGTTAAGAGTGCAGATGTGTGGGCTGTTGTTATGCAAGAGGGTCTAGCACATTTGGCAGTCTTAACAGGACACAGGACCGTGCTAAGACAGAAGGTCGAGATGACGGTACCGAAGAAGAGGGGAACGGGAAAGCAGGGGGATCATGATAAGGTTGGTCCAATTAAGTACTCAAAAGGCGGGATCAGAAGAAACTCACATATGTCCAACAAATCTAGGCCCTAGAAAAGTTCTTCCAAACCACCATGGATACCCTCCTCCGCCAACTCGACCTCACAGACAACAAACCCATCCTCCTCGCCTCCCCCGGCTTCACAGCCCAAGCCTTCCTCAAACACCTCCTCGAAACCGCAACCCGCACCGGCAATAAAGCCCTACTGGCCCAAAAGTCAAACTTCGTAGTTGCCCATTCCGCTTCCGGCTACCTCCACTCCCTCAACGAAATATTACAGACACCCGAAGTACTAGCCCGATTAAAAGACACGAAATATGCGAGAGAAACAAAACTAATGAATGACTTTATGAACTTACTATACAAAGACGATGGAAAGGCAGCATATGGGCCTAGAGAGGTTGAACAAGCGGTAGAGAAAGGGGCGGTAGGTAGAGGCGGTGGAGTACTTCTGATCAGTGACTCGTTATTCCGAGCACAGGATGTAGCTGTTAGGAGGAGGTGGGTTGGGCTTGTTGATCGGGTGAGGGAGACAGAAGGGGGCGAGGTGAGGGTTCTTAGTAGTACGCATGAGAGTGGGAAGCAGCTGGAGGGGCTGGGTGGTATAGCTGCGATGCTGACCTTTCCGTTGGAATATCTGGATGAAGATGAGGAAGATGAGGGGAATTTACCTAATGGGAATATTAATGGAGCCAAAACTTGATCATAGTCCTGGTATCCTTCCTTTTCATGGACCTGGAACTCAATGGGGGCAAAGCCAATGCCCAATGCCCAATGCCTGAAGTCACAACTACTGCCCCCGCAATAGTTCGCTGCTTCCGGCCCCTCATATGCTCAAGGTTACAGGCCTCGGAATGGAACGAGCACTTGATCCCTTACTGGGACTAGACCAATCCGTTCGCTCTATCTCCATCGCTATCAAGATGCGTGGCCTGGAAATCTATATCCAATTCCTGCAATCCCGTTGACAGCTCAGCCCTGTTGAAAGACCAGCCCCGTTCACAAATCAATCCCATTGACGCATCACCTCCCCCTCACTCACCTCCACCTATACTCTACCATCAACTCCCCACCTCTCCGCTCCCTCTTCATCACAACAGCACATATGAATCTCATTACCCATGCAGTCACCGCAAAGCGACAAAATAAATTCGAAAGCAAGCAATAGCCAGTGGGGAAGGGGTCATGAGATAGTAAAAAGCATAATTAATTAATCAAAGTCCGCATATCCAATATCTATAGACTGAGGATACAGAAGTGATATAGATTTAAAAGCCATTTTCCATCCTATCTTCGCCCTCCCCACAAAAAAAAAAAACTATAAACACACGAGATTACAGCTACAGTAATGAGATTTCGTCTCTTACAAATGATTCAAAGATACCTTCTATCCCTCCTCTCCCTATCCAAACCCCCATATCCATGTTATCTACTTCCACCCCTTTCTTCCCTGCCTTCTCCCTTTACACCTTATCCATCCCCCCCCTCCCAAACCTCGCCTTCCCCTTCCCAGCTCATCCGCCCCCACCCTTCCAGCCCTACTCCCATTCCCTATATCCCATCCCCGTCCCCTTCCCACCTCCCCCCATCTTCCAAGCCTACTCCTCTCCCTTCTTCCCAACCCTTTTCAAATCCATTAATAATGTCTAAGAAGTTCTTGAAATAGCCTAGGAGAAGGTAGTATTTTTACCAATAACAAGAAGAATTGGAGAGAAGAATGATGCTTTGGTAATGGATAGGATACTTGGGTGAAATTTGAGAGGTTCTAGGAAATGAAAATGCGAGGGATCAGGAAAGCGCTGGGAATAGACAATAAACAGAAAAGCAGAGGGGAAAGAATGGTATTATCAGGAATTTATTAGACGTTCAATAACTTTATCTGCAGAGACTGCTGGTATGCACCTAAAGTGCATGACATAATTTCACCTTATAGCCCATCACCCATCAAACCCATAATCCAAAAAACTCGAGACCATCCACCCATTCGCCTCATCAAACTCACTATAAGGCGTCGTCCCATGCAAAACCGGATAATCAACCTCCCCCGAGCAATTCGTCCCCGTAGTAATACAATCTGCAATCTGCTCCGCCACAGCCTGTCCTTCAAAAAACGCGCCGTGAAGAAAGCCATAGTATTCCGTGCTTGTAGCCTCTCCGGCGAAGTATAATCGTCCGACATTCGCGCGGAGGTTCTGGTGCATTTCCAAGGTTGTGCCTGTTGGCCAGTTCGAGTAGCTGCCATATGCCCAGGGGATTAAGCTCCAACGGGGGTACATGAAAGCGATCGGGTCGGGTATGTCTGCGCCGAACATGCTTCTTAAAACGGCCATGACTTGTGCTTGTGTGGTCGCGTCATCTTGCGCTGCGACCTGGTAGCTTTGGTCCTGTGTTACCGTTACGAAAATGATGCCAGAGCCGGGGAGAAAGCCTGGACCGTCGAGCGATTGGAAGACGGGGTAGTAGCCGCGCTGGTCGGGATCGGCGTATAGGAAGAATTGGTATGACTTGTTCCAGAAGACTTGGTCGGGAGGGAATTGAAGGAATATTTTAGTGTAGGTAGCCATTGTAAAGGTTTCTATGCCCATTTGTTTCCAGTACGGTAGCTCAGGTGAGAAGGTTATGGCATCACTTTGTAGTACTCCAACACTGCGTGCAATTGATGAGTAGGAAGACATTGCTTTTAGAATGGACATGCTTACGAAAAGGTGCAGATTGCATAGTCCGCGTCGATACAGGTTCCGTCCTGATTGTACACAGTAACGCCAGTATCGCTATAGCTGATGTTCGTAACAATTGTATCGAGCAATAGCCTCGTATCGTTCGGCTGCAGAAAAGTGGCTGCTGTTTCTTTGATGATGAAATTGTAACCGCGCGAATCATGGACGTAATTATTCGCATCGGAATATTGATAGAAAGTGGTGTTCTACCAAATTTTAGCCCTGCCCAACGAATCAAGGATCGAAACTTACATAATTGACAATGGCAAATAAATCTGAGCTTTGTTCCTATTCACACTCAAAATCCTGAACTCGTCCATAGATATTCTCGCTCTTACTGGGTTATATCCATATTCAAAGTCAAACTCCCACCACTCTACTGTTTGAGCCTCCGTATCGGTTCCAGGTTTCCATCCCGCGAGGCTCAATGCAGATCGAAAGCTCATATCTTGTAGGTTTTGGGTGAGGATATAGCCAGCCTGTTCTTGCACGGTCGAATATGCATTTTCAAAGTCATCAATCAAGTCAGTGTAATCAGTGGCACCATCCTGGTTGAAAGTTTCCAAAGACGAGTAATTGCTGTATGTGTTGGTCAGGTTGTACAATTGGGCCTGCCTCCAAAATCAGCATTTTACTCATTTACGCTGCTGCGGTAGTGTTAATGGCTGACACACCAGCGCCCATATTGGATTCTCTGGTCCTGGAGGCGTTGCTATGCCTTGCACCTATTCCAGAATCCCTCAGCATGCGCTCCAAAGCCAATTGGAATCATGACTTGAGAGGTCCATACCCAATTGGCGCCCAACTCAACGGTATAGCTGTTGTTCGGTACGCCGAAAGTGGTATGTGCGACTCGTCCACCAATGTCACTATTATACTCTACGATCAAGAAGTCCGTCACGGAATTGTTCGTCAAGCCTTGCTGTCAGGATATGAGTAAGAGCCACTTTTGGTAGAACCGTACGCGACAGACAGCAGCTGTGATACCGGCCATTCCTGCACCACTGTAGCTTTGTCAGTACCTTTTTTTGAGAACCTTAGGGTACAATCATTTGTACAGAATCACCACGCTCGTTTTCTGACATGTTGTCGTGCTATTCGTCGCATTGTAACTTTCCTGCCGCCTGTACAAGGACGAGGCATCGGCGCAATTGATAGCCAGGAACGCGCATAAGCTGATCAAGCGTCCGACCTGCATGATGGAGTCAGTCGATGTTGAAGAGATGCAGGTCCTGGAGCATCTTGGAACACACTTGTACCTGCCGGTGCTGCCTTTCGGGTCTCCAATCGCACCCCTGACGCGAGCAACTAGTCTATTGAAGAGCTATTGGAGCTTGGATGTAAGTGACAATTGTGACTGGTTTAAGCTGCCAATGGGAACATGAACATTGACGTAGGGCAATCTCTGGCCAATTGGCAAAGAGACCGAACGATCTGGTTAGGAGAGTTAGGGGAGATAGGAGAGAAAGAGGAAGGTGCAAGCCCAGAAGAAGATTGAAGGCTGCCCAAACGGGGAGAGGGTTGATAAGTCGATAAGATAACGGTTCTCGCTTCCTATCCAGAATGGTCGGTCAATTAGGTAACATTTGAATTGTTCGCCTAAAATGTGACATAAGCAGCTGAGTCGACGTCTGATGTGCATGATACATCTTCCCTCTTTTAACGATAGCGAAAATCCCATAGTTCCTTGATGAACCTGCGATGTCCCTGTTTCGAAACAGCACTTCGGTTCTACTCCTGCCGGTCACTGTTGATCTGCCACGCGCCAGTATTACTAAGCAATCATTATTCGTCAGCATAGCGTCGCGATTTCTTCCCGACCCAGCAGGCTCGCTTAGCAGCTTGGCATCCCCTGGTGTCATCACGTCTCACAATGCAATGTACTGTGAAGTAGTATTTTGTAGCTACAAACACTGGTGTGACCGAGATTAAAGGATGCAGTCACCACAAGGCTGTGCTGTGCTTTGCAAGAGCCCTTTTCATTGTAAGAAGATTGAAAGCCAGGGTCGATCACCATCCAGCAAGGATTTGACCCTTTCCGGGGTATGCAGGTACCCACACTTTGCCACTTTGGGCCGCACAGCCTGGTTTCGGATAGATTAACTACCATAGTATGGTTATATTGCAGGGTGCCTGTGACGTGCTGGCCTGAGGCTCTGCTTTCACAGCTCTGAGTATGATCGGCCGTGGGACCCCGTGGGAGGCCTGGGGGCCGTTAAGGTACGAGAGGTCGCTGTGCGCGAATACAGTAAGCAACCACGAAATTTGATTTGTCTGCCTTGATCCGATTTATTTTAGGGGACACGCGAATCATCTTCTGTTTTCCTTGAAGATTAGAAGATCAGGAGTCAGGAGTTGATGTGTGATTTTCTTTTGATCAGCTTAGATACAGTAGTATTCGATATGATGACCCAATGCGCCACGTCAATGCAGTATAGACACGCTTCGCAAAAGCATCAATCTCATGGCAACGTGACACAGCCAACCAATGGTATCATAGTAACAAGCAGCCCCATGCGCAAGCAATGCTCCGAACCCAATCGCTGGTTTCTATGTTCATCAGGATTTCAGCCGGCTCCGCGGATGAATGTATGTACTCCAAAAATAAATTCGTAATGGTCTGCTGCGGTCCTCCCCAAGGTAGGAGGACACAGCAGGAGAGTGAGCCCTTGTGTATCGTCTAATCTGGCACTGCTGACTGATGGCACCCGATGATGGATCACTTCAGAGTGGCCTGGGGCTGTGACTGTGACTTTGACTCAGTGATTCCACGGGAGAGGTTGCCTCCCAAGGGTCTTGTAGGAAGTTTGATTGTGCGCTGGGAAATGGGCCTCGTCCTGGATGTATCTCTTCCCATTTTCGTGCGCAATATTTTGCAGGCCAGCGTTCAGAGGCGCCAAAGTCCAGCATCTGTGCGAGTGGGGTGTTAGCCATGCACTAATGCTCGGGAGTTTCAGATTTCCAAGGACGGGTCTCGGTCTCGAAAGACTTACCTTTGCGGCGATGATGTCAAACTGGAACTTCTCCCAGTAGTCATAGGCTTGTTCGAGAGCTTGGACCTAGAGTCTCAGGATCAGAATCACACATTATCGGGTGTAACAAAGAAAATAGTGCCATACATCAGTCTCGGTCCAGGTTCGCATTCGCTCTCGCAGTCTCTTAAAGCGCATCTGCAACGCCGGCACTTGGTAAGACTTGCCCAGGTCGGTCTGGAAGCGTACAGCTATGTCTTTCCAAGGTAGATTCTCTTCCTCCTTCAGTTTGAGCAATAGTTGTTCTTCTTCGTTCAGCTCCACTGGACCAGAAGTTGAGGGTGCTCGTTTGCGTTTCTTTTGACCGTACTCTAAGTACTCCTCGTCTTCTCGCATGCGCTTGAGTGCATTCATTTGACGAAGCCCCACTGGATCTGGGGCGATGGGGATCGGAGCCTGTCGTCCAGGCGACACACTGGCATTAGAAACGGCATATTCTGCACCATAAAATGGGCTCGGGGCTTTGCTAGACGATGGGAGTGGTTGAGGCGACATGGAGAACATTGTTGGTCCGTAGTCCTCGTTCTTTATTCGAAATGGGTTGTCCGAGAAAAGCAGGTCCTCCACATTTGGTCCAAAAGTGCTTGGACTACTCTTGGGCCTTGAAAACGGTACCACGTGTGACGGAATGTGGGATGGAATAGGAGAGATCTCGATAGGAGGCGGTATGTGAGGAGCTGAGAAAGTCGCATCGTAGTCATTGTGTTGTAAAGGCTGGCTGACCTGCGGGAACGTTCGGCGTGCAGAGAAAGATGGTGTAGTTAACAGAGTGGAAGGATTCCATGCTGGCTCCGAGAATTGATGGGGATTCATCATATGATTAGGATAGACAACTTCAACCCCGGAGCTGCCGTAGAAGTGATCCAAAGGCATTAAGGACAGTTATAGAGGAGTAGGGTAGGAGAGCATCAAGCCTTTTCAGAAGTAGTTGTGGACACTTTCTCAACGCCGGATAGCCCCAACGAAGGATTCTGTAAGTATAGGTTAAGATAGGAATAGGCAGGCGGCAAAAACGTTATGCAGTAATGCAGTAATGCAGGTACTGGTCATGCAGGTCAAACGGTACCTTAGCAAAGCAGGAGAGAGCATAGACTAAATGGAGAATGGCAGTGGCTGTGTATTCGGAAAGGAAATGAACGTATGAAGTCTGATTTATCTGAAATGTTGTTATGAACTGTGCCAGTTGCTGCGGTCAAAGTACTTTGGCATCATCCTTGGCCTTCAGATTGATATATGAAGTATTGGCAAGCCCCGGTATGAAAGCTAAGGTAAGTGATCATAGTAGGCTGAGCTGATAGCTGTTTCGGATTGTTGAGAGAGCATTTAGCGTTGCCACGGCGTCCATTCCAGGTGCCTCCCGGATCTGCCTCAGGGAACTGGGTCCCCATGAGGCTTGAGTCATCGCAAACCTTTTTCCTATACCTGGCATAGCGCACAGCAGGAAGTAAGAATCCCTCTAGGTATCCTTAAAATCCAAAAAAGAAAATGGGGGTTAATTTTGGCGGTGTTCAAAATAGCCCTGCTCACTAATTGGGAATTTTAGGCGCCCTGACATAAGAACATCCATGTCCAAAATAACCTACACCTATGAAGGAAGGAGCTCGAGGTAGCTAACAGGAGGGCCTAACATGGACAAATTTGAAATACACTGCCTGATGTAATCTCCTGTTCAGCTGGACGGCCTTTTTTTTTTACTGTACCGTGAGCGAAAGCGAACCGGCCAGACCGGCAAGGCGGCCTGCAAGTACAGAGGCTCAACATTAATTGTGAAACGCTCTTGATGGTGATCTGCGGCGAAACCGTTACCCCAGAGCAGAAGCTTGCACATCAATTTTGAACACGCCAGTCTGGGCAGATCCGACCCCACCGTGTGAGAGATCTGATGATCCTCCCTGCCTAGAACTCGCGTGGACTCGGCCTGGACCAGTAACTCTGCCAGCACACAACCTTCTCAGATGCAGGTACAATCCTTTAGAATCCATCGCGTCGTACTCAAGGCAAGATTGTCCGAACGAACGGTTCCGTGCCCACGAGCAATCGATCCTCGGCCGCACTGACAACGTGTCTTGCGCAGCTTGGTGGGGTAGCACCTAGATTCTAGCCTTGAATACTGCAACCATGCGATCATAGCGGTGAACATCTGAACGAGCATTCTGGGGTATATCGGGGCGAGATTGGACAATGCTTATCCACGGTACAGAGTTACTTACGGTGTAGAGGACTGCTAGGGCAGCAGCTAGAGCAGCCCCACATCATTGCTCTGCCGGTACTAAAATACTAAAGTAGTTCGTGGCGATAAGGAGAGTGACTTCACCTACTTTAGCAGAGTAACTTTAGTAGGTATCCTTGGAGTTTGCTCGGTTAGATGCAGAGTTGATGGCTGTCAGGGATGCTGCTCCTCGGGATATTGAATGCTACGTACCGCTTACGAAAGTAAAGACCCCAAATTAAGCATCTTTATGATAAGCTTGTCCTTTCTTAGTCAATTAAGTTCTTATAATAACACCTGACTTTGACTAGTATGAGCGGGAACTATTTATATACCCATTCCTGGAATAGCTTGAAGGCCGCTCATATTTTGGGAACTCATCGCAGAACATAAGGTACTCTACGGTACAAAAGCTACTTGGGGGCCTAGCAACACACACTGATTTGTTTCTTGAAATAGAACCAGAGGGAAACATTCGCCGAGTGGTGGTAAACGAAAGAAAGAGCAATTGCCATCTCATCAATCGAACGGTAGGTATGCTCGGACATATATCAGGACGCCAGACTGCCGTATTCCGAGCAACTTCCCCAGTCGAAGTGTAAAAAGCGAACAGTAGTGCCTGTATCGCACTACACACCGCAATGGCCCGGTGCCGCAAGCTCGAAGCCTGAAGCCAAAAGTTCCTCTCAAGGCTTTATCTGCCTTGAGAACCTTCACAGTGCAACTGGCTCTGGAACAGAGCGAAGGAAAGTTGCCACGCCGGCCTCGGGATCAACTAAAGTATCCGAAACGATCATGGTTACGGTCGATTGACATATCATGTGGCCATCTCAACCATGTCTGACTCCTGATCACCGTTACCGCGTTTAGTGGATGTTTCATCGACCGCACATCGACCTCAACGAGGCTGAGCAGTAACCTGAAACCCGAAGAAGTCACGCTGTAATATAATGACCTTTCGCCAGCAAATCTGCTGATCAAGTACCGGTGACCAAGTAGTATATTATGTGGGTTATAAAACCCTGCCTAGTATGCCAACTTACTGTGGCCTGTTCAGAAGTGCTATGTTTCGGTTAACCATCAGACCAGTGCCCAGTAAAGCTTCTTGAAGACTCCAACATATTCCCGTGGATGGCTAGAAGCTGGCTAGAACAATCGCCGAGACGCCGTTACGTGTAAGGCTTCCAGGCAGTGGAGAATGAATGTCGCACAAGTGCCTCAACTGCATTGGCATGTACGGTCCTGGTAAAAAGAGGGTTGAGCAACCTCACAATATCATCCTAGCACGTTGTGAGTGAAGGATAAATGGCAGTAAAGCTGTGCTGTTGATTCCTCATAATAATTCATAGATTTTCCTTCGTAGAGAGCTTATGAGCCCTGCCTTGGCAACGATTTGTCTGAAACACATCCACGTCATGTTGAAGAAGATAATTTTCGTATGTGGTGGCTTGGACCAACACAGTTGAAGAATTGTTGCAACCTCTTCTTCCACTTCAACCACACCAGCCGAATGCTCCTATAATGCCGGCCGACGGTATGCCTTGGCCAATTTGATCATTGCATCGAGCACTAGGGCCAATGATTTGAGCTACTAGGCTTGGTTTGGGGCAAGACCTTCTTTGGAGAAAAGGCCTTACGCATTAAGACCCACCACACCTTCAGTCTCGCCATTCGTGTCCGTTGGCCTCTTCAGCGGGACTTCCATTAGTCTGGTTGCGTAGGCTTTGTGAATCTTCACTTGCATCGTCGCCCAACATGTCAGCGAATTCCAGATCGCGCGATTTCAAATCAGCAGGATGATCTCTGGCCTTTGCTTTGGGTCGTGTGTCCAGCAGACCCTCATCTGCTGAGATGGAAATTCCTCTTGGTCCCCACCTGCCAGCTCTTTTCGAACTTGGGGATGCAATACCAGGACTCGGTCCTTCACCTGCTTCCTCGTCATCTACGGCAGCCTCACCTCGCCCTAGCACTCTGCTGACTAAAAAGCCTCTGCTAAGATCGTCAGAATCGACTACACCACCATTGCGCAGCTTGACTCGCTGCCTTGTCCAGTATACCCATGCAAAGTCTACGTAAAATGCTGTCTGAATGATACCGAAGAGCACAGCTCGCCACTCAAAATGGTGTTCTGGGGAGGCCAGTCGAACAATCCAATTCAGTATATAAAATCCACGATAAGACCCGAGGGTGAGCAGGTAGAAGGAGTCGATCACAGTTGGCACTGTGGTCTGTCTCAACAAGAGCAGCTGAGGTATGACACAAACCGACTCTAAGATGATAGAGAATGTCCATAATATATCACTGAAATTCGACCCGTTTTGAGCAAGGACGTTAAGGCCAATGACCACAGGTGTGAGGACGATAGACCCTCCCAAGCAGTACGCCCCCATCCTCCAAGCTTTTTCTCGTTCCCTAGTACGCGCGTATACTCTCATCATGAGGAAGATGATATATAGGGAGGAAAATATGTAGAAATTTTTCAGGATGAAGTTCCACCATGATACCGAAGGCGGGACCCAGAATAGGTCCAGGTAGCGAGTGATGAATACAGCGACGTAGAGCACCTGCGTGATCAGAGATACACCTGCAAGACATTTAGTCCCTAATCGCACTTTTCCAGAGCTGGATCAATTACCCTCCGCACTGCGATTGCTATGTATTGCCCAGATCAAGATGCACTTGGATGCAGTGTGGGACACATCCCCCAAGATGCGGAATACATTCATCTGTATCATTGTTGCACGCCCGGCTCAGGGATTAAAGCGGCCAAAATAAAGTGAGGGATAGAGATAGGAGTATCTGTAGGGAGCAGCTGCACGCGCAGCAGCACTGTCGTCACGACAGCCAGTTGTTCTGCGCAGCAAAATCGGTGGGTCTGCCTCGAGGCGGCCCTGGCAATTCAATATGAGATGGTAATGCCTTTCGTATATCGGCAAGGTACGATTCTCAAGCGACCTTCTAGACAAGCCTCAGTAGATGCAAGCAGTGCCTCAAAGGAGGCGATCCCAACCATATTGATGCATGTGGATATACTGCGAGAAGATGCGCGGTAGTTTCATCCCTGGGGCCGTGAAATAACCAGGGATACCGACCAGGATCCGCAACAAGGCGTTTCTAACGGATTAGACTGGAGCCACTCTAATGACCACCGAGGGTAGCCGAAAGTTGTCTCTGCCGCGTTAGAAGTAGAACGTGCTCGCCATTTCTCAAGGTGCTTTTCTTCAAAACTCCTATTAGAGACATCACCGAACAACACCGGAAATGGCGCCAATGCCCACGGCCATTCGTGTTGCGCAGACAGTGGGCATCACTGCTTCTGCATTCGCTTCAGGTTAGGTGCATTCAACCTAAGGTCTTGTGGAGCTGACGAACTTTTTCTGTGTAGGTTCAATACTTTCTCTGTCCTACGCCTCAGTTCCCTCCTTCCTGCTCGCTCCCAGTCCCATTCTAGTACGCCAATGGGATAGCGCCTATGAAAGTGGAAAGATCATCAACCCAAGCATCGCTGCCCTCTCTGCCCTCTCTTACGCATTCTTATCATACAGGCTTTACGGCACCTTGAATCATCCCAAGGCGGAGATGTACGCTCTTTCGGCTTTGCTCACGGCAGCTATAGTGCCGTATACTATGATCGGCATGCTGCCTACCAACAAGAAACTAAAAAAGAAACTGGAAGAGATGAAAGGCCTGGATATTAATGAGAAGGCTACAGAGATCGGCCTTGCGAAAGGGGAGTCAGCGAAAGAGCTCCTGGATTGGTGGGCTACACTTAATCTTGGTAGGGGTCTCTTTCCACTCGTGGGAGCTATTTTGGGAATGTGGACAACTCTCCAGTAGATGTTAAGGACTTATACAAGAGCTTGGCAGTGACAGGCTCCTTTACTTAAAGTGGGCTTTATATCCATATCATTTGCAGTGAGGTACCTCTAATGCAAACCTAGTAAATGATCCGAGCATAAGAGAACGGTCTGGCATGACCTTAAGTGGTACAAACGGGGAGTCTGTTACTGTTGGTAAACTAACCCTGGGAATTGGAGGCATCTCTACTTCGTTCTGGAAGCTTTTAGTTCTTTTCCCATTCATCTTGCAGAAGCATAGTGAGGTCCATGATCTCCTCTCTCTGCTTCCAGCTTGTCTTCACTGATTGAAGTGGAGAGTATTCCAGGCTCTGGCAACATATCTTCGGGTCTAAAGCTTGCATGTTTCAGCTATCAAGATAGATGGCACGAAGAGGTCATGACCTGCTTCATATCATCTCATTACATCAACTTCTACTAGTCTTCTGTGACTAAGTGCTATCCCTTCTGAAGAGGACATTCATTCAACTTGTGGAAGAACAGAGAGGCCCAGTCTGTAGGTTTTGGCATGCGTTCTGGCGTTTGGGCAACTCAATTTACCAACCGGGCATCTAGGTAAGAAGGAATGAAAACAGTGCACAAACGTACATGTTTTTCTCCCACTTTATGGAAAGGACACTATCGAGTCAGTGCATATGATCCAAAAGTCGAATAGTGTAGGGAATATGCTACTTCAACTAGCCCCTATAGTAGATCCCATTTCTTGACCAATCTCAAAATGATCTTCTGCTGAGCCTAATATCGAAGTGAGCCCCAGACTTATTCAATAAGGAACATGGCGAGCCAACTTTGACTTCGGTGTGGGTGCGATTGACTTGTGCAACACATTTCAGTTGCAGACCTTGACGTTGCCTTTGGCAAAGTTATGGTGGAATCTGCAGAGATACAAGTCATAGTGCTCATCCTCGCGGTTTCGATGTTGATCCAACATCCGTCACGTCGGTACTTGGGCAAGGAGGTTCCAAGTCTATCTGATAAATACAGCAGTAGATCATCCAAGGTGCATTTCCATGAAAACAATTCACGGACTTCAAGGACCTTAGTAACAGGAGCGAGTCCGAGGCACGTACTGTCGCCGCTGGGAACAACCCACGGTTTGTGCACGTTGAATCACGCACCTCAAAATTGGACGATCGCTCCCTTCTCCATACCGTCAGCTCGGCATCAAATAGACTCGACAAGAATGGCAAGGTACTGGGAGCGGCTGTCTGGGTGCGTCCGTTTCCGCGCTGGATCACACATGTAACGCCATCCATTAGTCTAACAACGCCGAACTTGAAGTCACAACTCATCAACGAAATGCCTCAGTCAATTTCACATGCAAGCATCCAGACCGTAGCCACCTTTTCAATTCATGTAGTTTGAATGACAGCTATTCACTCCCCCATTCCATCCACAAAAAAAACCCTTTTCAACGCTTCTTCGCCAGGTTCTCCTTGAGCACCTTCTTTACGATCTTTTGCTCCTCAACCAGAAATGCCCTTGTAATTCTATCCTTTACACAGTTTGCACATCTTGATCCACCGTAGGCACGTTGGACGGTCTTTTTGGGGCGTGAGATGCTGGCGTATTCGCGGGGGCGTAGGGCGGGAATCTGTGGAAGAAAAGCTGGAGTCAGCGAAGCCGTGCCTCCAGTTCCCTAGATTGTTAGGGGGGGAACTCACGCCTGGGAGTTTTAGGCCACAGTCACCACACTTTGGCGGGCTGCCTCGCTTCTTGGTGTGCTGATATTGCAGCTTTCCACCAGGGGTTTTGACGATTCGGACTTTGTTTGAGCGGGTATTGTACCTGAAGTTGGCCTGTCAGTAATTGCGTCTCTAATGGGATCCGATCTTTCAAGCGAGTCTCGTGCTTGGGGGAAAGGCTTACGGATTCCTCCGTCGCTATACGTTGCAGATGTCAGTAAAGCTCAGCAGGTACGAAACTCAGAACGCTTACATATGTCAACCGCGCACCCATCTTGACAACTTCGTCTAGTAGGAAAGACTGCTATTGATATTCGTTGTCAATGAGAGTAGTGCCGAAATTCGAGATGCGGAACCTTAGGTTGTGTGATAGCCGAGGCGCTAAGCTTTTTAGCGCGACTGAACCGTTTTGATGGACAGCCGCCACTTACGAGCAGAGCCTCTCACGATCTGAACAACTGATCCTCGCCGCCGAGGGTAGGAGTCAGGTAAGAAGTCAGCTCATAAGACGTGGATTGAACCTCATTTCTCAAGACTCGCTGCTCCTTCGCTGGATCTGGATCCGGCAGTGAGGCACTGGATAGAAGTCTATGCTCAAATTTTGTTGATGCAGTAGGACTGCAAACCTCCTCAAGGCATCAATATGTCTTCTCTTCCTCCTCCGCCACCGCCTGGGTGGGCAGCCGGCCCTCACTCAATGCCCTCAGCTCCACCTCCACCAGGCTATCAACCACCAGCAGATCCTCAAGTCGCGAAGTTCGCCCAAAAAAAGAAAGAATGGCTCCGAATGCAGCGCAACCGCTTTGGCGAAAAGCGGAAAGGCGGTTTTGTCGAGACACAAAAGGCCGATATGCCCCCAGAGCATCTACGAAAAATTGTCAAGGATATTGGCGATGTGTCGCAGAAGAAATTCAGCAGCGACAAGAGAAGCTATCTGGGTGCTCTGAAGTTCATGCCGCACGCGGTATTAAAACTTCTGGAGAATATGCCTATGCCTTGGGAGTCTTCGAGGGAGGTCAAGGTGCTTTATCATGTTAACGGATGCCTGACGATGGTTAATGAGACGCCGAGGGTTATCGAGCCTGTGTTTCATGCGCAGTGGGCCACGATGTGGGTCTGTATGAGGAGGGAGAAGAGCGATAGAAGACATTTCAAAAGGATGAGGTTTCCGCCCTTCGACGACGAGGAGCCGCCGTTATCCTGGTCAGAAAATATTGAGGATGTGGAACCGTTGGAACCTATACAGATGGAGCTTGATGAGGCTGAGGATGGACCGGTGGTCGAGTGGTTCTATGAACATCGACCACTGCTGGATACACCTCATGTCAACGGGCCTAGCTACAAGGAGTGGAATCTAACGCTACCGCAGATGGCTACGCTCTACCGGTTAAGTCATCAGTTGCTGAGTGACCTGGTGGATAAGAATTACTTCCACATGTTCGATCTTCCTAGCTTCGAAACAGCAAAAGCTTTGAACGTGGCAATCCCTGGTGGTCCACGGTTTGAGCCTCTATACAAAGACGTCGACCCCAACGATGAAGATTTTGGAGAATTCAATGCCATTGATCGCATCATCTTTCGAGCCCCCATAAGGACTGAATACCGTGTCGCATTTCCATACCTTTACAACTCGCTTCCACGGAGTGTCAAACTCTCGTGGTACTCACATCCACAGATCGTCTATGTCCGAGCCGAAGATCCCAGCCTTCCAGGCTTCTACTTCGATCCAGTCATTAATCCTATATCATCGCGTGCAGTCGCTCCGAAAAACCTCACCATCAGTCATGAAGATGAGATATTTGGGGAAGGCAGCGAGGATGAGGAGTTCTCATTACCAGGAAATATGGAGCCTTTCCTTGCAGACGAGGAACTGTACACTAGCGAGACAGCATCAGCGATTGCTCTATGGTGGGCCCCGTACCCATTCGACAGGCGGTCAGGAAAGATGGTTCGAGCCCAAGACGTGCCACTTGTAAAGCAGTGGTATCTTGAACATTGTCCGCAAGGCCAGCCAGTCAAAGTGAGGGTATCATACCAGAAGCTACTCAAGACCTTTGTTTTGAACGAACTTCATAAGAAAAAGCCTAAGGCACAGAACAAGCAGAATTTAATGAAGTCGCTGAAGTCAACGAAGTTCTTCCAACAAACCACCATTGATTGGGTTGAGGCTGGTTTGCAAGTCTGCCGACAGGGTTTCAATATGTTGAATCTGCTCATCCACCGAAAGAATCTGACGTACTTGCACTTGGATTACAACTTCAATCTGAAGCCCGTCAAGACATTGACTACAAAAGAGCGAAAGAAGTCTCGATTTGGGAATGCCTTCCATCTCATGCGAGAGATCCTCCGCCTGACAAAGCTCATTGTTGATGCCCAGGTGCAGTATCGGCTTGGCAACATCGACGCTTTCCAGCTTGCGGACGGTATACTTTACGCGTTTAACCATGTTGGCCAGCTTACAGGAATGTACCGCTACAAGTACAAGCTTATGCACCAAATTCGATCATGTAAGGACTTGAAACATCTGATATACTATCGATTCAACTCTGGTCCTGTCGGCAAAGGACCGGGATGTGGCTTCTGGGCGCCGGCGTGGAGGGTATGGTTGTTCTTCATGCGTGGCATCATTCCCCTACTGGAGCGATGGCTTGGTAACTTGTTATCTCGGCAATTCGAAGGCAGGCACAGTAAAGGCGTCGCAAAGACTGTGACGAAGCAAAGGGTGGAGTCGCACTTCGATCTCGAACTTCGTGCTTCGGTGATGGCAGATTTGATGGACATGATGCCAGAAGGGATCAAGCAGAATAAAGTCAATACCGTCTTACAGCATTTGTCAGAGGCATGGCGGTGCTGGAAGAGTAATATCCCGTGGAAGGTACCAGGTCTCCCTGCGCCAATTGAAAACATAATTCTGCGATACGTGAAAAGCAAGGCTGATTGGTGGATCTCGGTGGCGCATTACAACCGAGAACGGATAAGGAGAGGTGCTACGGTCGACAAGACCGTTGCTAAGAAGAACTTGGGTCGCCTGACACGGCTCTGGTTGAAGGCAGAGCAAGAGCGACAGCACAACTATATGAAAGACGGACCTTATGTCTCCTCTGAAGAAGCCGTTGCTATCTACACAACGACTGTCCATTGGCTAGAATCCAGAAAGTATTCGCCTATACCCTTTCCGGCTGTTTCCTACAAGCACGATACCAAGATTCTCATCTTGGCTCTTGAGCGGTTGAGGGAGGCTTACTCGGTTAAGGGACGCCTCAATCAGAACCAAAGAGAAGAGCTTGCCCTTATCGAACAAGCCTACGACTCACCGGGGACCACCCTTACTCGAATCAAGCGCTTCCTACTCACTCAACGAGCTTTCAAAGAAGTCGGGATTGACATGAATGATAACTATAGTAGCATTAATCCAGTCTATGACATTGAGCCTATCGAAAAGATCACTGATGCCTACCTTGACCAGTATCTTTGGTATCAGGCCGATCAACGACATCTTTTCCCAGCTTGGATTAAGCCGTCAGATTCCGAAGTACCACCATTACTCACATATAAGTGGGCTCAGGGTATTAACAACCTTGGCGGTGTCTGGGAGACTGCAAATGGGGAGTGTAACGTCATGATCGAGACCCAGCTATCTAAAGTCTACGAAAAGATAGACTTGACGTTGCTAAACCGTCTACTACGTCTCATTATGGACCACAACTTGGCAGACTACATCACCTCCAAGAACAACGTACAGCTGAACTATAAAGATATGAATCATACTAACAGCTACGGCATGATCAGGGGGCTTCAATTCTCAGCCTTCGTCTTCCAGTACTACGGTCTTGTCCTTGACTTGCTTCTGCTGGGTCTGCAACGTGCTAGCGAAATCGCAGGCCCACCACAAAGCCCCAATGACTTCTTGCAGTTCAGAGACCGCAAGACCGAGACCAAACATCCAATTCGGCTGTACACACGTTATATTGATCGCATCTGGGTCTTCCTAAGGTTCACTACGGATGAGTCGAGAGACCTTATTCAACGCTTCTTGACGGAGCAGCCAGACCCTAATTTTGAGAATGTCATTGGTTATCGAAACAAAAAGTGCTGGCCTCGGGATTCCAGGATGAGGCTGATGAGGCATGATGTGAACCTCGGGCGAGCTGTCTTCTGGGACCTTAAGAACAGGCTTCCGAGGTCCATCACAACCATCGAGTGGGACGACACGTTCGCAAGTGTCTATAGCAGAGACAATCCTAACCTACTCTTCTCAATGTGCGGCTTTGAAGTCCGCATTCTGCCCAAGATCCGCAACCTGAATGAGGAATTCCAGACGAAGGACAGCGTCTGGTCGCTGGTTGACAATACCTCAAAGGAGCGCACTGCGCATGCATTTTTGCAGGTCACGGAGGAGGACATTCAGAAGTTCAATAACCGCATTCGACAGATCCTCATGTCCTCAGGCTCTACCACGTTTACTAAGATCGCCAACAAATGGAATACCAGCTTGATCGCGCTCTTCACATACTACCGTGAGGCTGCCGTATCTACGGTGAACCTTCTCGACACGATTGTAAAGTGCGAGACTAAGATACAAACCCGAGTCAAGATTGGGTTAAACTCTAAAATGCCCTCGAGATTCCCGCCAGCTGTATTCTATACGCCAAAGGAGCTTGGTGGTCTCGGCATGATTTCGGGTTCTCACATTCTAATCCCCACCAGCGACAAGCGGTGGTCAAAGCAGACTGATGTTGGTGTAACCCATTACCGTGCTGGTATGAGTCATGACGAAGAGACTCTCATTCCCAACATCTTCCGCTATATCATCCCATGGGAAGCGGAATTTATTGACTCGCAACGAGTTTGGACCGAATATTCTCAGAAGCGACAGGAAGCCAATCAACAGAACCGGCGCTTGACCCTTGAGGATCTGGAAGACAGCTGGGATCGTGGCTTGCCTCGTATCAATACGTTGTTCCAGAAAGATAGAAGCACGCTGAGCTTTGATAAGGGTTTCAGGGCTCGTACCGAGTTCAAAACATATCAACTTATGAAGAGTAATCCATTCTGGTGGACCAGTCAGCGTCATGACGGAAAGCTATGGAATCTTAACGCCTACCGAACAGATGTTATCCAAGCGCTTGGTGGTGTCGAAACCATCCTCGAGCACACGCTCTTCAAAGCCACGGCATTTCCATCTTGGGAGGGCCTCTTCTGGGAAAAAGCCTCCGGTTTCGAAGAATCAATGAAGTTCAAGAAATTGACGAATGCCCAGCGGTCCGGTCTCAACCAGATTCCCAATCGTCGCTTCACCCTCTGGTGGTCGCCCACGATTAACCGTGCCAACGTGTACGTCGGTTTCCAGGTGCAACTTGATCTGACTGGAATCTTCCTGCATGGCAAGATTCCAACCCTGAAGATATCGTTAATTCAGATTTTCCGTGCCCATTTATGGCAAAAGATTCACGAATCAGTGGTCATGGATCTTTGCCAGGTTTTTGACCAGGAGCTGGATCAGTTAGGGATCGAGACTGTGCAGAAGGAGACTATTCATCCTAGAAAGTCGTACAAGATGAACAGTTCTTGTGCTGATATCTTACTTTTCGCTACGCACAAGTGGAATGTTACGAGGCCGTCGATACTATTCGATACCAAAGACATCACTGAACCTACAACTACCAACAAGTTCTGGGTCGATGTCCAGCTACGATACGGTGATTACGATTCTCACGATATCGAACGTTATGTTCGTGCAAAGTACTTGGACTACACAACAGATAGCATGAGTATTTATCCATCTGCAACTGGGCTGATGATTGGCATCGACCTTGCCTATAATTTATATTCAGCTTATGGACAATATTTCCCCGGTTTGAAGACACTTGTCCAGCAGGCTATGGCGAAGATCATGAAAGCTAATCCAGCTCTGTACGTCTTGAGGGAGCGTATTCGCAAGGGCTTACAGCTGTACGCTTCCGAGAGTAACCAAGAGTTCTTGAATTCGCAAAACTATTCGGAGCTATTCAGCAACCAGGTCCAGTTGTTTATTGATGACACTAACGTATACCGGGTCACAATTCACAAGACGTTCGAAGGCAATTTGACGACCAAGCCCATTAACGGAGCAATCTTCATCTTTAACCCCAGGACCGGCCAGCTCTTCCTTAAAATCATTCATACTAGTGTTTGGGCAGGTCAGAAGCGGTTGGGCCAATTGGCAAAATGGAAAACAGCAGAAGAAGTAGCCGCACTAATCAGATCACTGCCCGTGGAAGAGCAGCCGAAGCAGCTCATTGTGACGAGAAAGGGTCTTCTCGATCCATTGGAAGTGCATCTACTTGATTTCCCGAACATATCGATTAGAGCGTCTGAATTACAGCTGCCATTCCAGGCCGCCATGAAGGTCGAGAAGTTAGGCGACATGATATTACGTGCTACGGAGCCAAAGATGATGCTGTTCAACCTCTACGACGAGTGGCTCAAGACCATCTCTTCGTACACCGCGTTCTCCCGGTTGATCCTGATCCTGCGTGCCCTTCATGTCAATCAAGACAAGACCAAATTATTGCTTCGACCGGACAAAACGGTAATTACGAAGGAGCATCACATCTGGCCTACACTTTCCGACGAGGACTGGATCAAAGTGGAGGTACAACTACGCGATCTTATTCTTAACGACTACGGCAAAAAGAACAATGTAAACACTTCTAGTCTAACCACCAGCGAAATCCGCGATATCATTCTCGGAATGGAGATCAGCGCACCTTCAATGCAACGTCAGCAAGCGGCCGAAATTGAAAAGCAGCAACAAGAACAACAACAGCTTACTGCAGTGACCACCAAAACCCAGAATGTCCATGGCGAAGACATCATCGTAACCACCACTTCACAGTTTGAACAGCAATCCTTCGCCTCTAAAACCGAATGGCGCACCCGAGCTATCGCCACCTCCAACTTGCGGACCCGCTCCAACAATATCTACATATCCAGTGACGACATCCACGAAGAAGGCCACTACACCTATATCATGCCCAAAAACATCCTCAAACGCTTCATCACGATTTCCGACCTTCGCGTCCAAGTAGCTGGCTACCTCTACGGGTCCTCCCCGCCCGACAACGACCAAGTCAAAGAAATCCGCACCATAGTAATGATCCCCCAAGTCGGCAACACCCGCGACGTCCAACTCCCGCACCAACTCCCCCAACACCCAAACCTCGCATCCCTCGAACCCTTGGGCATCATCCACACCGTCGCAGGCAACGAACCCCCTTACATGACCGCTTCAGACGTCACCCACCACGCCCGCCTCATGGCCTCCCACCACACCTGGGACAAAAAAACAATCACCATGACCGTCTCCTTCACCCCCGGTTCCGTCTCCCTCGCCGCCTGGGCCCTCACCCCGCAAGGCTACAAATGGGGCGCCGAAAACAAAGACCTCTCCTCCGACATGCCCGCCGGTTTCTCGACCTCCGGCTTCGGCGAAAAAACACAGTTGTTGCTGTCGGATAAGATTAGGGGATATTTCCTTGTGCCGGAGGGCGGGGTGTGGAATTATAGTTTTATGGGGGCGGCGTTTGGGGGCGTGGAGAAGAAGAGGGTGGATGTTAAGATGGATGTGCCGGTGGGATTTTATGCTGATGTGCATCGGCCGTTGCATTTTCAGAATTTTGCGGAGTTGGAGGATATTTGGGTTGATAGGCAGGATAATTTCGCTTGATGGGGGATGGATATAGGGAGGAGAGAGGGTTGTACGTTTGTGGAGGGAAAGAGGGAGAGCGGTAGTTGTGTCTTGATTGGAGAGGGACATATTGATGGCGTTTGTTGTTTGGGTGCGTGTCTACAGCGAGGCATTTAAGGGGAAGGAGAGAAAATTCGCAACAAGTCGTGTATTCTACATGTATGCCAGACATTGTTTTAGCTAATTTGGTGAAGCGCACCAGCTTTCATGCCACGGTCGACAATGCACCTTGATTGCCTCTCTTGATACTTGTGAAATTCGCTCCAATCCCTCTATACCACTCTCCCCCCCCCCTCCCCAGTCTCACACCCCCCACCTTACAACCACGATTCAATTCAGTATATGTACAACCACCATGCCCCCCACCCCCATCACGACGACGACGTCACCTCCGCCACCTTCCCCGCCACCTTATCCTTCCCCTTCCCCTGATAAAACGGCTGCGGCGTGCCCCTATACTCCGGCCTCACAAAATCCGCCCACGTCGGCGGCTCCTGGTATCCATGGTGGGCGTGATCATCGTGGCCGTGACCGTCGTCGGAGGGGCCGATGTATTCCATGCGGTAGATGCCGCCGCATTCGGGACAGCGCTCGATGGGGCGGGTGCGGGACATCTGGGGGTGTTAGTGGTGTGAATAGGGGAGGGGAGGGGAGGGAAAGGGGGGGGGAACGTACACGGAGCCAGAGGACGACGTGGCTGTCGGCTGGGTAGCCGGTGCAGCCGGCGAATTGTTCTTCGCCGGCGGAGTTGACGACGATGGGGTTTTCGAGGGTTCCTGCGTGACGGGAGTGGGTCAGCATTAAGTCGAATAGTTTCCATGAAGGATGAGGCGACACAGCGAGCCGGTCGAGCTTAAAAGCACATTGCTGAACGTTCAGCGTCCGCCATCGAACAGACATATCCTGCCTCTTATCCACTCCATTCTTCAAGCCCCAGAAATCCTATTGTCCGGTTCACGGAAGCAAATCCAGAATAAGGGACGCCATACCTTTCCGACTAGCATCCAAAGGCCTCATATCAAAAACATCAATCCCCTGCATTTTCCCCAAAATCTCTAATCGCTCCAATCCCGTGCTCTGATCCAGATCCGTAGGCACAGTGCCTGGTTCGGCGCCAGGCGCTAGGAGGTCTTCTTCGGATTTTATTTCTATTTAGAGGTGGCTCGAATTAGTATTGATTTGACAGTGTGGGCTGTGGGAACAGGGAAGAAGGTATGGGTAGGACGTGGTAGGCAGGTGGCTACCTTCGAATGGAATCATCTTTGCATCCGGCTGGCCGGGCTTAGGGTCGCCGCCTGTTTCTTTAGTTGCATCTGTAGGGTAGCACAAGAGAGTCAGTAACGGTTCTTTTCGTATTCAAGAATGAAAGCACAGTGTTCGAAAAGATGTAGCGTGCGGGAGAGGACGACTTACATCTTCCAATTGAAGTCGTGAAGGGGCGAGAGATGATGGAAGTTGTAGCCGCACGCCGCGAGAGGGCGAGGGCGGACCGGCGAAGGAGCATTTTGTGTGTGGCAATCCAAGGAGGAAGGGGAGTTTGGAGAGAAGGGTGATGTTATGGAAGCTTGAGAGCTGCGTGAGTATTGACGCTAGATGAATGAGGTTAGCGTGGAATCTGGGAGGCTTCTTGGAGGTAGGTACTGGTGTAGAAGATTCGTTAATTTACTCATTCCTCGAGGTCAATATGATGCATGGAAAGGATCACGTAAAGATGATACGATTGATATGTGGATAGATGTGAATCGATTGATTTAATGTCTATCTAATCCACACTGTGCACCTCTCATCCCCTTGTCTTCTTCATATCAATCTGTGTCATCTTCAACCAACAGATACAGGAAAGGCTGTGTATGATTAGATACTCAGATCCATGTATTATCTAATAGAGAAAGGCCAAGCCGGTAACAGCTCGTATCTCATCTTGTCATCCACCCCGAATTCCCCAACCACAGTGGCGTCTGCTACCCTCTGTAACTCAGAGCGCCCGGCGAGATGATGACTCAAGGAAACATCTGTAGATATACGCCGTCGAGTCGGCCAAAGTGGTCCATCCAAGACCGGCCCAGATGAGTAAAAAGCCGAATTTAGGAATCACAACGAATGTGTTTCATGGTCAAAACATTTCCATCACACGTATAAGAAAAAGTCCCAGCACCAAATATTGTGCTTCATCTCCTCCTTCGTCCTGAAGATACAGCTTGCCTTGGCCTGATCTCTTGGTATCTTGGCCTCTCGTCTTCGCTCTCTGAGGTCTCGGATTCGGAGACAGAACTGCAATCCGAGGAGCTGTCGCTATATCCACACACTTTGCCGCCGCAATCGAGGCGGACACGGTCACCCTTCCTTGTTACACCATAGCGGTTACATCTGCAGCCTGAGGCGCTAGATGGGTCTGACAGCGAGGAGAGCGAAGATGGTGAACTACCTCCGCTGCTTCGGCTTGATAGACTCGAACCCACTGATGATGGTGGAGAGATGTTTCGCACACTGTAGAGTGATGCCTGCTCCAACTTGTCTGTAAGATCATCCACACCAACGGGCGACGAGCTGTAGTCTGCTTCTCTCACAGCACGACTCGCGTATGGTTTGGAAGGCTTAGGGTGGACGATCTTGCTGGGTGAGAGTGAGCGTCCCTTAGGAATATCGACGGAGGCGCGGTTCCCGCCGTGGGATGAGTAGCGGTTCGATTCTGAGGAGTGAGCGGATTTGGGGACGTCGAGGATGTTCAGGAGACGACCTGTTGTGGGCTCTTTTGTGGCGTCATGGGATGGGTCATGGGTTGCATGGTAACCATCGATAAGATACTATAACCGTGGTTGTTAATGTGGGAAAATGGGCAATTGGAAGCAAGGGACGAGCTTACGTAGTACCAGTATCTTGACCCAGGCTTGATCATGGTGCTCTTAAAGCTGAATGTGCCCTTCCATTTCCCAGCCTTCTCCTTACAAGAAAGAGGAAGCTGTTGTTTGTAGTTGTCCCATGAACCGAGGAGATGGGCGGTCTTGACTTTGGCGCTCGTGGAGAGCGTGAAAGAGAGTTGAGTCGATGTCGACATTATTGCTGATAATTAATGACTGTATAAAGTATAAAATGTATAAATGGTATGGTATTAAAAAGGCTTCGCGATGAAGTTGGTTGACTAATCGGTGCCAAGGAGCTGTTGAATGGAAAGTAAAGTCGAAGAGTAGGACAGTCTCGAAGGTCTGCGTCAAGTGACGACAATTAGGATAGTTCTTCGATGGGCTGCTGAACAGAAGGCTACCAGAGCTCTGTTCGTGTTGACGGTATGGTTGAGTGAGCAGACTCGACGACGAGGTTCGAAAATAGTAACAAAGAGTAAGGTAATAATTAAGCCAGAGCTAACACGAATGCCACTCGAAGAGAACAAACAGGCAGTTCGTGATAAGCGCGAGCGAGCAAGTGTAGAAGTGAGCTATGCAAAGACCTTGTCGACCGGCGACAAAAAGGTACAATGTTAATCGTAGTAATTGGAATGGGTAGTAACGAATACTTCGAGTAGAGCAGAAAAGAGCACAGCTCTAAAACAACGTAGACGCAGGAATTACTAAGGATAGCTCAGATGAAATTGAAGGCTTGCTGGAGAGGAAAAGAAAGAGGAGAGGTGGGCGCTTGGATTCTTATTATATGTTTCGACCGAGTGGTCGCCGTGTAGCCTGACTGGCAGGCATTCTCATTGGTAATCGCTGTTCCGCGAGGAGCATGATGACATGCAGCGCTCTAATCTGGAAGAGCACAAGCTCAAAGGAGATAGCGAGGGTGAGGGATGATAGTGCAGCTGTAGTTCTGGTGTAGTGGTGGTGTCGTGGGCGCTTAACGCAGAAAATTGCTTTGGTGCTTGCATTGATGGCTGAGAATAGAAGCGGATTCCTTGATGGTGGCAGGCTTGGCATGCAGTGTGATAGGCTTAGGCTCGGCTACACTACTGGGCCAGCCTACCAAAGACACCCAGAGGCACCTAGAGGCACCTAGAGGCAGCCCCGGGCGAGCTAATGTACAGGGAGCGGGGTCATGCCTAACAGGCTTAGCCACGCCCCAAATGACCCACCCAAACAATCGTCCAATCGCCTCCCAGATCTAGCCCCCAACAGGGGATCCCACCACTCCCACCACCGCATAGCTCCAATAGCTCCAGCGTTTACCTGCAAGCACGGGCATTACGACGCACAACCTTTAATCCCCCTCTTCGCTCCTCTTCGTTCGGACCTTGCCAGTATTGTAGATGATCATTTAACATGGCTCAGCTACTTGTTTTTGCTGCTTCTATCCAGCTGCTTCCGTTCTAGTATATAGTGTACAAGGCAGATCGTGCTCGCCCGTTACGAAATCATAACCTGCTAAAACCCGTGTAGTCGCCCGGAAGGTTTCCTTTCTTCCATGCATGCTGTAATCACCCGACCAACGCCATCGCAATGCACCAAATGTCCCTCTTCCAACTTGGTTGAGATATGCATCGAATGAATAAAATATTGCCGAGAAGTTGCCCTGAAGGTGCTGATAGGACAGCTGGCAACGAAGTAGATAGCAACATGTGATATGTCGGATGATCAATCGTCATGGATGATAGCCTTTCCATACTTTACCTTACCTGACTGATATCCCTGAGCGCTTCGTGTACAGCCTGGCTGCGATGTTCATCGAAGCCAGCTCTTGGAAGAGCAATTTGGCCGCGTAGGGAATGTGAATTTGAGAGATCTTTGTCTTGTTCTTGCAAGGCCGACACTCAAACGAGTTCTTTTTGAGATTGCTAGTATATAGTGTCAGCCAGGACCCTTGGGAGGAGTGCTTAATCTTTTCCCCGTAGTCGCACGTGGTCTAACTTCTAAAAGGGGTAAAGAAACTTCAAGGGGTATAGACTTACGCCACTGGGGTCATCAACCCGCAGATATCACATATGTGGACCCGGAAAGCATCCGACACCTCAAATAGCCGCTCTTTCAAGAAGGCACTTGCTCCATGCGAGATCATGCAATCGCGCTCCATCTCCCCGAAACGGAGACCCCCATCTCGTGCTCGCCCCTCAACGGGCTGTCTAGTCAGAATCTGGACCGGGCCTCTTGCTCGTGCGTGGATTTTATCATCAACCATGTGTCGTAAGCGCTGGTAATAAGTCGGTCCAAGGAACACTTGAGCGACCAGCTTGTGCCCGGTGTGCCCATTGTACATGACTTCAAAGCCTCGAGATTGATAGCCATTTTCTCGCAGCAACCGAGAAACCGAATCCACTGTTACTTCCGTAAATGGAGTGGCATCGCCCTCATAACCTCGAAGAGATGATACCTTGCTCAATTGACATTCAATCAAATGAGCAATTGTCATTCGAGAAGGAATGGCGTGCGGGTTAATAATTAAATCTGGTACCACACCTTCACTAGTAAACGGCATATCTTCCTGGCGGTAAGTAATACCTATGGTTCCCTTCTGCCCGTGCCGTGAGGCAAACTTGTCTCCTATCTGTGGAATCTTAGTAGTTCGCATCCTCACTTTGGCGAATCGTAAACCGTCTGCATTGGTCGATAGCACGACTTGATCGACGATACCGTTCTCGGTACTACGCAGAGGTGTGGAAGCATCTCGCTTGACATGCAACTTGGTCCGCTGTCCAAGCTCCTCAGAGTCAGGGGCAATGGGTGCTGTCTTCCCAATAATGATGTCTTCTCCTGACACTCGAACACCGGGCGCTACGATGCCGTCGTCGTCCAGCTTATCATACGTGCCATGCTTCAGCTTCAGAGTGTCACTCCTCATGGGCTTCTCAAATTGTTCGACAACAGACATGCCGATCCGTTTTTCCTGATCGGTATATGCTCGGTAGAACAAACTCCTGAATAGGCCCCTATCAATACTGCTTTGGTTCATAATCACGGAGTCTTCTTGGTTATAGCCCGAGTAGCAGGCAATAGCCACAATGGCGTTCTGTCCAGCTGGCAATTCTCGGAATTTGAGGAATTCCATTGACCTGGTCGTTGCAAGAGGCTTTTGTGGATAGTAGAGGATGTTTGCCATAGTGTCCATTCTCACGTTATAATTAGTGAGGAAGACACCCATGGCTTGTTTACCCATGGCGGATTGATATGTATTTCGTGGAGACTATAAATCATTAATGTTGTTTTCAACGCACGAAATACTGTATTTACCTGGTTATGATCTGGGAAGGGAATGATACTTGCACAGATCCCCAGAATCATGCTTGGATGAATCTCACAATGCGTCCATGTGTGTGCTGTGGGATTTGGTGTGGCCTTCACACGCTTGTTTAGATCGTTTGAATTGTCTTCGGGCAGAACAAAACCTTGTTGCAGTTGCTGTGAGATCAATAAATCCTCCGGAGTCATGACAATCATAATTGTCTCTTCCTCTTCCGCATCCACGTATTCAACAACGCCGTTATTGATTAAACGATACCAGCCCAGCTTGGCCTTATCCATATCATCGCTATCCCCGCCAGCAGCTCTTGCAGCCAAATCCTGTTTATCTTGTTCGAGTTGCTCGAGCATTTGTTTTGTCAATACCAGGTTACCACGATTGGGGCTTGCGGGGTTGTTCTCAATGACGAACAACGGGCGACAGACTCTGCCTGCGTCGGTGAAGATTTTGAATTCACGATCACGAATGTCGCGAATCAAGCTGACTTCGTGAGAGATCATTCCTTTCCTCCGCAGATTTTGCACAGTGCTAACGAGATGCGCTGGATCTCTATGCACACCAACCCATACTCCGTTGACAAAGATTTTTGTCGCGTTTGGAGAACTGAGAGGCTCGTACTCTTCCAGAACCTCCATATTTCTTTGTATCATAAAGTCGATGATGGGCTCACTGGGAGTACCGACAGTAATATAGCACATGAGTGCTAGATTTTTCACGAGACCACAAGCTTGGCCTTCTGGAGTCTCAGCAGGACAGACCAAGCCCCAATGGGTATTGTGTAGTTGACGTGGCTTTGCGATCTTGCCATCACGGCCGATGGGAGTATTCGTACGTCGAAGATGTGACAGTGTAGAGGCAAATGTGTAGCGATTCAGGACTTGGGACACTCCAGCTTTGGATTGTGCAGCCTTTTTCTGGTCTCCCCAATTACCAGTAGCCAGTGAGTACCGAAGACCATTAGTGATGTGGGTAGACTTGACAGCTAGCGCCATGTTGAAGTCTTTGTTATTCTCAACGCACTTCTGCAGGTATTTGTAAACGTCCTTGGTCAGTTTATGAAACAGCGTTCGGAACAAACCCGCCAGTAGAGGGCCAGCCAGGTCCAGACGCTTCTTCCCAAAATGATCACGGTCATCGACTTCTCGTCGACCGAGTGCACACTGCAGTAAACGATGTACCATGTATCCAAGGAAGAAGGCCTTGCGGGTCTCACTGCCCTCCATTTGTGATATATGTGGTAAGAGCTCTTTTTGCATGATATCCCTCGCATACTTTATTCTCTTCTCCCGAGTGACCCCTTGCGAGTTGCCACGTTTGCCGATGAAGTCAAGCGCAACTTCTCGGTCCTGTATAACGAAGGCTTCTTCAATACAAGGTTTGAGCATTTCCAGCATCTGGGTGTCTTTCCGGTCATAGCAGATGTGATTGAGAATGTCTTCGTCTGAGACGACACCGAGCGCCCGGAAGACGATCGCAATGGGAATCTCCGTCTTGATGTATGGCAGTGTGCATTTAATTGTTTGGCCAAACCCGCCTTTGGCTCCCTCGCCTTTCTCGTAGAGCTTTATCTGCATGCCAGAAATAAGACGTGAACCCTTCTCGATGGCACTCCGGATCTCGGCGACGTATGGGGTATTGCTCTGAGACTTTTTGAAGACTTGGACAATATTGGCTGCACTTCGCTCTTGTGCGATGAGAACTTTCTCGCTACCATTGATAACGAAGTAGCCTCCTTGATCGTACGGGCATTCATCTATAGCGTACAGCTGCTCATTTGTTTGGTCCCTGAGCATGCAATACTTTGATTTGAGCATTATCGGTATTTTACCGACAAAGACCTTGACGGGCTGGCGGTCCTCTTCCGGACCCTCATATTCCCAATGCAGATATGTGGCTCCGGTAGGCTTTTGTATAATACCCTCCTGACCACTAGCAGCAACCTCCTCGTCACTAGGCTCCATGACAGGCCGTTCGGTCGCTAGTGACTTGGTCATGGTCATGTCAAGGAACAAAGGACTCGAATACGTCAGGTTTCTAAGTCGCGCTTCTTGTGGATGTAATACATCGGTGCTGCCATCGCTCTCGGTCAGCGCCGGTCTGGAAAGGAGGATTTGCCCGAATTTGATCTCATATCTCCTCACCACCGGGGCTTCTGGATCGTCTTCGGATTGGGGCAAATTTTGGTCGAGGGTGAGAAGTGAGTTCTCGGCGATCATCTCTTGCATCGTAGATGTTATGAACTCATCGAATGAGTCGATCTGCTGCGACACGAGTCCCTTAGTTTCGAAGAATGACGAGATCACCAGCCAACAGTCCTCAGCGGTTATACCCTCCTCTTCCTCTTGATCCTCATAGTCTCCAGTCCCATACGGGGGCTCTTCATATGGATCGGACATCGCGGCGAGGCTATGGGGGAGATACAAGTGTCTAAATCACGTTCCGTTGAGCAGCTTGCTTTCAGATTTGAGGAGTCGCAGGGGCGACAGGCTTCACAGACACGACGAGTACCTGCTCTACTGCGCTCCCCAAAGAGGCAGCATCAACCGAGAACTGCTCTGCACCCCTTGAAGGCGCGACCAGGGGCTCGGAGACAGAGACGAGTATAACTTTAACTGAAGTGTGGTGCCGGCGGGTGTTGTAAAGTGAGTATGAAATCTCACGGCTGTTCCCTTTGAGGATCTTCGAACTAGCTGCATATCTCTTGGCGCAACTTTAGCGCGCCTCTCAGCCCTACAAGGTTTGCATTCACCATTTCGCTTTGAAGGTTAAAAGAAAAAAATAACATAGTCCGCTGTATCCTACTAGTTGGAGACTAAGCAGTCGCGTACCAAGACCTTTGAGCTTGTTGAGTGAAACGGCGTGCCTGGGTTAGGTACCTGCCAGAAACATGCAAGCGGGGTCCGATGCCGCAGTATCCATCTCTAGCCGGTGGGGCGAGAAAGCATGACGCCCGGGTTGTGTGACTCTTGTTGCTAATGATAATGCTCTTTTGTAGGTCAACTTTGATGGATCTCATCCATAACGGCTGTGGAGAGTTGGGAAGTTGGAAGGGAACCGACCGATTTGTACTTTCGAACAACATCCAAGTGCTGTCCGAATACTGAGGTGTCTCAGAGATGAGGAAGCCACCCAAGGCCCACAAGCTGCCAGTCCAGCAGCTCATTATCCTGTCAATATGTCGCTTCGCCGAACCAATTGCTTTCACCTCTGTGTTTCCATATCTTCCAGAAATGATTGAGAGCTTCAACGTACCCAAAGATGAGGTCTCAAAATGGGCAGGCATTGCATCGGCAGTCTTCTCTTTAAGCCAAGCTGCAACTGGCATTGCATGGGGCCGTGCCTCCGATCGTTTTGGGAGGAAACCAGTAATATTATGCGCCATGTTCTGTGTCATGAGTACGAGCCTACTCTTTGGCTTCTGTAAGTCTCTGACCTGGGCAATAATTGCCCGGGCTCTGACTGGGGCAAGCAATGGGAACGTGGGGATCATGAGAACAGCAGTCGCAGAGCTTGTCCCTTACAAAGAGTTGCAACCACGTGCATTCTCTATAATGCCTCTAGTCTGGACAATAGGCAGCATTTTCGGTCCCGGCTTTGGAGGCGCTCTTGCGAATCCTGCAGCGAAGTATCCTAAAATATTCGGGATCAGTTGGCTATTTAAAACGTACCCTTTTGCTTTGCCAAATATTGTGGCAGCCAGCTTTTTTGTAGTTGGTCTTACTGTTGGGTTCTTGTTTCTCCAAGAGTCGTTGGACATAAAAAGGGACAAGAGAGACTATGGTCGGATTATTGGCAAACTTTTACTACGACCTTTCAGGCCAAAGAAGCCTCGAGCGGCCAAATGGCAGCATGAGGAAGAGCAATCATCCTCATTGCTAAAGCATTCTCGTGGCTCCTCTTCGGTATCAATGGAAGATGATATTGATGCGAGAACCGAACCAAAACCTGTGCGCCTTGCGCCTCCGAGCTATCGAGAGGTTTTCTCGTACCAGTCAAATCTCAACCTACTGACCTACAGTCTTCTCGCTCTTCACTCTGTGGCGTACGATCAGCTTCTACCTATCTTCATGCACTACCCTCCACAGACTGATCGCTCCTCAAATACAAATGTGCAACTACCTTTCAAGTTCACTGGAGGCTTCGGTATAGACTCTGACCGCATCGGTCTTCTCTTCACCCTTTACGGCATCGTTGGAATGTTCATCCAATTCTTGATTTTTCCACCATTAACCCGGCGCTACGGAGTCCTTCCGTCGCTCAAAGTAGTCACGGCCGTGTTTCCAATCGTTTACATCTTAACACCGTTTACTGCTCTATTCCCCACCCCCGTGACTCAGCAGATCGCAATGTTCGCAGTCATGCTGGTCAAATGTTGGGCAGTCATTTTCGCTTTCCCTTGCACGACTATACTTTTAACCAACAGTGCCGTCAGTATGCGAGTACTTGGAACATTGAATGGAGTGGCAACAAGCATCAGCGCTATCGGAAGAGCAGCCGGCCCTGCAATTGCGGGCTGGACATTCAGCATTGGGGTAAGCAAAGGCTATGTCATCTTACCATGGTGGACTCTTGCTGGCTTTGCTTTATTGGGAGCCATCTCGCCTTGGTGGTTGATTGAGATGGAAGGATTTGGTGGCGGAAACGATAGTGAAGATGAAGAAGAGGAAGAGATACTCGAGGATGACAATGAGCAAGTCAGCTCCCACCCTGTTGATATTGGACATCCGCCGCTAGCAGAGCATGTGGAGGAGGACGACGAATTTGCCATTGACGAAGACGCGCCGCTTAGCTCACAGCGTTTATCGAAGACATTAAGCAATGGTGGCCGTTCCATACGTTTACCTCTGAGGCGAATGTCGAGTCCTATTGGTCAGAGAGAGAATATTGGTCCTGGCGGTAGTGACCGGTTGAGTAATGGATTAGGCCAAACGAGGAGTGGCTTTGGGACTGGAGGGACACCGTACGATTGATGCCCGAATAGAATTAATGATGAGAGACATCCCGTGCCGGGGTTAGAGTGGGTTACATTGAATGGCATATTGCCTGGTCAAATACTCGGATAGAACAGCTCCTAAGGGAGGCTGAGCTGGAACAAGGTGGCTCTAGTCGTTCACGTTCAGGACGTACGCCATCCTTTGTCTTGACATATAGCAGTTCTAGACTTTGCTGAGTGAGTCCCTCTAGAATAGAATATGACAGACTCGAGCGTCAGAACTCTGTATTAGCATTCGCCATATCGTAGAGATGACCATTCAGCGGAGGGTCTTAGCGCCTATCATAGTAGAACAGGCAAGCCCCTTACCGCTTCACGCAGCCACGCCACGCCATCGCTGCGTGCTTGCAAGCCCTAGCCGTAGAGTAAAAAGTAGTCATCTTCAATGATAAGATGCACTTCTGCTTGAGGGTCAAGGAGCACAGCCACTGTCAATAGATCCATAACAGATGCACTGCAAAGGATGGATCGTCCGGCCGTGCCTCAATGTGGCATCCCCCCGTGCCGGATATCTTGCCGTTCAGAGGTCCAGACCAATTCGGACCATGCAGTCGCCACCAACGTGATGACCTTATCCATCTTATCCTGCGTGCTGTACCTGACGTCGTGCTGTACTATCGTGCTAAATAACAGGGTATTTACAGCCAGGCTATGTCCTTGTATATCTAACACAACATCAACCACCCTTACCTTATTCTATTTTAACCCTTCATCCTCTCATCACCTATAACAATGGCAACAGCAACAGCCTCCTCCTCCACCGACCAGCTCCCCCTCCTCTCCCCCCCCGCCCTCGCCCTCCCCTCCTCCGACCCCCACCCCCCAGAATACTACTCCCCCCGCCC